>JAQPPZ010003968.1:600000-916665 GCA_028583015.1 Wollemia nobilis
TCTATTCAAGAAAGAAGTTCCCCAAGTGCTGACAGAATATCATTTTGAATTCTACGAAGGTAATTTTTCTCCAAAGGCTACCATGCATAAAATCATGATGGTTGGTTATTATTGGCCCTCCCTATTTAAGGATGTTTTTCAATTTGTTATATTTGTCATAACTATCATATTTTTATAGGAAAATAGAATTTTTCATCCATGTCCTTGAGGCTAGTAATTGTGGAAGCTCGTTTTACTCACTAAGGAATAAATCTCATAGGTGAAATTAACCCAACTTCTTCTAGGGGCCATAGGTGGATCATAATAGCAACAAATTATTTTACCAAATGAGTAGAAGCAATACCTCTCAAGATGTCAACTACTAAGATGGTTGTCAAATTTTTAGAACACATATTGATAAGGTTTGGGGTTCCCTAAAAGATAGAAACAAACAATGGTAACTATTTTACTTCGTTTGAGATGATTGAATTTTTTCTAATTAAATTATAGAGCTTTCTCATTGTATGAATTATTATCCTCGAGGAAATTATTTAGCAGAATCTTCAAATAAAAAATATGATCATTAGAATCAGAAGAGCATTGTGTAGAAACAAAAGAAGTTGGGACAGTGAATTGAAGTTTGCTATATGGGCTGATAGAATATCTATCAAAAGAAGCAAATGCAAATTTTATTATGAACTAGTATATGGTGAAAATTCTTTGTTACCCCCTTAGGTGGAGAGTCATCCTTTATCTTTGCTTCTTCAGGATCGTGAAAATCAAAATATTTTGCAAAGAAGATTTGATAAAATTGTGAAGTTGCAGGAAGAAAGAAAGGATTCATTAATGAAGATAATTGAGTAGGCTCACAAAACAACACAATTTTTCAATAACAAATCCAAGGGGAAACCTTTTCAAAGAGGAGATATAGTGTTGTACTGGGATCCAAAAAATGATAAGCATGGTGAAAAGGAGAAGTGGGAACCTAAATGGCTTAGTCCCTATAAAATCCTTCAAAATGCAAGCCAACATACTTACAAGTTGCAGACTTTGGATGGTAAAAAATTTTCAATTCTTGTCAATGGCCATAATTTGGAATTGTATAATTTTACACTAATATCTTGAGAAGCCTTATGCCAAGAAAAATAAAATAAGAAGAGTATTTTAGATTTATTTCCTTAGTTTTTTATGTGTCCTTCAATATTGTTCTTTTTAGGTGATTAAGGTGTCCTTTTTAGGTTATTAGATAAATTTGCGAGTCCATGTGGTCTATTGGAGAATTTGAGTTCTCAGGTTATTCATTGTAAAGAGTCTTTTCATCACCTATCATAGTTATATCCTATTTTGGATCCTCAAAATCCAACTTGAGATCATCCCTAATTTTAAAATTTTTGTTTCCTGAGTCCTTGATTTAGTTTGTTTTGTTTTCATGTCTAGGATAATATTGTTTTCTCTTTTAATTTTTGTGGTCCTTCCAAAATTCACAATAATCTCCTATTCAGTATTCTTTGTAATAATCCTTTTTGTCTTGGGTCCTTTTCAAATTATTGCAATTCTTTTTGGTATTTTTAAGCTCTATCTCACCTCTCATGAGTAATATATTTGTATATATATCATCATCAAAGGGTATTATTATTTTTAAGTCTAAAAGTCTTATAAATTTTGGGGCCCCCATTTTTTCTTCCTAAGTAAGCCCTTAAAATCCTAATTTTTGGCCCTCAAATTTCTTTCCTCTAGTCATTCCACCTGCCTTCAACATTTTACTCCAAGATCCCCTCTAGGCATGAAAATCCTAATATTAGAGTCTACCTTACATACCCCTTGCATCTATTATCCACATACAATTATTGCCGCCTAACCCCCCCAAGGTGGCCCTCAAAAATAAAAAATTTAGTTTTTGGTTCTTTTTCTTCCATAGGCCCGTGGTCATAAATGATTTTCCCCCTAACTTTATATTGCGTAGAGGCTAAATTTGGTGCCCACCCAAATCAATGATGCACAAATAGGCACCCAAATCAACGACTAAAGCTATCACATGGGTGGAAGTATGAGGATGAGCCATGCATGATACGTGGTCAAATTGGGCCACGTGTACCCCACTCCTCCAGTCTATGGTTTGCTTTTCAACAACTCCATTCAATGGTCCCTAAAGGGGCATGTAGATCAATGGATCGGGTCAAAGTACAATGGGATGCTCCAAATAGATGGTGACACATGGTGGAAAAGAGTTGGAAGTATGCTAGTTTGAATATCCAATGGTGCACAAAAGGGTACACAAAACAATGGATCAGACATAGGTGAAAGAACCAAAGCGTTCCAACCCACACATGACCCTTGGTGATGGGAAATTGGGTGTTTTATGTACATAGAAGATAAATGATCTAGAGGATCACACATATATCAATGACATGGGAGGTAGTGCATAGGAAGCAGTGTCCCAATCTACATGTGATGCATGGACTCCACTAGACTTGATCCATTGCTAACTTTTCAACATTGATCGATGAATTCAATTGTGCCACATAGCCACAATAGGTTTGGGCACACAATATTTAAGGACTTTTAGTTTCATTTTAGTCCCATATTAAATGTGGGTTAGCCTTCATGTGGTTTAATACCATGAAGGTACCCAAGTTAAGTTTACCACCTTATGGTGGTTGGGGTAGCCTACCGTGTGGAACTTCCTAAAGGAACCAATTGGTGGTGCCAGTGTGAGCAGCCTACATGGTAAGCGTGAATGCCTATTGATGCTAGTCAAAAGTTAACACCGATTATTGATAGATGAGTTGAAGTCGAACTACCACTAGATTTGATCGACCATTGAAATAAATGAGAGGTTTAAGATTTTTATTTATTATTATTATTATTTTAGCTGATAAGGTGTGAAATAGGCAATGGCTAAATATTTTTAGTTTTAGTGACTAAAGTTTTATTTTTGAATAAGGCAACTGTGACTTAATTTAAAAGGATTAAGGTCTCAATATAAGAAGTTATTTAATGCCCAAATGAAGAACACACGTTTATACTGAGATTGGGGGGGTGAACAATATAAGACTACTTTTAACTTTTTCTTTCAAAGAAGATTTCAAATCAATAACATGCAGAATAAAGATAGCAATAATAACAGCAGTAAAAATAATGCACAAAATATAATCCACAAAGTGACACAGCAATTTACGTGGTTCACCCAAGGTGGGCTACTCCACGGATAAAACTTTTCTTCTAAAAGTTATATCAAAGTCCTCTAGGAATCCTTCCCGATTACAATGTTTATGAGCCTCAGCTCAAAGGAGACACCTTCCCCTAATTCTGCTTTGCTTGGTGATCCTCTAGAAGACCTCTACCTCCTCTGCCCTTAGCAAGTGGAACTCTATCCATAGAAGACACCTGTCTTCCCTACTTTGGCTGGAGATATCTGTCCTCAACTCTGTCACCGTAAAGCTGGTCCTCAAATTACACTAAACATAGTCCTTTGTTCTAGCACAAATGTCCTCTTCTGCATCAATCTCTATCCTCAATTTGGTCCTCAAAAATTGGTTAAAGAAAAATGGTTCACAAGCTTTCAAATGCTTGCTCAATGCTATCCCTAAGTCTTCACTGTTTTGTCATAGTTGTATTAGATGAAACCAACTTTTGCACAGACTGTGCAACATAGCAGTTCATAATACTTTGGCTATCGAACACCTCACTTTTGTGTGTTGTCTTTGAATGTCACAACACTAACCACTTCTGCTCCTATTCGCATCCATCGTAGTATAGTATTTACACTCTACGCAACTACAATAGCACAGACTTAGCACTCTCAGCTTCTTGACGATCGAACTTCTCCCCCACACTTTACTTGCATAGATCGCTCTTCGAACGCACACTTCGATCAATTCCCAAACTACTCAAACAACCCTCCTTTAATACTCACAAACTCAAGATTGAAATCTTGGTCTTAGTCGACTGTTTTACCCTTCAACCATGTCGGCTGTAAAACCCTGTGCTACGTTGGCCCAGATTTAACTCTGTCGACTTCACTGCCTCCTTGAAGCTTCTAGCACAAAACTTCAACATGTCACGATATCGCGACACCTTTGCCTGTCGTACACCTTCTATTTCTTGCTGTCACAAAATCATGACACTTTTTGCCTTTGTCTACCTTGACAACGTGCTTGTCGCGATATTGCGACACTTCTGACTTTTGCTGATGTCATCTTCACTCTTATCACGAAATCACGACGCTTTAGACCTCAAAGCCTTCTTCTCTGCTTCTATCATGAAATCATGACACATCTACTTTTGCTGATGTCATCTACAACTCTGTCATGAAATTGCGACACTTAAGTCTTCATGGCCTTCCTCTCTGCTTTTGTCATGAAATCATGACACTCCTTCCATTTGCTAACGTCATCATCATTCCTGTCATGAAATCGTGACACTCCTTCCATTTGTTGATGTTATCATCATTCCTATCGTGAAATCGTGAAAATTTCTCCAACTGCAAGCTACCAACTCACCCTGATGTGAAATCATGACACTTTTTGCAACTGCAAGCTGCCAACTCAACCTGTCATGAAATCATGACACTTTCTGCAATTGCAAGCTTCCAAGTCAACCTGTTGTGAAATCGTGACACTTTGTGCATCCATACAACTTCTTTGTATCCTATCATGAAATCATGACACTTTTGGCTTTCGGCTCTTCTCTTTGCTACATGTCACAAAATCGCGACAGTTCTTTCTTCAAACTTTTCAGCATGTCACGAAATCGTGATAGTCCTTCCTTTGATTTTTGTAGCTTGTCACAAAGTCGCAACAGTCCTCACTTTGTCTTTTACAACATGTCACAAAATCATGACATTTTCTTGTCCATACAACCTCCTTTGCAGAATGTCGTGAAATCGTGACACTTTTCCTTCTCTGCCTTTCTACACTTTTCAAGTCGCGAAAATGCGACATGTCACAAAATCGTGACACTTTCCATCTGCTCTTCTTCCCTGCAAACATGTCGTGAAATCATGACAGTTTTGCCTGCTTTGCCTCTGCCTTCCAGCATGTCACGAAATCATGACACTTTTGCCTAAAATTTCTCTCTCCTCAAACATGTCACGAAATCACGACAGTTTTTCCAGCTGCCTGCAAACTTTTTGTAACTTATATTTTTTCTTGATCTTTTGCAACTGAACTACTCTGAATTTCTTGGAAACTTACTGACCAGCTGAAACCTTCATCAAAACACATTCTTTGACATAAAAACAAATTTCTTCAAGAACTACTTGACATCAATGACAACATATTACACTTAGAGTAAGAGCAATGTACCCAAGGTACCCAAAATTGCCAACAATCTCCCCCTTTGTCATTGATGGCAACACTTAACTGAAAACACATCTTCAAGAGCCAAAACTGAAATCAATCTCTTTGAAGTTTTTCTCACCCTGACTTGAAGCTTTCCTCTTCACTTGAATCTCTCCCCCTTACTCATATCTCTCCCCCTTTGTCATCAATGGAAAAGGGTCATCTTTGGGGTTTGGGACTAAGAATGAGTCTTTTAGCTTAGTCCCTCCCCCACCTCCTATTAAGGTGATTTAAAACAAGGTTGGGAGTGAAACTCCTATTAGACACTCATCATCATCAGTGTCTACAATTTCTTTGCCAGGCCTGCTCTTGAGCTCTTTGTCAATGTTTCTGTTCTTGGAACTTTTCTTGTTCTTGTTCTCATATCTTTTCTTGTCCACATCTTGATCCTTGGTCCTGTTTATACCATTGTTCTTGTTCCTGTACCTTGGAAGATCAGCTCTGCATTGACTGGCTGTGTGACCTGCATTATTGCACTTATAGCAAGAAAAAAATTTATTTCTTTCAGGCATAGCTATTCCTTGAATCCGCATGTTCTGACTAACCCAGTTCCTGATATTTGCTTTGCAGAAAATTGTTTTATGCCCAAATTGATTACAAGAGTAACAATACCCTTGGAAGAAAATACCACTTCTAAAATTATTGTTAACCTTCTTCATTTGAGACATGCAATGAGCAGCCATGTGTCCAAACCTGTAACATGCAAAACATCTACCGTGAAATATTCTTTTAATCGATCTCTTGGGTCCCAAAAACTTCTGTTTCACATTCAGAAATATGTTTTCTATTTCTGTGCATTCATCACTCACGAACTCATGATCTGAAGTACTTTCTTTATCATAACTTTCTTCCTTTTGAAATCTTTTGCTAGATTCCCCAACCTGTTTCTTATGCGGCTCTACAAAACCGAGACCTGTTTTATCTGTTGGATTTCTTTGATTTTTGATGAGAGACTTAGCCTTCTTGGAGCTATCCTAAAATCTATAGAGCTTATCCTAGTAATATTTATTTTCTTCTTTCAAAGAAGCCATTTTCTGCTCTAACTCATTATACTCAAGAATCTTAGATTCTAACTCATCCTTGAGTTCCTGAGTTTTAGTTATAGAGAAGTCAAGACTTCCTATAAGATCGTCTCTCTTCATACAAAATTCATCTAACTTAATATTGAGTCTATCATTCTTCTTTCTTTCCTTTTTCAAAACACTAAGAGCATTATTGAGTTCACATTCAAGATTCTCTATTTGATTGCACTTTGAATTATCAAGACCTTTTTTAGATTTCTTGTCACTAGAGGTGCTACCCTTTTCAAAAACCATACATGCATTTTCCTTATCATTTTCTGAAGCATCCTCATACATACTAGCAAACAATTCATTATTTGTGCAATCATCCTCAAGGTGCCCAAAATTTCCACATCTAAAACATTTCATGACAGTGAATTTATGTTTCAGTTCTTCCTCCTTTTTTGAAATGAATAGCATCTCATTTTCAATATCATCAGAAGAGCTTTCACTATCACTGCTAGAACACTTACTTGCTTTGTCCAGATAGAAGCTCTTCTTGTTCTTGTGTGAATACCTCTTTTCTTGATTGTTCTGCTCATCTTTGTTCTTCCTGTAATACTTGTGCTTTTCAGAATCCTTACTCTTAACATCCTATATATCTTCATCACTTTCATTCTTGAAAACAGTACAGTCAGTAGCATAATGACCAAATTTTCCACAGTTGAAACATCTTATATTTTTCTTGCTTTTGTGCTTTTTAGAGAACTTGCCTTTCTTGCTGTAATATGCCTCTTCCTCACTAGAAGACTCATCACTCTCTTGAATCTGTTTGCCTTTTTATTTCTTGGTAGCTTTGAGAGCTGCCTCTTTATTTACATCAACTTTCACTTGAGTTCTCAGCTCAAATGCTACAAGTATACTATGGAGCTCATCCTTTTTCAACTTATCTAAATCTTTAGCTTCCTTAATAGCAAAAATATTTTCACTAAATCTATTAGGAAGAGATCTTAAAATCTTATCACACACATCATTTTCAGCAAGTTCAAGACCTAGGTCTTTCATAGAATTAACAACTTCATCCATACGGAGCATGTAGTCACTAATATTTTCATCATCATTCATCTTGAGCTATTCAAACATACCTTTGAAGTGTCTCAACTTGGCCTTTCGGACATTTGCATCACCTGTATGAACAACTTGCAATTGTTTCCACATTTCACTAGCTATCTTGCAGTGAATAACTTTGGTAAGATCAGCCTTCTGTAAACCCTTCAGGATTGCATTCATGGCTTTTGAGTTGTTGTGATGTAGGAGCCTGTCTTCTTTAGTATAAGGACCATTTGCAGAAATGGTGTACCCATCTTCAATAACTTCCCATACCTCATTACCCAGAGCCATTAGATAGACTTTCATTCTTGCACTCCACAAATCAAAATCTGATCCATCAAGAATAGGTGTTGCATTGCCACTTGAATAATCCATTGTGTTCTTTGCAAGATTTTCCTTCAAGCTGTTAAACTTTTCGAAGGTACTAGCTCTGATACCAATTGAAGAACATATGCTTATACTGAGAGGGGGGGTGAACAGTATAAGACTACTTTTAACTTTTTCTTTCAAAGCAGCTTTCAAATCAATAACATGCAGAATAAAGATAGCAGTAATAACAGCAGTAAAAACAATGCACAAAATATAATCCACAAAGTGACATAGCAATTTACGTGGTTCACCCAAGGTGGGCTACTCCATGGATAAAACTTTTCTTCTAAAATTTATATCAAAGTCCTCTGGGAATCCTTCCCGATTACAATGTTTATGAGCCTCAGCTCAAAGGAGACACCTTCCCCTAATTCTTCTTTGCTTGGTGATCCTCTAGAAGACCTCTACCTCCTCTGCCCATAGCAAGTGGAACTCTATCCACAGAAGACACCTGTCTTCCCTGCTCTGGCTGGAGATCTCTATCCTCAACTCTGTCATCGAAAAGCTGGTCCTTGAGTTGCACTAAATGCAGTCCTTCGGTCTAGCATAAATGTCCTCTTCTGCCTCAATCTCTGTCCTCAATTTGGTCCTCAAAAATTGGTTAAATAAAAATGGTTCACAAGCTTTCAAATGCTTGCTCAATGCTATCCCCAGGTCTTCACTGTTTTGTCACAGCTGTATTAGATGAAACCAACTTTCGCACAGACTGCACAACACAGTAGTTCACAATACTTCGGCTATCGAACACCTCACTTTTGCACAAGGTCTTCGAATGTTGCAACACCAACCACTTCTCATTTTCGCATCCACTACAGTACAGTATTTACACTCTATGCAACTACAACAGCACAAAATTAGAACTCTCAACTTCTTGATGATCGAACTTCTCCCCTGCACTTTACTTGCATAGATCACTCTTTGAACGCACACTTCGATCGATGCCCAAACTACTCAAACAACCCTCCTTTAATACTCATAAATTCAAGCTCAAAATCTTGGTCTTAGTCGGTTGTTTTACCCTTCAACCATGTTGGCTGTAAAACCCTGTGCTGCATCAGCCCAGATTTAACTCTATCAACTTCACTGCCTCCTTGAAGCTTCTGGTGCAAAACTTCAACATGTCGCGATATTGTGACACCTTTGCCTATCGTACACCTTCTATTTCTTGTTGTCACGAAATCATGACACTTTTTGCCTTTGTCTGCCTTGACAACGTGCTTGTTGTGATATCGCGACACTTCTGACTTTTGCTGACATCATATTCACTCTTGTCATGAAATTGTGATGCTTTAGACTTCAAAGCCTTCTTCTTCGCTTCTGTCACGAAATCGTGACACATCTGCTTTTGCTGACATCATCCGCAACTCTGTCATGAAATCACGACACTTAAGTCTTCATGGCCTTCCTCTCCACTTTTTTCACGAAATCATGACACTCCTTCCATTTGTTGACATCATCATCATTCCTATAGTGAAATCATGACACTTTCTCCAACTACAAGCTGCCAACTCACCCTATCACGAAATCGTGACACTTTCTGCAACTGCAGGCTGCCAACTCAACCTATCACGAAATTGTGACACTTTTTACAATTGCAAGCTTCCAACTCAACCTATCATGAAATCATGACACTTTGTGCATCCATACAACTTCTTTGTATCCTATCGCGAAATCGTGAAACTTCTGGCTTTCGGCTCTTCTCTTTGCTGCATGTCACGAAATCGCGATAGTTCTTTCTTCAAACTTTTTAGCATGTCACGAAATCGCGACAGTCCTTCCTTTGATTTTTGCAGCTTGTCACGAAGTCGCAACAGTCCTCACTTTGTCTTTTACAGCATGTCACAAAATTGTGACATTTTCTTGTCCATACAGCCTCCTTTGTAGAATGTCGCAAAATTGCGACACTTTTCCTTCTCTGCCTTTCCGCACTTTTTGAGTCACGAAAATGCGACATGTCGCGAAATCGCGACACTTTCCATATGCTCTTCTTCCCTGCCAACATATCGTGAAATCACGATATTTTTTCATGCTTTTCCTTTGCCTTCCAGCATGTCGCGAAATCGTGACACTTTTGCCCGAAATTTCTCTCTCCTCAAACATGTCACGAAATCACGACAATTTTTCCAGCTGCCTGCAAACTTTTTCTAACTTATATTTTTTCTTGATCTTTTGCAACTTGGCTACTCTGAATTTCTTGAAAACTTACTAACCAGCTGAAACCTTCATCAAAACACATTCTTTGACATAAAAACAAATTGCTTCAAGAACTACTTGACATCAATGACAACATCTTACACTTAGAGTAAGAGCAATGTACCCAAGGTACCCAAAATTGCCAACAGAGCAATTATAATAGAGAATGTGGAAGTAGTTATAACATGAAATAGAGGTAATCAATGGTGCAAAATAGAGTATGGATGTAATTGCAGTTATAGGCCATCACCATACTATAATGAGAATTGGTTGAGACTAATAATCAAGGTATAAGAAGTAATTACATCAGAAGAAGAAGGATCATGTTTTTGCATAGTAAAATTCTACAAGAGGTATACCAGAGTGTCTATACCTTCTCTATTGTATTTTTATTCTATATTTCTTATCTATTCACCCCTCTTTCTTCTCTATTATTGCACAGGTTTTTGCTAAGGAGTTACCCAATTTATTAAGATCATTTCTAGTGGTTGAGGCTAAAAGATATGGGATTCTTTGTTACATCATTTTAATGAATAGTTGAAGTTATCTATTGCATCATTCGAATGGAGAACTTATTTTTATTTTCTTAGCGATATTTGGATATCTTGATTAGACTCTTATTGTAATGATGTTTCACATTAATACAATATTGCTTCCTCCTTTCAAAATTTCCATGTGTAGTTTTGTTTTTTTTCCTGTTTGCATGTTACATCATTTGAATATGTAAATGATGCATTCCTTCACTGGCATGTTCGATCACTTTAATTGCATTATTTGAATGAATGTGGTTGGCTCAATTTTTTATGTTATTCCCTTTCTTTCTATTTTATATCAATTTTTTAAGCCCTACTACAATTGCGCAATGGATAAGGCATTGGTCTAATGATTGAAGCACTGGCTAGGAAATACTTTAAAGCTTGATCAAATATTATGTTACAGTTTTTCTTTTTGCAATATGGATGAGCATGAGCATGTAACATGAATTTATAAGATCGCATCTAGGGTTTTCTTACCTTGGTATTTCTAAAGTCTTAGGATAATATTTTCTCGAGTCAAAGAGGTGGATCCACCAAAGTCCACAATGTTTATTGGATCATGGAAGTATTGTAGCATGAAAAATATCCAAGGGTGCAACAATTTCCTCCAAAATACCACTTAGACATTAGGGCTATAAGGAGGAGATGATTGAGTATTCTTGCAAACTAAAGTAATTCATGAAAAATAAATATACAACAACAAACACACAAGAAAATATGTTTAAACATGGAGAAAACCTCTTGGGGAAGAAAAAATCATGGGGCCACTATTGAAAAACATTATTTATAGATTTTTTTGACTTGATAATAAGTTGTAGATATATGACCTGCTTTGGAGCATAGATTTATGAACATGCTTCTTTTTGTAAGTGCTACACCAATCCACTTCTAGCACATGAAGTTAACAAATAACTTTTGAGGATGTCTTGATCCATAAGATATAAAATTGTACCTTGGGCTATATTGTTCTTAGAGAAAATACTTGTGGAATTATACTTGAAAGGATATTTACACTTTCCCCGTATCAAAATATTGTTGTTCTTAACACTTTTGCAATTAGAGAATTTATAATTATCAAATTTTAACACTCGAAAGAGAAGAAATATGTCTTTTGAATGTCCTTAAATATAATGGGTACATGGAAGGTCAAGTTCACAATTATTTTAGAAGGAAACAATACAAAAAGAAAAAATATAAATAAAAATTTCATAGAGTAGTTACTTTATCTTAAATCCAAGAAACCTTAGAAATATTGGCAAGAAGTTTAAAATGTCCAAATTTTAGTATATTATTTGAAGCAACCAACACTGGCAGAGGAATGTTAGACAAAGTAGGAGATAAAGTAGACCCAAATATTTACAAGTGTGTCTATATAATTGATTGCTTTTGTGGACCTCCATACATAGGCAAAATTTGGTTACAAGCAAGACTAAAACATCTGTGTTGTGAATATTATGTATTCATCTTATGGTTACAAAGGTTATGTAAAGTTGGAAAGTAGTTGCAAATCCTAGCCTCGTACATTATTGATTTCACATGTATATGTACTTATATTGTATCAATGCAAATGTCAATCATAGTACAAATATATATTTTGTGTTTCTAATATGTGGTATAAGAGCAAGCTGACATCATAATGAAGCTTCCATTTCTGAAGGTGATCTAGTTGCAAAGGAGCATGAGACCTCTCAGAGTTCTTGAAAGCGTGATATTTCTGGAGAAACCAAAAAGGAGTAGATGCAAGTTTGAGGAAAAAAAACTTGTTGTTTGGAGAAGAAAATATTATTCTTATTCATATTTGTGTTTGTAGTTTCTACAGGAATTTATTTCATCTCAAAGGAGTTGTAGATTTATCTTAAAAAAAATTAGTTTATGCCACAAGAGTTGTCACAAATTTACTTTTTGTCGTCTTAAAAAAATGTAGGTGGTGCAAGAAATATTTCATCTGAAGAAAATAATGATCCATATAGAGAATTGTACTGGATATTAAATGTGTTGCCAATAATATTTCATCTAAATTTGTTGCTTGGAAGAGTCATCTTATGTAGAAATAAAATTTAACATAAACACAATTCAATTTCTACTTAAATAAACCTACAAATTTATCTTGTGCAACAATTAGCAATGACAATACATACATGAAACATACAACAAAATTAGCATATGACAATTTAAATATGATTATATATTATATTAACGATAGCCTATACTGAAAAATATGTATGACTTTCACCTTACACAATTTTCAACATCCCTAGTCAACCACTTCTACCATGCATACCACAACCACACCAAACATCGTCCAACAACACACTTTATCCTTTACATTCCAAACGCCATCATCATCATCATACATGATCCAATTAATGATGGAATGGTCTTATTTATATGACTAAGAAGTCGTTGCAACCTCCAACTAGTTGACACCTCATCATTTTCTTAAATTGCATTTGACATGTATTTGACTCATACTTACATTTCATTTCCTAAATCACTTTATGATATTACTCTACATACTAATACTTTAATTAAATATAACATGTCATCACATACATTATTACATTACCACTTTATAATATTAGTAATTACACTTATGCACATTTCAAAAAACACTTTGTGTATGAACTACAAAATGATACAAATGACAAAACTTATTCATTGTTTTCATAGACATCAATTTATCTGCCTACATCTAGGACTATAACTTGATCCTACCATGATAGGCTCTTTTATTTTCCCTTGATGTACATGCATCCCATCTAATATGATTCACATCTTTACAATTTCTATGTTTGGTTGATTAAAGTTTGGATAAGCATAGTTTAAGAAAGATCTACTTTGCACTATTTCAGGATTCTTCTTATCATCCTTTATATCGTAAATTATTTACATCATGTGACAATCCCATCCAAAGTGATGACATAATTAAATCTCTCATATACCCATATAAGGTAAAGCATACTACCAATTCAAATAATGGGTTGACCATAACATTTCTATCTCATCAATACAACCCAACAATATTTTTACAATATGGAATTTTTTCTAGGTAGAGTGATCCATGTATATGGTATTAAGGTGTAAAATATATTTAATAAATATTTCTTTAAGGAAAATTAGTTTCTATGCTAGATTTTATTACTAATTTTGAACAATATTTATAAAATTTATTAGGTTAAATACTTTCTCCTTCAACTCTACCAACCAACAAAATTTATTTCTTTGATATAGAAGTTTATAGCAATATAAAAAATACTCAAGAAGCCATCTAACCAAATAATTAATGCACACATAAAGGAAATCAAGGTGCATTTACTACATTTGAAAGTAAATATGGTATCTTAATTTAGATGTCAAATTTCATTCTAGAAGAAGCTTGACTTCTCATGTGTGTCCTTGATTATAACCTAATAAATAAACCTTATGATTAAATATAAAACCAATAAAATGGTTTTTTTATACTACAAAATCCCCCTTTTTTTTGGTAAAACAACATAATCTATATATAATAAAGGAAAGTATACTCATATAAATTTTACCAAACCTATAACAACAAATCTAAAATCTAAAATGTCATTTCTATGCTAAAGTGGGTATATTATGTAAGTTTATTAAAAAAAAATCATGGTATATTATATCCTCATGGTTGGTAATGGATCTCACTATTATACACATTAGAGTAATAACTATAAAGTTTTCATGGTACTTTTAGGGTTGTGAAATTGATGACTTTCTATGATTCTAGATAGGTTTTCGTAGAATTTTGCTACTCTAAAACTCTTGATGGATTGGTCATCCTAAGTGTTGGTTTTATAGGAAGCCAAAAATCATTGGGGAATGATTTCACTAAATATGATAGTTTTAGAAATGGAGAGAATTTGAAAGAGATCAAGAAGCCATTGATAGAGAAATATTAAAAATGACGTCTTGGACTTGATTTTTTTGTTGGCAGTTGTGAATCAGATATTACAGATCAGATCCATTAATAATGGGTGACTTAGAAGTTACAAAAAGTTAGTTCTTTTTAATTTTAATGCATGATAGTCAAAAAGTGTTGACATGGACAAAGTGTTGATGACAATTTTTTTGTCATGACCATTGGAGGTCAAATTTGGGTAGGAAAGGTTGAAGTAAATTTTTTTGTAAAAACATATATAGGATCATGAAAGCACCATAAAGCTATTTCACATGCCCTACAACTTTTTCTCTTGGAGTAATAAATGCTTCAAATTTGGATGTAAGGAAGATTGATTTGATTTTACTGATTAAAAGGATGATTGATGAAGGGATTGGAAAATTTGAATATTATCCTTGTGTCTAAAATTGGTTTTTTACATTGGCCCATTTTTTATATTTGTATTGATTAATAACGTGTAAAACGCTAACATAGATGCTCACCCCAATTTTTATATAGGAATATTTTATGTCGTTTATGGTTAGTAGTGCAAGATGACTGATGCTATGATTATTTGCATAGAAGTGATGTTAAATTTTGTACTTTGGGTAGCATTTTATTATGTCATGCCCCAATGTTCTCCCTCAAGTTTTGGAGGAAAAATCAAGTTGAATCGAGGAAACTCGACTTGATGATGATTCACACTAGTGTAAGGATGAGAAACTAAGGACATACAACAAAAATTGGCTAGGAAATCCAAGGGGTAAAAGGGATAAGGGGGTAAAAATAAATTCATTTTTACAACAAAGATGAGGAAATAGGAACTCTAGAGACATGAGAGCAGTGAATTTTTAATGGTACACCACACACCCACCAGACCAATCCAACTAGGTGAGGGCACTCATAGTAGGAGGAGAGCATTAACATATGTAAGTATAAAAAACTAACCCTTTGGTGTATTTTTTGCCTAAAAAAGCATTTCAAATAATGAGATGTTATTTTCACATTATATTGCACTATTGTGATTCGATGGCACTTTCATCCTAGTAAGAACTTTCGCCAAGCAATTACTTTTTTGCCAATAGTGGTACTTTCACACCACCAAGATATATTTACAATTTTAAGCTTCTAAATGCTATGTTTGTTGATTTGTAATGCTAAAAAAAACTTTTGGATTGACTTATGTGGTAAAGATATTACAGAATATAGGATACAAGAAGTGATGGCCATATGTTTTGGAGACCATCCAAGGTCTCCTAGGGTTTGCAAACCATTCACTCTTGGTGACATTAAGCTTTATCATAATGTCAAATGTGGAGTTCAATATTACTCCTCATATCGCTAGTAGAGAGATGGTATTTTGATACCATGTTACCGCTAATAAGAGAGATGACCATCACACTTGAAGATTTGTGGTGGATCCTAAGGGTCCTTATTATAGAGGTTGAGGTTCACCTATACCAAAAGTAGAGGAGGTTCTTGGAGAGGTTTTCCAAGGATGTAGACTTCTCAATAGTGTGGTTAGGCATTGACATGAGTGTCACATACATTGAGGGCCACCTAGACAAGAAGACAATGTTGCTATGCACCATAGTATTTGGAGTGTTGCTTTATGACACTAGCCAATTACATTTAAATTTAAATTTTGTCATTTTTCATGTACATCAATTTTTTATTTTTTTGGCACTACTTTTTTACTACATAAAATTAATAGAATGTAATACCAATTGCATTCCTAAAAGGCACTAATGTGGACAAGTAGGCACATTCAAAACAATGAAAAAGTGTTGGTTACAGGTTTTATGTTGAACCCATGCATTTTATTGTTCACTAAATAGGAATGTCTTAAACATGTACTTTACCATACTTTGAGAAACCAATATATATGGTTATCTTATCGGTTGAGAGTTGATCGGTGTTTGTGTGGAATAGGAAATTAGGTTTGAAACTCATAACTACCTAATTTTACATATTTTCTTCAACTCAGCTACATATGATGCTCTTCAAGGAGGTATCACTACACCAAAAATGGTCTTTAAGGGCAGTTTTTAGCCGTACTTAAACACCTTTAAGGGTGGTTATTCAACTATTGTCCATGAGGGCATCGTAAAAAATTTACGTCATATGAGGGAGATTAAAAACTGCCTCAAAAAACTAGCCTCTTAGGGTCTATTAGGGCATCTAAAAAACACCTCAAAAACCACCTTAGTTTGTCACTATGTGGGTGGTTTAAAACTACCCTCTTAGGGTATAAACCCTAAGAGGGCAATTTTTAACTGCCCTAATAGATCCTAAGAGGGCGATTTTAAACCGCCTTCTTATTATTATTTTTTAATAAATACATATAAAACCCTAATAAATGGAGATTTTAAGTGTTAGAAGAATACTTATTGGGCCACATAAGGAGATTGTCATGGTATAATTGTTAATATGTTTCCATTTATACTAAATTATTGTAACTTTACCCATTTTTTTAGATTGAAACTTTGAAGCCTTGTAATGTAAATATGATTGAGAAGACAAAGATGAGAGTTTTCGATTATTAGATCGACAATGGACATTAAAATATTCCATGTAATTTGATCATTCATATTTCATGGATATACCATATGTCTTTCATTGGAAATTTTACAGTCTCATAACTTAAAGCAACATGAGGATTAGATGTATCATTACCATTTTCAACGGTTCTACTACTCCCAATCTGAGAACCAACATTCTTCATATTTAGGATCTTCAATTGTGGTTTTGGATGCAAATTTGCCAAACCATTATCTAAATTTCCACTATAAGGGAGTTTTCCAACATATGAGTTAAATTATCTATATGGCCTTTGTTTAAAGGAAACATCTCCACCATTAGAAACTAAATTTGTACAATCTGTTACAATGGAAGATATCAATTATTTTTCTTAATTTGATATTGGACTGCTTTGAACAAATAATAATATATATACTTATTTTGCTAAGACATTTTATATGGTAGCTACAAAAACATGGCTATTATTACAATAGTACCAGTGAGATTTTGTATTTTGCATGTAACATAATATTAGTTACTTTGAAGGATAATAATAGGATGTATTATTTATGGTATAGTAAATCTTTGATCAACAACATGCATATACCCAACATTGGTAGACTAAATACATTTTGTACCAACAATTGAAACTCTTTAACCCAAGGTATTAAGATGCAAGGGTATGTTTTGATAGCTTAACATATGCACAATAATACCCAATGTCTTGTGAATAGCATGAATGAAAAATGGTACCAAATAATATATACAATGGTTGTGGGTCCTGTAGAGAAGGCACAATATTAAACATCTAATAAATTAGTATAATTAAAATAACTAAGATGAATCTACAAAGAAAAGAATAAACACAGTAAAACATGAAAAGTGACATTCTTTACCATCAAGTTTGGGATAGAATACAACCAATTCTCTAAATTATTGATAGAATGCTAAATACTACATATAAAAAAATAAAAATAGGGAGTTAAGAGTTCTAGTGTATGATGCAATCTCATATAAAACTTATAATACAACTTAGATGCAAGCACTCTTAAAAATAGTTTATATTCAAACAATATGGCGACCAAACATAGTTGTAGACAAGCGTTTGATATCATCTTAAATGAAGACCAGGCTAATAAATGATTCTCTATGTTCTCTTTGAGTAAGCCAGAGCTACCAAATGAACTCATAAGCTTAGATGCAAAATTACCAGTACAACACCCTAGATGGTAAGTGTCATCAAAAGTTGCAACATACAATACTATGGAAAATTAACCCTTTCTTCAATGGAAGATTAGTTGAATGTACACATGAAGCTGATATATATAGTCATTTATCCCTTTTTGTGTTCCTAATATACTAGTTATTAAATCTGGTTTCACCAAATGATATTCAACACATATTTAGTTGCACTAAAAAGGCTTTGTTAAATTTATTATTATTGACCTCTAAGACTACTCTTCAACTCATATTTAACTGCACTTGAGAGGATTTTACATATAATATGCATACCAAATTTTTATTGAACTATTGTATCACAATTAGTTTTGACATTAATTTGTTATGTGTTTCATTTCTTCCCATTATTTACTCTACATATATCAAATTAGATTATAACAATAAATTTCTCATCTTGTCATAACCCCATTTCACCAGGTGGGTTCTCTACTTTTTATTACTAGCCTCTAATTTCTTTTTGGTAGTTTATAGCCTTCTTATTAAAGTATAATGTAGTAATAACTAGCATAACAAATACTCATTTGAATACCTTTTCAGATACTAATTGTAATAAAACTCTCAAAATAGAATAATTAATTGAAGTTAAACTAATAACTAAAGTGTAATTTTCTATAAGCATGCTCTGTTTACTCATTTGGTCATTATTCTAATTTTGCTTAACAAATTAAATCAGTTACTAGTAATTTATAAGCTTTAAAATACCAATTTCATAGAATTTCCTATTTCACAAATAAATCCGGGTCATAATAGTATTATAGGAACATGAACACATCATACCCAATCTAAATTGGTATTAGAACATTATATTTTTACATTTGGTAACCTAATAAAGCTTATTTTTTCTTGCTATTTTATATTTTCACAATAATAGCTTTTTTTCTCTCAATCAAAGCTTCAATACTTATGTATATGTTGATTTTATACAAACAATGCAAAATATAATTGAATTCAAGCAAGAATTTAAAAACAAAAAATAAAAATAAAAATAAAAAAATAAAGACAACATGCACAAAAAAGTAAGGGAAGAAGAAAAGCATTCTCAAATCTTGGCTAACATTGGGAAATCCTTAGAAAAAGGGAGCATGTTGTGTTGCAATAAGTATTTTTTAAGGAACTCAACAACTAAGAATCCATAGTCTTAATTTAAATAGTATAGTAGTCAAAGGTCCAAAAAAGGGTTTCATGGACAATGACTCACATATAAACTTCTCTATGGGACCTCAATTTGGATACCTTGTTTATGGTAATGTTGCTCTTAACATAGGTTTGTTTAAGATTGTGCACTCCCCTTGTTCTCCTTTTACTTATTTTTGTATTTAATATTGTATAAACATCCAATAGGACTAACTGTGATCTATAGGCTAAACCCATACATTGTCTTGAAGAACTGTGATTTATTTTGCACTTTATATTTTCCCATGTTCTAGAAAAGATCATTGCATCAATTACAAGTAATATTGACTCTCTTATTTTGGTTTGACATTTTTACAATCCATATTGGAGGGTTTTTACCATGCAAAAAACTTTATGCTACAAAGTAGGAATAATTTAGCTAGTTCAAATACTATATCCACTGATTTGCATCTATCATTTGATTTTGAAATTTTTGATTAATATATCACAAATATCAAACATATTTTTCATTTGTTATCTGGTAGTGGAAAGGGCAATAAGTAACATCATATGAGTGTTTTTATAAAAAAAATGGGTATCATTACATCACAACAATGAAATTAGAATAACCTCTCATCATATTACACATCATGTGTAAAGTTCATAACCTCCTTGACCCTCAAATTATGCCAAACTTCTATTAGTTTTTTATTTGGTTATATCATATTAAAACATGCCCCACCCATATTACATCATGACTTTGCTACCATAATATTTCGACAAACTACATAGTGATATTATAACAATATTTTTGGCAATTATGCTTGTATGTTTAGAAAGGTTCGAACCTAGATCTCCTCCTTGAAATTCAAGGTATTTAATTGGTTTAGCTCATCCCTTTTGATCAGCATTTTCTATAAATTCTTAAATCATCTACTTGTTATGGTCCATGAAAACTAAAACTAATCTTATATGCCTAAAATATCTCAATTACGTTTGTTGCAGTCTATGAAAACAACTTTCATGAAGAGACTACAAGCTTCATAAAGTAATTGGAAATTGACACCAAGTAAAAATTGAGTAAGCCAGCAACAATTCAAACTCAAAACTAACTATGGTTTAGATATTGAAAGAAATCTATTTTTTTCAATTTAATGTAGCTTCCCTTAAAAATACCAACATATGATGTTTGTATCATGATAACACGAACCATTTTATTGAAAAAAAGGATACATAAACACAATATATATTATGAGAGTTGATGGTTTTGATAGTATCCATATTGTAAATTAATGACAAGAATATAACTGAATTAAAGTAAAAGCATGTCCATGAATTAAGAATTTAAGTATACCTGATTGGATCTATACATATGCTCAACAAGTCACAAGTGCTCCTCAAAAGTAATGTTGTGATCTATCCTGCCACCAAATCCATCTTCAAATATCTATCCCAAAAACAAGAAAACAAAAATGGTGAGATAATTGAATTTACTAATGAACCAAGCTCACAACTTCTATTCCATGAATAGGAAGAGAAATAAGCAAATACAAATTATTTTCCCTAATCATTCTATCAATACTGATGAGTAAAAGTTGGGGTTTCTATGGCCAACTGCATTAAGAAACTTTTGGAATTTTTCATATTGAATCAGAGAGAACAAATGCAAACTATAATATGATTTTATTATCATTCTATTTTAAAGGGAAAATAAACCAGTGACATATATTTCAAAAAAATTAAGATTTTATATCTTGGTAGAGACACCCTTTGTAGTCCCATATTCACAATGATTACTTGCTTTGTAATTACAATTAAATACTTGTGATCCTCTTCCACGATAATATATTAGTCTATTTGTCTATCTAACAAATTTATTAAATTGCATATAATATTTTAGATTCGTGGTGTCTCTTCATAACCTTGTTAAGCCTTTGCTTAGGCATTCTCAAGATCATATAAAGAGGCTTGAGCTTAAGATACCCAGACTCATTTATGGACTTCAATTTTACCAAACTAAAAACCTAGGATTTAAAATCCTTCTTAGACTTAATATTAAAAACATCATATGATATAGCATAGAATTCACAGGGAGCTCCATGTTCTTAACTATAAAGTCCATATTTTCCCTAATCTTATCCTTGCCTAGTTTGAAAATGTAAGGCAAAACCCTAAATAGTTCCATAGTTTCCTCAGTTGTGAGCCCACACAATTGAAAATTGTGGATTTTGCCCTCTAATGTTTCCAAGCGACTACTAGCTATACATGTTTCTACAAAGAATCCATCTTCATTCGCATCTCCTTTGTATTCTTTGTGAGTTGACCCACCCTCTCCTCCATCTAAGAAATCAACACCCATATGCCCATGACCTCAATACTGAATAGAAATAAACATATATACATATAACTCAAAATAAATGGAATAATAAAAGAGAAATACCTCCAACAAATATGTTTTGCAGACCTTCCTTCCATATTCTAGTTGCTCATACAGATCCACATACAGTTCTTCATCATCCCTATCAGGCTCCACCTTCAAACAGATGGATTCAGGCACCACCAGATTCATTAGCATCAACAAAGAGTCCTCTAAAACCATCCCAAGCTGAATTTCAAAATCCCTGCCCACATTTCCTACGAATCCTTTCTTATTTTTTAAGAGTTATATTTTAGGATGGTTTTTAACCGCCCTCTTAGGATCTATTAGGGCATTTTTTTTCTTCCATAAAAAATCATCATCTTTTAGGTGTCGTTAAAATATTTTTTGGTGAGGGTAGTTTAAAATGTCCCTCTTAGGTCTACTAGGGTGGTTTTTTAGTGTCGTAAAGAACCATCATATTTTATGCACCATTAAAATATTTTTTTGGTGAGGGCAGTTTAAAATTGCCCTTTTAGGGTCTTTTAGGGTAATTTTTTACCATCGTAAAAAAATGTTGTATTTTAACCACACTTAAAAGCCATTTTGGTGTAGTGTATGGATGAACTTTATTGATTACTCCTTTGTCTTTGTTGGCTAGTCAAAGGTGTTAGAGATGGTAGGGTGCCTCTTCAAATCCATGCAATAATTTTTTTTAATATATATTGTGCTTTTAACTATCATACCAGACAAAAATATCTTATATAAGTCAATGTGAAGGTTGATAGTGTGGTTAGAATGAAAGTCTTAACTTCCAATCAACCTAAGTTTAAATATATATTTTAGAGATTGTAATGTAAAGCAATGAATCCTCAATCGATATTGTAGTCAACATTGCACCCCTACATGTCATAAAATATATTTACCATATTTATAGTCCTTTGACCAATGAAACATTAGGAAGTGTCAAAATTGCATTGATTACAATAATCTAGTAGTGACTAGATGGTGAAGTAGTGGTAACAAAAAACAAACCAATATATGCCAAGAGATGAATTGTTATTCCGTATAATATTTCTATGATTTGGAGGGTTATTTCTTTATTTTTTATCTACTAGGATAAAAATTTCAGAGTCCATATGTTTTATATACAAAAATATTTTTGAGCTTGTTCTTATTAAGTCTCATGATTTTTCAAGCTATTTGCCTTGGTGACATTAGCTCAAGAACCTATTATAGTGTTGAGAGTTGAATTGTGTAGGATGGATCCTTAAGCATTTTTTACTCACCCTAATGGATGAAATTATAGCATATGGTTCACCTAGATGATTGGTTTAATTCATAGTAAGAACTCATGGTGTATCTATCAAGTAAAGAGAATAGTAACCCTTGATGATGAGACTCACAAACTTAAGCAA
This sequence comes from Wollemia nobilis, assembly GCA_028583015.1. Lineage (NCBI taxonomy): Eukaryota > Viridiplantae > Streptophyta > Pinopsida > Araucariales > Araucariaceae > Wollemia > Wollemia nobilis. Next base: position 623,072 of record JAQPPZ010003968.1, read on the forward strand.
GAAGAATCTCTTGGCCTATTCTCCTTGTTGATTAAACTAGAATCAGTTTTCCATATAAGGAAGATAATTAACCTATCAAGGTATGGTTAGAATTACATGTGTTAATTGAAAACGTTCATACAACTAAAGTTAGACACTTGGAACTAGAGCTTTCTTCTCTCAAATTGGTTAAGTTTAATAACATTGATGACTATATTATGAGATTCAAGGCATTAAGAGTAGATATTGCATCTTCTAGATGTAGAAATAAAAATGATGCAACATGTGTCAAAATAGTCCTTTCTAACATCTCTTTTCTCTTTTAGATGTTGAACCTCATGGTTCATGTGGTTCATATGTACTTGGAAACACAAAAAAATCTTGCTATTAACCAAATTTCGTTCTCTCCTAGTATATTTATAGGTAGCAATGAGAAATGATAGTGGTACTTATGAACTACAAGATCATGAAAATAAATTTAAACAAAAAATGATAGTGGTACTTATCAATACGAGAACATAATATGCACCATGTCTGAGACCAGAATATAATATGAATTAGTCCTAAAACCAGGACTTGTCGTGCAACTGACCAGAATCATTATTATGCTTCTTGATGATATCCGAAATAAAGTATGCATCCAGGCAACGGCCTGCTACGAATGAAATCATCTAGAACAAAGTATGCATCTGGGAAAGGACTGGATACATAATATTATTTGACATTATCCCGGATACATAAGATATTTCGGGTAACGACCAGATGTATTTTATGATTCGAGTTATTGCTAGAGCATATTATGTATCCGATCATTTCTCGGATCATAATATGCATCCAGGGCAACGACTGGATGCATAATATAATTCAATGTTAGCCCGGATGCATAATATATTCTAGGCAGCGCCCGGATGCATATTATACTTCAGGTTTCTATCAGGGTATGTCATGCACCCGGTCGTTGCCCATATCATAATATGCATCCGATTGTTACCCAAAATATATCATATGATCTGGAAAAAAATATCCACCCGATCGTTACGAAACACGTTATGCATTTGAGTGCCTTTTGGATCATAAAATGCATCTGGTCATTACCCGAAATATGGTATGCATCCGGCCGTTATCGTAAAAAGTGAATATCCAATATAAGACATGTTGGTCTTCTTCCTAACGAGTGTAGTTGATTTCTTGCCTACTAAAACTGCCAGAAAGAGGCCACCCTTATTATCTTAAATCTTTGCCTACTTTATGAAATAAGGAAGTTTCTTATTTAAGCTTTGAAAGAAGTGCGCACTTAATCATGTGGGATAAATAGTTATGCAGGATAGATAGTTATGTGAGATCAACTTTACCAATATTGCATGGGTTTTCCCCTAACAACGCCAATAGCGATAACGTGCATTGTGTTACAATCATTATCTTTACTAGACTCCATATCATATCTCTTACTCGAATACCCAAATTTTGAATGTTGTCAATAATAAAAAATGCATCCAGTTCGAGACCAGTACTTATTATACACCTGGATCAAGACCGTTTCATATTATGCAACCCGTTCGAGGCCATACTATATTATGCATCCGGTTCGAGACCGGACCATATAATGCATCCGGTCCGAGGTCGGACCATATTATGCATCCGTTCCATGACCGGGCCGAAATTCACGTCCAAGCTTTTACCATGATTTTAAACGTAGTCGACATCTTTTTGGCCTGGTCTAGAAAAACTTTGAAATTCGCCCTTTTTTTTCAATTTTTTGATAAAAATTAAAGTCATTCGCCATGCCATCATACATGCAGTTCGACAAGTTTCATCGTCATTTCGAAACAGTTTTGTCATTTTTTTATAAGTACCTTTTGGGTCCTACCTCTTATGCATAACCCTAAATTAATCTATAGGTTTTTATAGATAGGTAAAAGGGAAAGGGAAGTTATTCCCTTGGTTAAATGGAAATCCTTAGCCAAACCTAAGAAAAATAGAGGACGTGGACTTAGGAACATCTTCCTATTTAGCAAGGCTCTAGAAACAAAGTATGTTTGTAAGATAATATCGAAGGAAGGATTATGGAATAATATCATACATGAAAAGTATTTAGAGCCACTCACAGTTGAGGAGTTGATAAGATCCCCAATGAAGCAAACCTATAATGTTTCAATCTGTTGGAAGGCAATGATTCGATCCTTTTATATTGTAGGTGATTGGTTTACCTAAAAAGTAGGGGATGGTTCAAGGATAAGAATAGGCTTAGACCCTTGGATTGGTTGTGGTGATATGCACATTCTACTAAATAATTTAATTCAAACCCTAAGAACTCAAGGGACTGGAACTCTTACCCAAACATCTGACCTAGAATCTTCTACAAACTATAGTCAGGGGTGGAAGGAAGCAATAGTGTTAGGGATTTAGGTCTAACATGCACATAAATAGGAAGAATATATGTTGAGACTTAAATATAGACATATCAAGTTGTGATAGGAAACTAATCAATTGGTTTAGACAAATAATGGAGCTACAAGGGAGTACACTCCAAAGTTGGGGTATAAGACTCTATTGGAAGATAGCAATGAATATCCAACAAGGTGGTGGAAGACACTCTAGAAGCAAAAGTTTCATTGAATACAAGATTGTTCCTATGTCTTGCCATGAAAAATAAGGTTCTAACATGAGAGGTATTACAAAAAAAGAATTTGAATGGTCTAGGAAGGTGTCATTTATGTAAGTCGGACAATAAAACAATTGATCATTTGCTGGTAGCTTACTCCTTTACTAGATATGTTTGGAGGGATGTTATAGCATAGTTAAAACTTCCTATAAGATGGAAAAAATTCCTTAGGAGAGTGCTTAAAATCTTGGTTTGAAAATAGGTCACACAAATGTGTTATACCTCTCTCGTTGTTTGTATCTTGGGGAGTATGGTTATCTAGGAATGCAGGAATTTTTTAGTATCAAGAAAAGCCTACTTGACAGGTCTCCTCCCAAATCATCGAAAATTTCAATAATTGTAAGGTTTCAACAACAATAAAGTTAAACAAAAAAATCATCCTTCTAAATAATGATAAATCAGGGGCCTAGGAATTTTTTTATGGGGCTAGAAAAAAGGTCCATAGAGTTTATGGAGCAAAGAATTACTGTATATATTTTACTTTCATTATTTAAAATTCAAGGCTAGATTGGGAGAAGGTTCTATAAATTATGCTAAAATTATGACACTCAAATTGTTGGTTCATTTGGTAGAATCAAAAGGAATATAAAATATCCAAATTTAGGAAGACTACAAAATTGTAATAAACTAGATACTTGGTGTTTTTAGGATGGAAAAAACATGATTTCACAACTCATATTCTCTCAAATAAAAGAATCTATGGATTGAAGTAAAGATTTTACATTTTGGCATATTTATAGAGAACTAAATAGGGAAGCATATGAACTCTCAAAGAGGTGCTTCATATTGAACTAGGTATATGCTTATTATAGAAATTTAATGAGGGTAATGAATTGTAGCTAGTCCATATCTCTATTTGGGAAGATTAATTCACTCGAGTTAAAACAAGCACAATCAAAACAACTTTCTTAATAAACTCAAAAGTTAGTGATTTAAAGTATACTAGTTGACAAGTTAGAAAGGTGTTTAAGGATAGAATTTAGCCTAATAAAAATTACTATTTATGATGTATAAGCAACCAAATTTTTAGGTTATTATTAAAACTTTGAAAAAATGCCAAAAAAACATCTAAAAAATATAGTTTCATATTTAATTAATATAAAATTACGATTTTTTTTTTTGAAATAATAAATTAAAACGACAACAACCTCTTTACCATTTATATTTACATAATCAACATAATTAATATTATTATAACAATCTAAATACATGGTTTATTATGAAATCATAATTGAAAAAATTAGGAAATACTAATATCTTCAATCAAAAACAAGAAAAAAAGAAAATAGAGATGAAAGAGACGCTAGGAAAGAGATGAAGGCCATAAATATTAAGATAGAGGAACATAAACATGAAATTTTTAAATAAAAAAAAATTAATATGAGAAATATGTGTATAATAAAATAAAGATGTGAGACCTACCATCGGAATCAAATAACCTCCATACTAATTCAAGGTCAAATTTGTGTAAAATATGATATCTTCCTAAAGAGAAAAGTTAAATGTTAAGACGCGCTCATATAAATTAATTCAACCACCAAGGCAATAGTCAACGCACCTCCTTTTCGTGTTTTAACTTCCTTTCGTATTTTTTTTGTCCTTATAACTAACTCATATTGTATTTCATTAGTTTGTTTTGGTATTGATAAAAAATGTTGAAGCCGGGTTCGAAAAATACATAAGAAAAAAGACGATTATACAAATGCAAGATAATTTTATCTTAGTGAAACAAACAAACTTGGGTTAAACCTGTCGATGGAGAAACTGAAATAATATTCCTTCTCTTATCCTTCTATTTAACATAGCTGATGCAGTGCTCAATGCTTTACATAATTGATAAAGAAATTGTTGATAATAATGTAATTTAGTGTGCTCAAATCCTTCATCGCATGATCTCAATAAGTGTTTTGTTTTTCTCTGCCCTCTTTATCTCCTAGCTTCATTATCAATTCTTATAATTTCTTCCAACTCTATGGAAGCATATGACCAGACCTTGAAATTTTCATATTTAACTGGCATATTCATCATTTTATCGGCAACTTTGTTTCCCTCTCTATAAATATGCTTAACTTGACTTTCTTCTAGGTTTCCCAAAATAATCCTTGCATATGTAATTATTTGGAAAATGCTAGAATTATTTAACTCCACTTTTTGAAGAGAAGTTACAATATTCTTGGAATCCCCCTCAAGATCAATTCTCCTAGAACCCAAATTCACTGCAATGCAATTCGGAAGCTTGTAAGCATTGCCATTGCTTTAGCTTGGTGATTTGTGGTAATTCTTAGATCTTCAACATATGCAGCCACTACTTGATCTTTGTCATTCCTAATGACACCCCCACCACAAGCATGACCCGGGTTACTTTTTGTAGCTCCATCGAAGTTAATTTTTACCCTGTCTTTGTGGGGACGTTCTCATGTGATATTTAGTTTCACCTTATTGTTTTTTTTCATATTTAAGATATCTTTTTCTCTAGAGAGGATCATTGCAAGATTTTCCTAGCCAACAATGTTTTTAATACAATCCTCCAATAAGGCTGTTTTTATCCTGGCATAAACACCAATTAATCATTTGGTTTTATTTTTGAACACTCGTCTCTTCCTTTCCAACCAAATTCCCCAAAAAATATGTGAAATGCATTTTTGCCAAAAAATACTGCTTCCTAAGTGTCACTGTTCTCAAATCATAATTAGAGAATCTCGAATGACCTAAGCAACATTAACTTCTCTCAATAACATATTTAGGATATCATGAAAAAAATCACAAGTTCCAAATAAATGGTCCACACACTCATCTTCTTTGTTACTGATGGGGGACCGAGAAAGACCGCATAGTCACACTCCGACAAATCCAAAAAATTTCATCTATTAATCTTAAAATACATACATAAACAGCCCGCAGGCTTACAACAGCTAGCGCTTAGCTTAGATTTCTCCCGCTCACACTCTGCATGCGATCTTCGTAAATCCACCACCCCTTGATTACATTAAACTGGGTTTTTATAGAGGCCCCGACCCTCTGAAACAACTCACGCATTAAACTGGGACACCAACCCGATTTATTACAAAGACTAGGTTTTTTTTTATAGAGGCCCCGACCCTCTGAAACATCCTTCGTGAAAATCGGGACACCAACCCGATTTAATACCCCACTCCGCACGGCCCTGTCATCGTCGCTCCCTGTCAGATTCTCTACGTGACCATCCTTTTTGTTTCTCGCGCTTCTTGGTTCTCGTTTGTCTTTACTGCACCTTGGTGCCACGTGTCGTCTTTGAACGGTCCCCAAAAATACCGCCTGTCACGGTTTTCCCGCCATCTCCTTCTCCTTCTTCACCTTCTTCTCTCTTCATCCCGATATCGTGACATTCTGGTCTCCCTGCGCTTTCTTGCCCTTTTGGTCGCGATATCGTGACATGTTGCGATATCGTGACCAACTCCCACCTTGCCTTGGTTTTCCTTTTGCTGTCGCGATATCACGACGTCATAATATCGCGACCCTTCCGTCCATCGCCCCTCTGCTTTGCCTGCTCTTGTCGTGATTTTGCGACAGTCGCGATTTTGCGACAGTCACGATTTCGCAACGTGTCGCAAAATCGCTACACTTTCGCTGCCTCCACTCGACTACTGCTCCAATGTCACGATTTCACGACATGTCACGAAATCGCGACATCCCATCTGCTCCCCTCGTCCGCTGCACTTCTCCGTCGTGATTTCGCGACAATCACGATTTCGTGACATGTTGTGAAATCATGACAACCCCACGAATTTCCTCCACTGCTGCCCTATTGTCGTGATTTTGCAATGTCGCGATATCGCGACGTCATGATATTACGACCTTCCAGCTCCTCCGCCTTCGCTTTCGATTTGCATCATGATTTCACGACATCGCGATTTCGCTACTCCCTCCGACTTCTGCCCTTGCCTCCCTTCGACGTCGCGATTTCGCTACAACTTAAAATTTTTGCCTTAGAAAATTTTTCCTTGCCTTCTTCTTCCTGAGCTGACTCTTCAGAAGAGAACCTCCTGCAACTGGATGCTTCTACATCAGATGCCACTGGATGCTCCTGCATCAGACACCCAGGGTTAGTGGAGAAGTGATCTTCACTTCTACATGGTCTGGTTGCTGCCTCCTGCAACACCTCCAGACATTCCTCTGCGCTGCAGTCTATTCCAACCCCTTCTCCTACCTAGAAAAATCTCTGTCTTCTTCCAGGAAGGTCCTGGCACTGCTGCACACCTCTGCAGCCTGCTTGCACTCCTCTTTTGGGCCAGTTAAATTTTTGCCTTCTTCCAGGAAGATCCTGGCACTGCTGCACTCTTCTTTGCATGCAGCCTTCTTCAGCTTCAGCTTCTGTCTTTTTTCATGCCTTTTGCGTCGTTCCTCTTGCTCCCACAATTTTATTTCAAGCCACTCCTCTTGCAGGGCTTTAAATTACCGCTGCAAAGCTTCGAACTCTTCTATTGTCATCATATCGCTCTTGCTGTCCCGGCTTCTTTGGGGATGCATTTTTTTCAGCTTTTCTCACAAAGCTTTACCGATCCTGGTGTAGCTGCCTCACTGTCGGCAATCTGCTAACACGCTCGAGGATCCTAAACTCTCTCTCTCTCTCAGAACCCTACCACAGATCCTGGTGTAACTGCCTCACGTCCGGCGATCTGTTACACACTCAGGAACATTAGCTCTGATACCTCTGATGGGGGACCGAGAAAGATCGCACAGTCGCACTCCAGCAAATCCAAAAAAATTCATCTATTAATCTGAAAATGCATACATAAACAACCCGCAGGCTTACAACAGCTAGCGCTCGGCTTAGATTTCTCCCGCTCACACTCTGCGTGCGATCTTCCTAAATCCACCACCCCGACTAATACATTAAATTGGGTTTTTATAGAGGCCTCGACCCTCTAAAACAACTCACGCATTAAACTAGGACACCAACCCGATTTATTACAAAGACTGAGTTTTTATAGAGGCCCCGACCCTCTGGAACAACAACACAAAAAATCAGGACACCAACCCAATTTAAGACCCCACTCCGCATGGTCCCTGTCACTGCTGATTCCATCCGAAAACTCTGCACGCCCATCCTCTTTACTTCCCATGCTTCTTGGTCTTCGTCCACCTTTACTGCACTCTGGGTGCCACGTGTCATTTTGGAACGGTCCCCAAAAATACCGCCTGTCGTGGTTTTCTCGCCATCTCTTTCTTCTTCTTCGTCTTCTTCTCTCTCCGTCATGATATCGCGACATGTCGCGATATCGCGACATTCTGGCCTCCCTACGCTTCTTAGCATTTTTGGTCATGATATCGCGACATATCACGATATCGCGACCAACTCTCGCCTTGATGCAGGAGCATCCAGTGGCATTTGATGTAGAGGCATCTAGTTGCGGGAGGGCCACTTCTGAAGAGTCGGCTCAGGAAGAAGAAGGCAAGGAAAATTTTTCTAAGGCAAAAATTTTAAGTTGTAGCGAAATCGTGACGTCGTGATTTCGCGACGTCGTGAAATCGTGATGTCGAAGGGAGGCTAGGGCAGAAGTCGGAGGGAGTAGCGAAATCGTGACGTCGCGAAATCGTGACGTCGCGAAATCGTGACGCAAATCGAAAGCAAAGACGGAGGAGCTGGAAGGTCACGATATCGTGACGTCGCGAAATCGCGACAGCAGGGTAGTAGCGGAGGAAAGCCGTGGGGTTGTCGTGATTTCGCAACATGTCGCGAAATCGTGACTGTCGCAAAATTGCGATGGAGAAGTGCAGCGGATGAGGGGAGCAGATGGGATGTCACGATTTCGCGACATGTCGCAAAATGGCGACTGTCGCGAAATCGCGACATCGGAGCAGCGGCCGAGTGGAGGCAGCGGAAGTGTCACGATTTCGCGACACATCGCGAAATCGCGACTGTCGTGAAATCACGACAAGAGCAGGCAAAGCAGAGGGGTGATGGACAAAAGGGTCAAGATATCGCGACGTCGCGATATCGAGACAACGAAAGGAAAACCAAGGCAAGGCGAGAATTGGTCACGATATTGCGACATGTCACGATATCGTGACCAAAAGGGCAAGAAAGCGTAGGGAGGCCAGAATGTCGCAATATCACGGCGGAGAGAGAAGAAGGCGAAGAAGGAGAAGGAGATGGTAGGAAAACTGCGACAGGCGGTATTTTTGAGGACCATTCAAAGACGACACGTGGCACCAAGGTGCAGTAAAGACAAACAAGAACCAAGAAGCACGGGAAACAAAAATGATGGTCGCGTAGAGAATTTGATAGGGAGCGGCGATGACAGGGTCGTGCGGAGTGGGGTATTAAATCGATTTGGTGTCCCGATTTTCACGAAATATGTTTCAGAGGGTCGGGGCCTCTATAAAAAAAAACCCAGTCTTTGTAATAAATAGGGTTGGTGCCCCGATTTAATGCGTGAGTTGTTTCAGAGGGTCGGGGCCTCTATAAAAACCCAGTTTAATGTAATCAAGGGGTGGTGGATTTAGGAAGATCGCATGCAGAGTGTGAGCGGGAGAAAGCTAATCCGAGCGCTAGCTGTTGTAAGCCTACGGGCTGTTTATGTATGCATTTTCAAATTAATAGATAAAATTTTCTAGATTTTCCAGAGTGTGACTATGCGATCTTTCTCGGTCCCCCATCAGTGCTATCAGAGCTAGTGATTCTGAGTGCGTAAACAGATCGCCAACTGTGAGGCAGTTTGTGCAAGGATCTATGGGAGGGTTCTGAGAGAGGAGAGAGAGTTTAAGATCTCGGAGCATGTTAACAGATCGTCGGATGTGAGGCAGTTACACTAGGATCAGTGGAAAATATGATGACAATGAGAGAGTTCAAGGCATTGCAGAGGCAAGTGCAAGCCCTGTAGGAGGAACTGCTCAAGAGAGATTTGTAGAGGCAAGTGAAAGCCCTGCAAAGGGAGCTGCGCAGACAGTGTGAGGAGAAATAGAGAAAGAGAGAAGAGGAGTGCAAGTAGGCTGTTGAGGTAGAGAAAGGTCTGGAAGTGCTGTAGGAGGTAGTAACTAGACAATGCAGAAGTGAAGATCACTTCTCCACTTACCCCAGGTGTTTGATGCAGGAGCATCCAACAGCACCTACAGTAGAAGCACCCAGTTGCTGGAGAGCCACTTCTGAAGAGTCGACTCAGGAAAAAGAAGGCAAGGAAAATTTTTCTCAGGCAAAAATTTTAAGTTGTAGCAAAATAGTGACGTCGCAATTTCGCGACATCGCGATTTCGCGACATCACGAAATCGTGACGTCAAGGCGAGGCAGAGGCAAAAGTCAGAGGGAGTAGAGAAATCGTGACATCGCGATTTCGCAACATCGCAAAATCATGATGCAAATCAAAAGCGAAGGTGGAGGAGCTGAAATGTCGCGATATCGTGACGTCGTGAAATCACGACAGCAGGACAGTAGCGAAGGAAAGCCATGGGGTTGTCGCAATTTCACGACATGTCACGAAATCGCGACGGAGAAGTGTAGCGAACGAGGGGAGCAGATGGGATGTCACGATTTCACGACATGTCACAAAATCGCGACATTGGAGTAGCGGTCGAGTGGAGGCAACGGAAGTGTCACGATTTCATGACATGTCGTGACTATCGCGAAATCGCGACAAGAGCAGACAAAGCAGAGGGGCGATGGACGGAAGGGTTGCGATATCGCGACGTTGCGATGTCGCAACGGCAAGGAGAAAACCAAGGCAAGGCGAGAGTTGGTCACGATATCGCGACATGTCGCGATATCGCGACCAAAAGGACTAAGAAGCACAGGGAGGCCAGAATGTCGCGATATCGCGACATGTCGCAATATCGCAGTGGAGAGAGAAGAAGACGAAGAAGAAGAAAAAAGAGATGGCGGGAAAACTGTGGCAGGCAGTATTTTCGGGGACCATTCCAAAATGACACGTGGCACCCAAAGTGTAGTAAAGGCGGACGAAGACCAAGAAGCGCGAAAAGTGAAGAGGATGGGCATGCAGAGTTTTCTAACGAAATCGCTGGTGACAGGGACCGTGCGGAGTGGGGTCTTAAATCGGGTTGGTGTCCCGATTTTTTGTGTTGTTGTTCCAAAGGGTCAGGGCCTCTATAAAAACTCAGTCTTTGTAATAAATCGGGTTGGTGTCCCAGTTTAATGCGTGAGTTATTTCAGAGGGTCGGGGCCTCTATAAAAACCCAGTTTAATGTATTATTCGGGGTGGTGGATTTAGGAAGATCGCACACAGAGTGTGAGCGGGAGAAAGCTAAGCCGAGCGCTAGCTATTGTAAGCCTGCGGGCTGTTTATGTATGCATTTTCAGATTAATAGATGAAATTTTCTGGATTTGCTGGAGTGTGAATGTGCGATCTTTCTCAGTCCCCCATCAGTTACATAAGACACAAACAGTTGAACCACAATCCCGCTTTTGAACATATTGTCTTTTGTAAGGATCTTATTGAGAATGGAAGTCCAAAAAAACATAGCAACCTTAGGGATAATGTTTAGCTTCCAAATTCTTTTAAGCTTAGGTTTCTCTGAAGTTACTTTGCTCAAGACTTTATGTCCATCCTTCACTAAGTACTGGTCTTGCTGGTTTCTTCTCCAAATTATCTGATCCTGCTCTAAACCTTTACCTAAATAATAACTCTTTAGAAGGTTTTGCAGATCTTTACCCCTAAGCCTTGCATATCTTCGATTTTCCACTCTTGTAAATCACCCAACTTATGAATGTAACCATTAATTTTCTTACCATATGTTTTGGTTAAATGTTTTTTAATATCCTTAAATTTTCTATACTTCCCTACAAGCTCCTCTTAAATCCAAGGGTCTTTTCATTTAGTTTAAGGAAGGTAGACGTGTTCCCATATTTATGACAAACTTGTGCCGCAGCTTTGTGGAGGATTAAGCACAATTGCAGACTACTATTCGACAAGGCCTAGAATTTGATGGTCTCTGTTTCGAATTTAAAACCTTAAATTACACGGATAAACAGATGACATTTATTATGATCGAATTATAATCGTAAACAGTAAACACAGGGTCGTAGTGGCAGCTGAGCCCAGTTAATATATCTATCGAGAAAAGGAAATATTGTAAGGATTGCTTAACACAGCCAAGGTAGAGGCAGTGGGTGGGCATTTAGAATTTGATGGTCTCTTTCGAATTTGAAACCGTAAATTACAAATTGCATTTAATGATTGCTTAATACACAGCCAAGGTAGAGATAGTGGGTATGGGAATTTAGAATTTGATGGTCTCTCTTTCGAATTTGAAACCGTAATTTACAAATTGCATTTAAGGATTGCTTAACACACAACCAAGGTAGAGGTAGTGGTTATGGGCCTTAGAATTTGATGGGCATTTAGACTTGGATGGTCTCTCTTTCGAATTTGAAACCGTAAATTACAAAGTACAGATACGACATGCTCTAAAACTAAGATCTTCGGTCGTAGATTTTTCCTTATCATTTATTTAGATATGATAAGTTTTTAAATATCTAATGTCTAAAAGTTTAAATTTGTGTTACATATAAAACACTCACTAAAAAATTAAATTTATTTTATGTTTGGATTTATTTTTTACTCAGGCCTTCTTTTATTAATAAAAAAATTATTTTAAAATAATAATTACAATAATGACATAAGAACTTATATAAAGAAGTTATATCTACTATTCATCAACTTTGATTTGACCATTTCTTAGTGATTCCAATCAATGTTAATAGTCATCACATGTAAACCTTATAAGTAAAATGCATGTGAGCCATCCAATTGCAAATAAATTCCGTTTGCTTTTACATGTGAGCTAAGTGGAGGGAAAGCATCATGAAAGTGATTTACTTCTTAGGGAAGGAATTCTCACCTAAATTTTCGGTCAGTTTTATTCCTTTTCCAAGAGAATCAACCTTTCAATAAGGAGATCAAATACACAGTACTAGCATGTCAAAAAATGTGGATATAGTAATTTATCTACCTGATGTCACTCATACCATATAGCTTGACACATAGTGCATGCATTCTAAAAATATGAAGTCTGAATAAATTTTCATAAAATTATCTCAATGCATCCTATCTTTATGAAGTAATTAACTTGTATATACTATGAATATAATGATTACCTTAATCATAGTTTTGTCAAACTTTTTATAAAAAAATTCCACCTGATAAGTTTCCTGGAGCATAATTTATTATAAATTATAAAAGCACATGTTAATTCTCCTCCTTGAGCATGACACCTCTATGTTCACCTATGGAATTATGAAAAAGTCTAACTTCTTATGCATCTAAAATTTTGTTTCAACAAATTAGAAGAAAGGGGGTGTGCCCCTCTCAACCTTCTAATTTAAGTCAACTCGACACTATCCTTGTTAAATATAACTAATCTACACTAATTGCATGAAAATAAATGTAAAAAATTAAAATGCATGAAAGTAAAATTTGAAGTTTAGGGTGTGAGATAAAAAATAAATATAATTGTAACTGTAGCAATGAATGTGTATGATCGGTCAACATAAAGAAATTGAATAACAACAATGGACCCCATATGTGTGAGAGATAAAAAAATAAATATAATTGTAATTGTAGCAATGAATGTGTATGATTAATCAACACAAATAAATTGAATAACAATAGACCCCATGCATATGAAATGGAAATAACAAGGAATGACAAGAGGATAAAAGGGTAAAACCATAGTTGTCATTCATTATATAATCTAGGAGGGTAGTATCATTCGTGGGAAATAAAAAGTCTCATTGATTTCTCATTAATCCAAAAGGAAATAATAATAACAATGTGGGGCTAATAAAGTGTAGCTTTGATTCTTTCAATGCCAAAATATGTTTACAATGGATCCCATGACTACTTTATATAAGAAGAATCCACCTCAAATTTACCTTGGATGAGAGATTCTTACCCCCTAAAAAAAGTAAATATTAGACATCTTTAGCAAACTGGTGCACCTTCAAATGTTAAATGCTTCTAAATACATTCCTAAAACACTTACAATGCTTCCAAAATGTTTAGTGGTGCTACTATGTGCTAAATTGTCACTTTTTTAAAACATTCCTCAAGATCCATGTACTTCCTTTTGCGCTTTTATCTATCAATGAGCAATATACTCTAGGAGGTGAATAAATCACTCTTGTTTGATAGTGTTTTGCTCTTTAGGGATCAATTGCTTCATGTTGTGTAGTTCTTTGCTCCTCAAGAGCCAAACACATTATCTTGAGGAAATTGCACTTTAGTTAAAATTTTATAAAATTAAGTTTATATAGGCCTTAATTGATTGATCCAAAAGGTTTTTTACATCTTAAAATGGAGGAATCCCAAGGTAGTAACTTGTTATGACATTTATGATAACTTCATGGGGTACCAAGATTGATTTATAAGAGATCCTAAACTCTACCTTTACCCTTGGGAACAAAGTCTGTAAAATTATGATCACTTTTCCATAAAACTATAAAATTGGTAGTTCTCTCTACCCTCCTCAAGGTAGGAGCTTCACCAACATCAACCACTCCTCATATCTTAGAAGCATTACATCTACAAGGTATTATCTCCTACTAGGCCTTCATATGGGTTCTTTAATAATCCATTCATTTCTCAATCATTTTTAGTAGCTTATTTGACATAACCCTTAATTATTCAATTTATTTTGTTACCACTTTGGCTTCAACTTTGGCCTTCTCCTCTTCTACTAGCATGTTGACAAGGTCATCATAAATAATATGCTCCTAATTTTCAAACATGTTTGACAATATAACATTAACTAATCCATATATTTCATTTGTCATTTCTTGTCTAGGGTTTCGAAGGAGACAATTATAGTTTTACAAGTTTGCAAGTCACATTGGGCATCATGGATCTTCTTCAATTTTCTCTATATGTCATTTTTATCAGTCCCCATCTATTATGTCTACAACAGCAACAAGGTCATCAATTGTTTATGTACCTCTTGTGCCTCTGCTTTGTAGTCAATTATTCCTCTTTTTGTTGGATTATCCTCACGACTTGGCTAAGGATTACCTCTATATTAGATACAAACTCTAAGTACCATTTGAAACTTACCTCCTTAGTCTTGATGTTGTCATACAAAGACTTCACTTCTTTCACTTCTAAGGCTCACCATAAGTCTACCATTACTTCTTTAGTTTTATAACTTCATATTGGAGATAAACTATTTTTCAATCTCTGCATTTTCTCTATTTATCACACCAGTTATGAATTCTCTTATTCAAACTATTGTCTTATATGGTTCTACCCTTAATAAGGTTGTTCAAAGAGATCCCCTAGTTGTATTTTTGTTCGTCACTCTTAACAAATTAGGATTTTACTTTCTCAACATGTTTTCGTAACTAGGATCCTTTAACAATGTCTTTCCTTAGGAATTTTACTTCTTGTTATATTTTATTTTCTTTGCTACAAGTTGCATTGCTATTGACACATGATCACTTTAATTTTTCTTGCATACTTCATTCTTTATTTCTAATTGGCCATACTGCATGGCCATCCTAATGGAGATTTGGTTGGCAAGCTAAATTATATGGTAAGGATACATTCTTGATAGTTCCAAATTTACAACCCCAATAGTAAATTCAACAAGAGATATGGTAGGTTTAGAAGATTCATTCAAAACTAATTCTATGATGAGGACCTTGTCTACACTAGTTGTTAATTGTAATTGCATGATTATCGATGGCCTCGAAGTTTTGTCCTTTAAGCATTTGTACTTATTTTTGGATTTCTTCTCTTCATCTTGGAGGATGTTAAAAATATTCTAGATGTTTGTTTCTTTGGGTGTGCTACTGACCTATCATATATAGTCCTAACTAATTCTTATGCTTAAACATAGCTTTGGGATGGTTCTCATAGACTTAGTCACATAAGTTGGAGTTGGCAACATCATTATATCCATAACATGATACTTGGTAGGTATGCTTGAATGACATGGAGGGCATACACACATAGAATATGAGGAAAATTTAGTGAAAATAAGGGTGAATGGTGAGGTAGTGGTTGATATTTCAATCAAAATCTATGTCAAGGTTTTTTCTAGTAGCAAAACTAATGATGAAGATGATGGACTATTAACATATGAAATAAGTGGTTAGGTGGTGGTGACTTCTATGGTGGGCACTTAAAATGACATGATATGTTTGGTGTTGAGAGTATGGCTCACTATTGTAGGTGGTACACCTCTAGGACAACCTACAACCATACTTATTAATGTATAAGGATGTGTATTAGAAGAAGAGAGGGTAATTGAAGGACCAAAAATAGGAGGAAAGGTGAGAAATAAGTGGGAATAGAAGAAAGAGAGAGATAAAGAGTATAGAGAAAGGGAGAGGAAATAATGGATAGACTAGTGACAACCTACAACACAATATTTGAGATGATTTAATTTGTCTTAGAGGATCCATGGAGGTTCTAATGGTCACTAGGTCCTAGGACCTTTCCTTTTTTCTTGGTTTGTCAAGTGCCTTAGTTGGTCATTAGTTACACTCTTGATAAATATAGTTAGCACCTTAAATTGGATCTCTATTATTACCAAAATGGGAAGAGCTTATTCTTAAGGAATTTATCATTCCTTGAATGGGGGTAGTTCTTGCCTCGACTCCTCTACATGTGATGAACTTACTTCACAATTTGGCTTGCCACTAGTGCATTTTCACCTACACTACCATATTTCTAAAAATTTACCCATGAGGGTCCTTCTATTATTTCTCATATCTCTCTCTAACCAACTCTTAGGATAAAACACTTACAATGTATAGGCTTATTGGTACTATAATTATAGCAATTTTAGGAGTCATGATGAAAGACCACCTTTATGGGTAACTTCCTCCAAGGGACACTTTTGTCATCTTGGCCTCTTGGCCTACCTATTATGAATTTATCCCAAATTCATGATAATTTCTCATCAAATGGACTACTTCATGTTGGCCTCTTGGTTGTTCTAATTTTATACCTCACTCTTTGTTAGGATAAGATATTTCTCCATGAGTATCCCAAGTTATTGAAATCTCCCATGATTACAATCTAGGTGAAAGTCATATTTGACTATAGCCTTGGCATAGAAATTAAACCACTCTAGTGGATAGGTATAGCATTGTTGAATCTCGTGCTTACACCTTTACTTGTCCACTAGAATAGCTTTGACCACCTCCCTAGATAGGTTTACCTCCTATATTTTGTATCTCTTCTTGTGGTATACAATATATGCAAACTCTTGGTCTCAAGATATCTTTAGAAGTATCCCTTTGGATTGTATAACCATACATCCATCAACTGGTTGACAATCACGCTTCTTTTTTTTTTCTTAATGATTGAGTGGAACACTCATCCTTGCTTCAGGGGATGGAAGATCATCTTTTTTCTATTCCTTGAAGTACTTTTGTTCCACATATTCTAATTATACTACATAGTTTATGTTAAACAAGTAATTTGATATGAATACTAGGTAGCTTAAAGGATATAGATGATAATCCAAATAAATGAATGAATAATATATGCTTCCACATGTAGACATTTCTATTTGGACTTTTTTTATATTTCAACAAGTTTTGGACCTCCTCTAAGAGTCTTGGGACCCTTCCCTTTAGTTTTTTATTATTATATGGTATATTGCATCAAAGAAGTTGCATGATGTCTTTTCTATTTCTTAGCATGGTATATATCTATACCTCACTTTAGAGAGTGGTTTTTTGTCTAACCATATTTGGTTTACCTATAGGGAAGAAAACCATTCCTTATTTTGATACATGATTAACTAGGTTAGGTATGAGTATAGGTTATTTTTTGGTTGTCCTTAAAGTCTCTCAATTGTTTATGTATTTCATCGATTATGTATCTTACACAATCAATCATTTGGTTATGGCCTAGATAATTTTCCACTACATGAATAAGGATGATGTGCTCTTCAAAAATATAAACATAAATATTTTCTCCAAGTATTATTGTTACCCCTTATAATACCAATTGAACATCATCTTTAAAGAGCTATAAATCTAGCAAGATATTGATTTTAAAATCCTTGATTGGATCTGTGTGACCCCGGGAAGCACACACCACAACTTTCCTACTTGCAATGTTATTATATCAAATGAAAATGAATAATGAAAGTACACAATCACATATAATGTGAAAGTAAAAAACAAAGAAATATTCTTTTATTAATGCTTTTAGGTCTCAATTACATGTATGTCCCTTTGAGGGATACTCATTTTGATACAATCTATTACAAGTGGGACAACAGTGAATGTATCCCCCACAAGGGGTCCGTGCGCCTTCGTAGACCTCTTGATTTCACACACCAAACCTATCTAAGGGCTTACTAATGCCTCCTCCCAATTTCATCCTGGAGGGATCTCGTGCTCTCGATGCTTTGAATTGATCCTATGAAACTATATCTGCGGTCATGGAAACAATAGAGCATAATAAGTAAAATTGGTAGCCTCCCCAGATGAGACCTTTTTGTTAGAAAATATGATAATCCAGATAAATAAGCATAATGTGCATTGAAATATAGCAGATCTAAGCAATATGTATATAAAAATCATAAATATTAATCTAAATGCAATGAAAGATTCAAATCTATGCTAAAGCCATGTAAATAAAATAATGATAAATAAAGATATATTACTTAGAAAAAAGGAATCGACCATTTTAAAACCTGCCTATGACTATGGGTAATTGTCAAAGATAGCGACCTATGACTTAAAGGTTACCTCAGGTCTTATGGGCTATGGTAGTTGATCCCTTACTTGAATTGATGTTCAAGGATCATTGGGCATGTCTCCTACACTGGTTGACGATTAGGAATGATGGATGTTAATGCTAATGCGTGGACATTGCTCAATCGTATGACACTTCAATGCTCCTCAAAGGGGGCATAGATTGGCTCTACATTGTGACAGGGCTCCACTACACACAATTTCATTTCTCTGTCTCCTTTTTGCATTCCTAGAAGTCTACATATGTAGCCTTCTAGGTTTTAGATATAGATCTAGAGCTTGGCTTCCTAAGGAATCCAAGCTCCAGATTTGCATGCCAAATGACTATCCCAGAGGGAAATTTTAGTCTTGAATTGGCATGGAAGGGGAATTTAGGATGAACTCTAGGTTTTCCTCATTGAAATCCCTTTGAAATGCATGCAAACTATCGTTATTGCCCGTGATTTGGAAAATCCCTCATGATAATTCATGTTTTAGTGCTAGCCACTATCATCAGCAGTGTCTAGTTGTGGCTACTCTCATATTGAGTTGCCAAGATTGGTAGCCACTCTGGTTGATAGCGGCAAAGCCTAAATGGGCTAGAATTGCCCCTTTTGAGTGGTTAGGACTGCTAATAGCTCTTAGAAAGGTCCAAGATCAGTCATATGGTCTGTGGATATGCCCATATGGGTAGTCTCCTAAACATAACGTGTTTTAGGTATCTACAGGATCCTTCAATTGTAACACCAGGAAGTTCCTCTAGTAATGTTGGTCAAACTAGGAATAGTAGTCCTATAGTGTTTTTGGGTTACAAGTGACCCACATTATAGAATCATCAATTGCATTAAGCATTATCCTAATATCATCATTTCAAATGTAGAAAGACATCTTTTCCCACTATAGTGACCTTACACTCTTTCCTTCATACTCATTCCTTTTAAAATAAGATTTTAGTAATTTGGAGAATTTATAAACCTAAGGTATAGACTCATTGTCAGGTCAAAGGTCCATTCCTAGCTTATGCTATAATAGTTAGTTTCAAGCCCCAAATTAAACCTCTTTAGTTCCTCTTCCTTAACCTATGTCAAGGAGTGTTTTAACCTCCTCTCCTCTATTCTTTTATAAGGTTTGTTAAACATCTATTTGGGTCTTTTGGGTGGAGGATTAGGCTTCTTCTAGTTGGATCTCTTCTTCATTTTCCATTTTAGGAACTTTCCCTCAATGTGGATACCTCAATCTGGATGTGTGATGTTGGGTTAGAATTGAGCAAGGTGGAATTTATTTTTGGTAGGAACATAATGTTATATTATAGTATAGAGGGATTGGTAGAGGTCAAAATGGTTTCCATGATGAATTAAATGGGTAGGAGTCACTTTAAAAAAAAAATTAAGTCTTAGAGTAGGAAGTGATTCACGGTGACTATAGTGATTCACTTAAAAAGATTGAGTGAATTTTTAGTTTAGTGAGATTTGGAGAATTAAAAATATGAAGTGAATTACTTAGGGTCAATGAATGAATTTCTAAGTGGAACAAGCAAATTTTTAGTTAGAAGGGACTTGGGTAAAATTTTTGTAGAGTAGATAGGCTAGTTTTCTAATGAAGTGAATCACTCAATGAAAACTCCTTGGTCAAAAATATTTTTGATTTCAAAATAGGTGATTCACCTAGGATGAGAGGAGAAATTTTCTCCTCGATGACTTAGTTCTGTTACTTTGACTCAAAGGGTGTTCCACTTCATTCCAATCAAGGCCACAAGGCACATTACATAGAAGTTTTTTATTGTTTATTAGATAAATGACTTGATTAGGTGAGGATCCCATATTAGGGTTTGATATGATAGTCTTAAGATAAAGGATGTGAGTAAATGGGATGGCTTCCACATCAATCAACAAGGAGATATTTTGAAATTTTGATGTTCTCAACTCTATGTATTTTGCTAACAATAATGATGTGGGGTGCTATGATATCCATTAATATCTTGGGCTAGTAGTTGGTCCAAAATTAATATGATTTGCTTTCCCAAGTTTATTTTTTCTTAAGGGTTTCCTTTTTGCTTCTCTCGATATGGCAAGTGATTTGCTCCACTATTGAAGCAATTCACTCCCAAAGTCTAACTTTGGAAATAAAAATATTTTTTCATAAGTCAAAAGTTTGTTCAATAAGAAGGGGGTGAAGAAAAAAGGATAACCAAATGCCTTCCTCAAGTATTTCAGTTTGAGTCATTTTTTTTGTTGTTTTTACTTCTTTTCCTTCTTTTATTGTTTTTTTTTTTTCATGAAGAGTTTTCAATATTTTTCTTTGAGGAAAGAAAATAGAGGTATAAATACAAAAAGAAAAATAAAGTAGAAACAAGGATAATAACTAGAAAAAACATGAAATTAGCATCAATATATTTATATTTTCTTTCTTTTCATTTGAATGCTTTTATTAATGGGCCTCAATGTTGCCCATTAAATTAAATTCACAAATTTCTTTCATCCATTGTCATAAGGTTATGAGTGTTTGGTCCTGTTATTTGGAGGATCTAGTATGGCCAACTCTAGAAAGAATCAAAATTTTTATAAATTTATGGCTTAGCTCTATTTTCATCTTACTTGAACACCAAATTGTCTTACTTGTAATCCATTTTGATGGATATTTTTTTGAACTATCCTTTAACTACCATTTGAATGTGTACCATCCTTCTAAACACCTTATCCCTATATTCTTATAGAACTAGTAGGGAATTTAATCATGCTAACATTAGTTTAAAATTAGTATCTTAAAGCTAGAATTGCTAAAACATTTAGAAAGTAGGAAGTTCTAGGACTACTCATAGTACTTCTTGCTTCCTGAAAAATAGCTTGTAGGGAGATGATCTTGTAGAAGCTTTAGTGTTTATACTATCTTCCTATAATACCTTTCTTATTTTAGAATCCTAGCCTCTGTGATTTGGTTATTATATTTTGAATAATCATCATAATGTTCTTGTTCGTGGATTTGACCATTGCCCTAGTGATACTGATTGAAAGTTTTTTTTAGCAATCGTTCTTAATGTAAATATATACTTAGTGCACAATCCATTACCTTTAAACGTATAAAGCCTATGGTATTATCAATGATTATTGTGGATGAAGATCCAAATTTGGGTAACTACTACTTGGTTTGAATATTTAACTAGCATTACTTCTACCCACCTTGTGAAGTAGTTAGTTGGGGTTAGAATCCATCCATACCCCACACTAGATAAAGAATTAATATTTTTGATGAATTCTAAGCCTACATGTTGAAATGATTTTATGACAACGATGTGCTTTAATAAATTAGTGCTTTTCTATTCCTTCCCATGGAAATATAATAGGTTTTCACTACTTGAACTATTGAATGTAATTAGAAAATATGGTAGGCTAATAATATCTTGTCATTAATATTTTATTAGTTGTGGTTTGGTAAAAATAATATCTTCCTTCAATGTGATATTACATCATTAGGTACTTTATCCTTTTCTCTTTGATGTATTGCAATAGGACCCCATCATATCCCTTCTAGAAAAGTGCATTATCCATCCATGTATAGTGCATTTCCTTCTATTTGAATATAGCTCTTTCTTTAGGTGTTAATCCTTCTAGGACTTGTATTGATATCATATATCTCCTAATTTATCCTATCTAACCTTGTTGATTATGTACTTCAATTTCCTCTATCAGTGGTACCTGATATTTGGGGGATCATATAACAATTATTTTACATAAAGTCCTACGTCTAATAAATTAAGTGGGTTTTATCTCTATGTTGAACTTGTTTATCTTGTTTATCCATATTGTTTTATTTTCCCCTAGTTCACCATGCAATATGGCTAATATGATATTAGAATGACCATAAAGACAATGGCCTTACACTAAGATTTATAATACCTAATTTTTTTTAGTCTTTCGTAATTGTAAACACATATTTCTAAATGAACATATACCTTTAATCGTAATTATAGAGCATATTATTCAAAAAGGAAATTGGATGTTCCTCATATTTATCATTTTTCTGGTTTAGAAATATAGGTATGCTTTCATCTATCTTGAATGCATTCAACTTGTAGTCTCCATAAAATTAGGGTTGATGAGGGTTGGGGATTTGGTAATAGTAGACACCCAAAATGCATCAATTTCATAATAACACTAAATCCCCTTTCATTCTCCATAAAATCTTCAAATACCCCAAAAATAATAATATTAATACTAAGTACTAATAATAAATAAATAATAATCCAATTTTGTGAACAATTAAGCTCTATAATATAAAAATAAATTAAATAATAAATCTCTAGCCTCCCATCCCACTTAAATAGAACCTCCACTTGACACATGTGCACACATATTTGCCACTTAAATTGCCACCTCTACAAATTACAACCATCCTTGCGAAGCCTCTCCACCACTTAACTTACCTCATCTTCCCCTAACTAAAAAATCTCAACCTATCCGTCTCACCTACTCTTCCCACTTGGCTACCTTGACTTGCCAAGTTATCCCCCTCACCAATTCCCCACAAATTCTATATATAAATCATCATTTTCCTCCATTTGGGGAAGCAT
Organism: Wollemia nobilis; assembly: GCA_028583015.1. Taxonomy (NCBI): domain Eukaryota; kingdom Viridiplantae; phylum Streptophyta; class Pinopsida; order Araucariales; family Araucariaceae; genus Wollemia; species Wollemia nobilis. Next base: position 645,962 of record JAQPPZ010003968.1, read on the forward strand.
CCAAAAAAAAATACCGAAACTCTACCTAAATTTCTTTTGCTATTCTTGTGTATTTTTGAACTTGTGAGTGTAGGTACCTCCTTCAAAGACCTCAAGAACATCAATAATGGATTCTTGTAGGTATGCTTGATAACCTTCATTTTGTAGATGCTCACACCTTGGATAACCACACAACACTAGACTTGGACTAAGGAGTTTAAAACACTTCTACAAAGGGCTAGATATGACATTGAAGCCTTTGTCACAACACATATCTATCCACCCTAGGTGGACACACAAAGGCAGGAAATTTCCCACTACGACCACATCAAGTTGGGCAGCCACCCACTATGGCCACATAGGAACCATAAAAAGACCCAAAGTCAAAAACAAAAAGGTAATAAAGCAAAGCAAGCAACTCTAGCATGGTTTTGTAACTATTTTGTTTCATGTTTAAGGGCCTTATTTCAAAAGATCCAGTAGATGTTGTTGATAACCTATTGTGGACTTGTGTGCATGGTGATCGAGCAACCAAGCCATAAACCCATCTAAGGCTCTTGAGTGTGACCGAGGAGATCATTTGAAGAACCATTGAAATCCATTTGCAAATAAAACCCTCCTTATTGGGAGGTCTATTGTAATACAAAGTGGTCTTTTGTAACCGAAAGAAAACTCATATTGCAATATCAATATCAAAGCTTTATTTTGTTGCTTTTTCTTTCTTTACATTGTTATGGTACATATTTCTGAGGTCACATGAATGGCAATCACAGTGGGACCCTTTGCCCTTAACACATTTGAAACTTATTATTTTGCATGAGCTTTGACACTTGCATCTAGCATAACATATCTTATGTGTTGTGCTTAATATTTCTCATGTTTTTTTGCTTTTTTTTCTTGATTTATGAACTTTTTATGTTTTATATTTGTCATAAGTACCTAGCAATAGAAAGGACATAGTCACATTATTCAAACTAGGTCTCATTCTTGTAAGATATGCCCACCCAAGAACAGATACATATAACTTTCCAGAGTGGTCACACATACATAAAACCACCTAGAATGGTCACACAAACACAAACAACTACCTAGAGTAGTCACACAGACAGATAACTACCTAGAGTGGTCACATAGTTAGACAACCACCCAAAGTAATCACATAGATAGAAAACTGCCCAGAGCGATCACATAGATAGACAACTTCCTAGAGTGGCCACACAGATACAGACAACCACCCAGGATGACCACAAAGACATAGACAAATATATAGAAATAGACATAGAGGCACAACAAAATCTGTTCATTTCATTTCTAGCATAGGCTCACAGGTAAGTAGCTTATATTCCTTAGTTTTACACATAAACTCATGTCACAGTCAGATTCTTTGTCATTAATTGTTTGAGCACCAATTTTTTTTCTATTTCTCCCCTTAGTTTACCATAGTTATTCCTCTTATCATAATATTTGTTCTTCCTTAGCACCCCCTATAAGATTTTCCTATTTATATTAGTTTCTCATCAAAATTTCTTTAGTTTAGAATGTCCTCTTATTCAAAGTCTAAGCCTTTCCCCCTCCTTATTTAAACTTTTTGATAGCTTAGCATAGTCACTTTATGGTTTTTGGAGCAAAGACTCAAAAATCATTAGTTTAGTTATCATTTGCTTTCAAGGATCGTTATTTCAGTTATCATTTTCTTTCAAGGATCATTAGTTTAGTCATCATTTGATTTCAAAAAACTTTAGTTTAGTTGTTATTTGCTTTCAAGGCTCGTTAGTTTAGTTGCCATTTTCTTTCAAGTCTCATTAGTTTAGTTGTTACTTGCTTTCTTTATTATTTTAGTTGTCATTTGCTTTCAATGCTCATTAGATTAAGCTTTATTTTCATGGCACATTAGCTTATTTGACTTTGGTTTCATTGGATCATTAGATTAAAGTTTATTTTTCATGTCTCATTAGTATATATATTTTTACTTTTCATTGGCTTATTAGATTAAATTTTGATTTTCATTTCTCATTAGTATATATGCTATTACTTTTCATTGGCTCATTAGATTAAAAGTTTGCTTTTCGTGTCTCATTATTCTAATTTTTATTGCTTTCAGGGCTCATTAACATAGGTTTTTTTTCTTGCTTTAGAGTAAGTTGCATCATTTTGAGTAGTTGCACTCTCTTCTATTTTAGTCTTCTAAGTTTATGAATCATATTATTCTCCATATTATAGCATAGGTTAACATTTTTCTCTTTAGGATTGTTTACCACATTTTCTAAGCTAATTATTCTTCCTTAGTGTCTATTTTTATCATTTCTCTCTAGACTAATTGCATTCCCTCTTCAAAATCATCTTAAGAATAGATCTTACTTTATTTTTATTTTGCATATTTAGGGTTAGCCTTAGTTTTGCATAGTAAACAATAATTTTTTCTTAGCGCAAAAACAAAAAAAAATAAAACCAAACAAACAAAATCAAAACAAACAAAACAACACACATAAACAAAATAAAAAATAAAAAAATCAATCAAAACAAGCACATACTTGCACATTATATTTCGCAAATATTTTTACGAGTAAAATCTCCTAATGATGTTGGACTTCATCCCCAACCATCAGTTGAGCCGTTAGACACACCATAGTTAGATCACATATTTTTTTGGACTTCATCATCTAGAAGTTGGTTGCCCTTGAGACTAGCCCAGGATAATCTGAGGTAAGATACCCTTTTGTTCATGGGGTTTAATAATTGGTCAACTCTTAGCTATCATTTTTGATCAAGACTCCGACTGGGCCAGTAGTAGGATTTAGATAGTGCAACCTCTCTTAGGAGGTTCATTTTTTCCTGCCCACACAAGATCCATATGGGAGCCACATGGGCACCATGTGGGATCCATGTAAGAGTTGTGTGGGATTCGAGTGGTATCCATGTGAGAGCCACATGGAATCCACGTAAAATTTGTGGTGGATCCATGCGACATCCATGTAAGAACCATGTGCAACCCACGTGACATTTGTGTAAAAGATGCATGGAATCCACATGGGAGGGTCTGCATGAGATTTACATGGTGGCCATGTAGAAGACCGATAATACACATATTCAATGTAAAAATAGCTATATGATTAAAAACAAGTTGATATTTTATACGATTATGATTATGAGATAGATTTACTTAATATTATAATACCATGCTAAATATATATGTGGTGACATATTGCCCATTTTGATGTATGCTCTAAATAGGATAGCTTTTAATATTTACTTTTAATTTATCGCTTTGGTATATTAGTTTTAGTGTATTGATTTATTTTATATTAATTTGCATTATTTTATGAGATATCATCTTTGTCTTATAATTATTTTAGTGAATTTGACATGAAACTACCTTCTAATGTATTTATTTCTATTTTTAGTTCTTGGGGTTTAGTACATTAGCTACAATAGGTTTTTTAGTTAGTTGTCACTTTTTACTACATAGTAAATAAAATTTTCATCATTTCACTTTTATTGCATAATTAGTCCCAAACAACAATAGACTAAGTCAAATATTATTATCCATGGTATTTACAACCAATTTAAAGTTATTGTAAGACTTTCCTCCTTTAGCTCCATATTTTACAAGTTTCTTCAACTTTTTTGTTCTCTTCCTCATATCAAACCCTTCACCCCCAACTAATTCTCCATGGGTGTCCCAATCTCTCTCTTGTCTATTATTCTCTCTATTTTTGCACTTGAAGCCAAAGCCAAAGCGGTTGAGTAGCTAATCTACACAAATAAGGCCAACATATAATTGGGAAGCACATGCTGATACTTTCCAAAGTCGAGTTCCATCCAAAGTGGAATATGACGCACACTATGGAAGGATACGACAACATTGGAAGGAGTCGAGTTCCAATCCTTTATGAGTTCCTTGAATCCTGAAGGTAAGTCTGTGTTATTTCCATTCTAAACATTAGGATGCAAAACCCATAAAAATAGTCTTTGAGTAGCCTCTGGACCAAATGCAATGTATTTCACTTATCTTTCACTAAAAATACTTATGCTTCCTAGACACATATATCACAAACTGCTGACACTTTTTATCAAAAAATCCCAAACATTCATGTTCTTCTGTCCAAAAGCCTGTGCTTAATTCTATATTCCTACTAGAAAGTTTTGGTTCAAAAACGTGAGAAGGAATCAAAGGGCCTATTGGATAGATACGGTCTTATTTACCTAAGGAATTGAGAACCATAGGCTCTAGTTCATAGGAAGCATTCAAAACAACCATTTTTGTCTATGGTACTCTCCACATTTTTAAGGTAATACTAGAGGAGAAACTCTAGTTCCTCTTCCATTCCTAGAATTGACCATGGAAGATTATTGGAGTGGATAAGTGGCATGAAGGGAACATATTCCACCATATTATGCTATTTAAAAATAACTACACCAACAACATCATATGCAATTTAATTTGGCCTCTAACCTAAAATTCATCCTTATAACACATGAAAAAGAAAGGGCATATATTATGCTTCTTAGATTCTTAGATTATAAATCTTGGAACAAGTAGAAATAAACACTAAATTTAATTTAGGTATTGTTATAATCTACAATTTGAAAGGATTGTCCCCAGAGATAGATTTACTTAATATTATAATACCATGCTAAATATATATGTGGTGACATATTGCCCATTTTGATGTATGCTCTAAATAGGATAGCTTTTAATATTTACTTTTAATTTATCGCTTTGGTATATTAGTTTTAGTGTATTGATTTATTTTATATTAATTTGCATTATTTTATGAGATATCATCTTTGTCTTATAATTATTTTAGTGAATTTGACATGAAACTACCTTCTAATGTATTTATTTCTATTTTTAGTTCTTGGGGTTTAGTACATTAGCTACAATAGGTTTTTTAGTTAGTTGTCACTTTTTACTACATAGTAAATAAAATTTTCATCATTTCACTTTTATTGCATAATTAGTCCCAAACAACAATAGACTAAGTCAAATATTATTATCCATGGTATTTACAACCAATTTAAAGTTATTGTAAGACTTTCCTCCTTTAGCTCCATATTTTACAAGTTTCTTCAACTTTTTTGTTCTCTTCCTCATATCAAACCCTTCACCCCCAACTAATTCTCCATGGGTGTCCCAATCTCTCTCTTGTCTATTATTCTCTCTATTTTTGCACTTGAAGCCAAAGCCAAAGCGGTTGAGTAGCTAATCTACACAAATAAGGCCAACATATAATTGGGAAGCACATGCTGATACTTTCCAAAGTCGAGTTCCATCCAAAGTGGAATATGACGCACACTATGGAAGGATACGACAACATTGGAAGGAGTCGAGTTCCAATCCTTTATGAGTTCCTTGAATCCTGAAGGTAAGTCTGTGTTATTTCCATTCTAAACATTAGGATGCAAAACCCATAAAAATAGTCTTTGAGTAGCCTCTGGACCAAATGCAATGTATTTCACTTATCTTTCACTAAAAATACTTATGCTTCCTAGACACATATATCACAAACTGCTGACACTTTTTATCAAAAAATCCCAAACATTCATGTTCTTCTGTCCAAAAGCCTGTGCTTAATTCTATATTCCTACTAGAAAGTTTTGGTTCAAAAATGTGAGAAGGAATCAAAGGGCCTATTGGATAGATACGGTCTTATTTACCTAAGGAATTGAGAACCATAGGCTCTAGTTCATAGGAAGCATTCAAAACAACCATTTTTGTCTATGGTACTCTCCACATTTTTAAGGTAATACTAGAGGAGAAACTCTAGTTCCTCTTCCATTCCTAGAATTGACCATGGAAGATTATTGGAGTGGATAAGTGGCATGAAGGGAACATATTCCACCATATTATGCTATTTAAAAATAACTACACCAACAACATCATATGCAATTTAATTTGGCCTCTAACCTAAAATTCATCCTTATAACACATGAAAAAGAAAGGGCATATATTATGCTTCTTAGATTCTTAGATTATAAATCTTGGAACAAGTAGAAATAAACACTAAATTTAATTTAGGTATTGTTATAATCTACAATTTGAAAGGATTGTCCCTAGAGATATGATCATGGGAGCATGATAGGGAATTCCATATTTAATATTGATTCTTGGATTAAATATTGCTCTTAGAATATTTAACTACTTTGCTACCTATAATACCCAACCTGCAACATGTAGGTCTGAAATCAGGCAAGTAACCTTATGCATTTCCTTCTTCTAGATCTCCTCAATAACTTTAAGTATTTGAGGTCCACAGACATGATACAAAGACATAAATCTATATTATAATTCCTATACGTCTAGAACTTCTTGTCTAATCTTACCTAAATTTTGAACTAGAGTAAAATTATAAATTGATATAATTTAAAATTTCAATGCCACCTCTTTAGAAATTATTTGTCTCCTAATTAAATATTTTCACCTGTATAAATGTTATAAATTATTTTGATTTAAAGATATTAAAAGTTATGATAATTACATTTGTACATTTTAATTATTGTTAATTTTATTATTTTCAATAAAAGTTTTTAATAAATTTTAAATTTATAAAAATTAATAATATATAAAGAATATTCAAATCATAAAATGTATGAATATCTTAAAATAATATTGCAACGCAAATTTATATATGTTTTTTCTTTTTAATTTGGTATACAAATATGCATTTTTTTTTTTTGTTTTATTCATTTTTAGATCATATCAATTAATAATAGGAATAATGTATACACAAAGCACAAAAGACTTATCTCATGTGGGATGACAACTATACCATAGAAAAGATCTACCATAGCCATGGTCATGAAAACTAGCCAAAGGGAGGTTACTTCCATCTAAGATAGGGTTAATGAGTTTAAAATTATTTAACTTTAAATTATTTTGTAAAAACTATAAAAATAAATAATTCATAAAGGCATAAAAAATTAAAATAACAAGTTAATTAATGAAAAACTTAACAACAATAACATCTTGGCCTAGTGGTGAGTGAGATAACTTGTTATGAAAAGGTCATGACTTTACCACCCATCAAAAAACAATGATATCCCTCATGGTATAATTTCAAGTTTGTGTGTAACATCATATTTAAAAAGACTTAGAGTGTATAAATTATTTTAACTAAATTTTTAAAATAAAATAATCCATGAACCACATCATATCAATAATTTCAAGTTTACACAACATATTTTAGATTAAAAATATATTTTATTTTCATTATAAAAATTATTTACATGAGTAATGTGGACTAGCGAAAAATAAAATTGCAAAGTGTGAAGGCAAAAATCGAGAAATTGTAAAGTGTGAAGGATTAGGGTTTTTCTTTAAAAACGTCTCATATTTTAGGAGTCATATCTTCACGAAGAGTTATCTGATTCAGCTGATTCTTAGACCAACTTGTGCAGAATTTGAATAGCTTTAAAATGAGTGGTCATATGAAAAACTTCGATTAATATTGAGGGAGATACGACCCTATGAATTCAACCATTTGAAATAAGGGCAATGACAATTTTTCAAATCGTGAAAAATAAAATTGCAAAGTGCGAAGGATTAGGGTTTTTTCCTGAAAACATCTCATATTTTAGGAGCCATATCTTCATGAATAGTTATCTGATTCAGTTGATTCTTGGACCATCTTGTGCAGAATTTGAATAGCTTCAAATTGAGTGGTCATATGCAAAATATCGAGCAATATTGAGGGAGATACAACCCTATGAAGTCAACCATTTGGAACAATGGCAGTGATAATTTTTCAAGTCGTGAAAAACAAAATTGCAATTATTTTCCAACTAGGGTTTGAATGATGGGAAGAGCAATGAAGGGATATAACTTCATTGAGGTAAGACATTCTATCTGGATAAATAATTTTCAGCTAAGTTTTTTTTTTCCCTTTCTTTATCTTAGAAATTGTGCATGAAAATTTTATAAAGTTTTTATCAAATATTATATTTGTTATAGAACTTTCAAATAAATTTCATTAGATTTTGAGTTTTAGTTTCCTTTCCATGGATCGATTTATAGTTAAATCCTTAGAATCATCCCTAGTGGTAGAATTTAGTGAGCGCACTTCATAGAGATTCTCATTGCTCCAAGATAGGCTAATTTTTTATAAAATTAAAGGGTATTGACCAGGGGCTTCAACCTTGAGAAAATGTATTTATAGGAGTTGGAAGTCTCCAAGAGTGATTCTATCATTTCTACCCCAATGTTTTTTCCTAGCCATTTTTTGTTCTAGTGAAGAAAGAGAAATAATCCAAAAAGGGGTTCCTTGGTTTATGGGAAGAACATGGCTCTTCCTTACTACTGGAATGAAGGCTTTTCACCTAAAAATGTAAATTTATCCATAGTACCGATTTGGGTTAGGATGTTTGGATTACCCATTGAATTTTTGGAAATATATATCTTCAAAGTAATAGGCAACACTTTAGGAGAATTCCTTAAGATTTTAGATACAACAAAAGATGGATTTTTGGATATTTATGCTCGAATATTGGTCATGATTGATATAAGTAAAGGTTTACCAGAGTCAATAATTCTTATGTATGGGGATAAGATGTGGGTCCAAACTATAGATTATGAAAAAATATCTTTTATATGCAAAAGATGTCATGAGGTGGGGCATATTGAGAGATCATGGCCTAAGGAGAGCCCAACAAAATCATTTTGTAGAAAATCGTAAGAGAAATTTACAAATGGTTATGGATAAATATGGTTTTCAATTTCCAAAAAATAGATCTAGAAAAATAAAATAAACTAAACAGTGGAGACCAATAATAAAGGATACTAGAAAAAATTTAAATTATTTTAAGGCTTTAGCGTATGAAGAAAAAGTAGATCAAAACTTAGAAGACACAGGACAACAATTTCAACATACTAGAAAGGAACCGTCTATTCAATATGATCCTATTTTAAGGAAGAACATTCTCGATGAAACCAAGGAGTGTGTTTTATCATATTTTGAAGACTCTCTTGAAGTACCATGCCCCATTCATGAGGAATTAATTGGTAAAGAAAATACAATTTTAGAAGGTAATACCTCTGCCATTAATAAGGAAATACCAAAAAATAAGTAGGATAAGTCAAAAGCAAGCTTCTATAATAATATCAGGAGAGGATAAATACGTTGAAAAATAAAATGGTGAAATAATATTGAGGAATAGAATAATAAGACCTGCTCTTGATATAGGTAAGACAAAAAGAGGAAAACCCTCAAATTATCAAGCAAGATCCAGGGAAGAAAGAGCTAACATAGAAAAAGGAACACAAACTAAGTTGGTTGAACTTATATTTACGAAACAACAAAATGATAATGGTAATACACAAGAGGGGCCAAAAGCCCCTAATGAGACATTATTATCATCTTATGGAATATAAGGGGTGCTAATACCCTCTCAAAGCATAGGTGTATAAGGGACCTATGTTTAAGTAATAAACTTGATATTCTCAGTATCCAAGAAACTAAAATGACAAAAGAAGAAGTTTCAAAAACTATGAAAGTATTTTGAGCAAGATGTGAATGGGATGCTATGGATTCTGAAGGAGCAGTAGGGGGAATTCTAACTTGTTGGAATCCTTATAGAACCTCTTGTGTAAACATTCATAAAACTAGGCATTGGATAGCCTCTTTAGTCACTTGCTACTTTACTGATATTCGCTTCATCCTTATCAATGTGTATGGTCCTACAACTCAGTCAGGTAGATTAGAAGTTTGGAGTGATATTGAGGCCTTTATGAGAAGTAAATACCAACAAACCCGTTTCATGATCATTGGAGATTTTAATGCCATTACCAAGCTGAATGAAAATTTTGGGAAAATTAGGAAATTGACCCAAATTATGAAATATTTCTCATCTTTTCTTCAAAAAAACAATCTATAGGAAGTTGATTTTGAAGAATACAACTATACTTGGAGCAATAATAGGAGAAGCCATAACCTAATAGCAAAAAAATAATATAGATGCATTGTCTCAGATCATTGGCTATATGAAGGAACTTGTGCTAAAATTAATACCTTAACAAGGATTGGTTCAGATCACTGGCCAATAAGAGTTAAAATGGTGGTTAGTGAATTCAAAAAATATCATATTTTAAGAGCATATGTGGAAATACCATCCTCAATTTGTTGATATGATAGCTCAAACATGGAATTGTTTAGGTAATGGTTGGTTGTATGCTCTTCAAAACCAAATTAAATCTATGAAATATAGATTAAAAGAATGGAACAAGAACATCTTTGGATGGAACAAGAACATCTTTGGAAATATTTTTGAGAAGAAAGAAGAAGTAAAAGATAAACTTTCAAATTTCTAAAAAGGTGATGAAAATAATACAAGCTTAGAGTAAAGGGAGTTGCTTAGTGAATATTATAATATTTTGAGTAAGGAAGAGAAATTCTAGAGATTAAAATAAAGATAGACTTGGTTAAAAGAAGGATATAAAAATACATTTTTTTTCATAGGATGGCTATAGTACATAGATCTTCTTCTAGAATTGGTAGAATTAAATAAATAGAAGGGGTTTGGATTGAAGATCAGAGTGAAATTAGAAAATAGGCTAAGTCATTTTATTATAATATTCTAGGTTCAAAGGAGACAGATGTTCTTAATGATAAACTTCTTCAAGATGTTCTCTCAGTTATAACAAATGGAGACAATAGGAAATTGATGGAGCCTATTACTCTTGAAGAAGTTCATTTAGCTCTTTTATCTTTTCATAAGGATAAATCCCTTGGTCTAGATGGGCTCTCTAAAAATTTTTACCAACATAATTGGGATATAGTGAACGATTCTTTAAAAGTGGTAGTGGAACAATCTAGGGTCAAACAATACATTCCTTGTAAAATAAATGTAACTTATCTTACCCTAATTCCAAAAAAGAAGGATGCTGAATTGTTTAATTCTTTTAGACCCATAAGCCTATGTAATATGGCTTATAATATTATTTCCAAAGTGATGGCGAATAGATTAAGGCCATTGTTAGACAAAATTATTTTAGAAAATCAAGGAGGTTTTATGAAAGGGAGACAAATTTTGGATGGGATCATAGTAGCTCATGAAGTTATACACTCAGAAGCTTCAAGAAAATAGAAAGCTATGATCTTAAAACTTGATATGAGTAAAGCTTATGATAGGGTTAAATGTAATTTTATTTTTGTAGTTTTAGATTAGTTTAGTTTTGGGAAGAAATGGGTTAGATGGATTAAATATTGTGTCTCTACAATTTTTTATTCAGTGTTGATAAATGGGTTAGTGATAGAATATTTTAAATCCAAGAGAGGCCTTAGACAAAGAGATCCTCTATCTCCTTATTTGTTCATTATTATGGAAAAATATTTCAGTAGGAACTTAATAAGGCTTACAAATATGGGTTTATAAGTGGACTTAAGGTTAGTAATAACATCGATAACATCATGCATCAACAGTTTGTAGATGATACAACCATTTTTGGGAAGGACAAGGATAAATGAGGCCAGATATTTGAATAACTTTTTACAAGAGTATGAAATAGCTCCAGGGAAAAAAATTAATAGGACTAAATTCAAATTTTACTTTCTTAACACTCATGCTAATATCAAAGCAAGAATTTATAGTTTGCTTAAAATGGGGGAGGTAAATTTACCAACAAATTATCTAGGGATGCATTTATTTGAGGTAAAAATGACGATAGATTTATGGAATCCAGTTATTAGTAAAGTTCAAAATAAAATTCTAGCTTGGAAATGTGGATGGTTATCTATAGCAGGAAGAGTGCAGTTAATTAATTCAATCTTACAAGCCATTCCAACATATTATGTGTCTTTGTATTCTAAGCCAAAATAAGATGAAAAAAAATTTAATCTTTATTATGCGATTTTTTTTATGATCAGGTTTACATGATAAAAGGAAATTTTCTTTGGTGAAATGGAGCAAGTTCTGTGATGAAAAAACTAGGGGAGGTCTTGGTTTAAGAGCTCTTATATATGCAAACTTAACTTTCAGGAGAAAATTTATTTGGATATTGTACAAAGAGAGTCAAAGACAATTGGCAAAAATTCTTCTAAGCGTGCTGATCCCAATGACCCAAGCTAAATATTTACTACATTCTCACTTCCAAATGGTTGTTCTCTTTGGAATAGTTTAAAAAATATATTGATATTATGATTAAAGGTTTAATATGGGTGGTGGGAATTGGAGAAAAAAATTATATGTGGATGGATACTTTGTGTGATAAAAAAACAATTCAATTTAGATCCATTTTTGAAACCTTGGATGAGATTGCTTAAAAATAAATACGGTGATAGGGTTTCAAACATTTTGTACAAGGATAGATAAGGAAGATACAAATGGAAAGAAGATGTTTTTACAAGTATACAAGATATTGATGCTAGGAGGCAATTGAGCAGAAAGATAACAACTGCAATTATTTCCGAGGGGTGCCAAGGATAAATTTATTTGGGAGATGAATATCTGAGGACAATACACAACAAGAAGTGGATATAATGTTCAACACCAACATATAATAATTTCACTAAAATTTAGAGAGATATTTGGGATAACCCAGGAAATCCTAAAGTTAAAATGTTTGTTTGGCTAGAAGGTCATAGAAGAATTTTATCCTAGGATAACCTTATGAAAAGGGGTTTTCATGGCCCCTCTAAATGTGTTTTCTAGTAATAAGGAGGAGAGTATTGACCATATCTTGGGACATTGCTCAATTGTTTGGAATCTATGGCAATGGATTCTTAATATATTTGGTAAATGCATGGTGATGAATAGTATAATTGAATATTGGTTAAAGCAATGGCAAATGACTTATAAAAGTGATATTATAAGGTACATGGAAGCTCTTTTATCATTCAAAGACACCATTGAACTTGAAAAAACAAAATTTCTATTGACTTGGAAATTAGACACCCTAGGCAATGTGTGCTAATTTTATCTTGAACTTATTTTATGTTATTTCCATGGGAAAAAACATCACGTTGGAGTAGGGTCTAGTAGTGGAAGGTTCCACCATCAAACTATGTTTTATAAGTGAGTAACAATATGGTTTTCAAATCTTCAACAACACATAAATACATATAATTTTAGTGGTATTCTATATGTTTTACAGTACATATGTGCAAATGAATATATAAACAATATTTTCATATGATCTTATAACAATATCTAAGTGTTTGTATAGTTATAATACTTAATTAATATATTTAAGCTAAAATTTGTTTATATGATATAAATTTCAAAATAGTCATTCTTCCAATGGTCATCTCATAACATATGTAGACAACAAACCATATTTTTTTCTCTCATATAAGGACTCCCATTGAGGTAAAAATAGGTCTAAGAGTGAAGTAATCATATGCAAGAAAAATTAATTGTAAAAACTTGTTCTTATATAAAAACCCCCATGAGAGTAAAAATAGGTTTGAAGTGAAATAAACATGCAATTGCTTTCTCATTCCTATAAATAAATAAGTGTAAATATAATAATCAATTAAAATTAATTCATGTGTATCAACATTTTCAAACAAATTAAAAGGTTTCAAGTATAGGTTTTTCCTATGTCATAGGATTATAATGTTAAAAGATTCATGTACCAAATTAATAGAGAACATAAGGTTGAGACTAGTGAATAATGTGTAGACTCTGACAAGCATAAACATGCTCCAAAAATTATTTGAAATTGTGAAATAATCATTTTGGATTGAATCTTATCTTATTAAATACATGTGAAGATAGTTGTAATCTAGGTTATCAAGTTATATTTTAACAACAATGAAATTAAAAAGCATTAGAAGAAAAATATTTGTTATAAAATCTATAACATAAAAATAAGTATAAAATAAAAATTTCTAAAACATTATCTATGGATTTGGAATAATTAATGGGAACACGGTTATAATTTTATGGATGAATCTTAATATTTTAACTTCTAAGGTCTAGAATAATTAATTAGGAGTAAAAATTTCACACCATAACCAAGGATAAATGACATCTATAAACCTTAACATTTTCCTAAGGGGTTTAGATCAAGTGGTGGGGCTCAAGAAAGATATTTACACCATACATGCCTTATATGGCATGAGCTCAATTGGTTAAAAAAAAAGTTTCAAGGAGAATACCTAACTTTGAATCTTGCCAGACAATACATGCAAAATTACCAAAAGTATTGTTGAAATAGCACTACATGGTCCTTAGGTAATATAGGTGGGTTCATTTAAATCCCATATAATGAATTTAAAAATATTTCTAAGACATTGTAGGGTAATAGTATATGGTATTTAGTTTAGTTTCATGTAACTTATTAAAACAAAAATATAATAAATACAAAATCTATGAAATAATTCATATTTCATATAAGATTGATTTTGACATATAAATGACATTGCAAATGAATTATCATAAAATTATTTTATTATATTGAAATTGTTTTTAAAAATCATGGTTTCATTTCACATATTAGTTTTCTAGATGGAGAAAGAAATCAAGTATAATTTTAGGAATGATTTGCATAGATGAGTTTTTTTTTTTTAATTTATTTAAAAACTATTATTCATTCAATTATGTCCATACAATATGTTTGTGTAAGACAGAAGGTCATAAAAATTTAAGCATCTTTGGAAACATAGAATTTGGCAACACTAATTGTGATTATCAAAATATGTTTACATATCTACTAAAAATTACAATAAAGAGTCAAACATACATGTTATACACTGTGAATTGTGATTGTGAATAGTAATGAAAAGTTTGTAGAACCAAATTTCGTAGTCCTAGCCTCCATTACAAAATTTGTGATATTACTATTTTAGTTTGAAATTGCTTTTTTTCCATTAAAATTGTTAATGTATTTCATTTCTAAAATAATGTAATGAGAAAATTCACTACCCCCTCTGGTAATCAACAAAAATCAATCCTCTTGTGAAGGAGGCTTCATTTTCTATTATAGAAAATTTGAATATTCAAGTGTTAAAATATCAAATTGAGGAAGATACTCTACTATTGAAAGGAGAGGAGAATGGGATTTTCTAGGTGAGCTACTAGATTCAGACAACCTGATCCCTCCTCCTCCCTTCAAAGTTTGGGAAAAAGACCTTACCCCTACGATAAACATATCTTATTGGTTGGTTCTTCATAATAAAGTACTTACCATTGACAATATTCAGAAGAGAGGGATGTATTTAATAAACATGTTCTTTCTATGCGGATCGTGAGTTGAATCCTCATACCATCTCTTCTTTCAATGTATTTTTTTATGTTTTTTTTCATAAGTTTATGCAAATCTTAGGAGTGGCTCCATGTTTTATGATTGACTTGAGCCTCCAATGTTCACAATTTTTAGGCTCGAGGTTGAAAATGGTTTGGTATTTTGGATTACCCCATCTCATGTGGAGAATTTGAAAAGAAAGAAACAATAAGAATTTAAAAAAATAAAATAAGATGCAGTCATGATGTTTTCAAAAGCTAATTCTATGGTGGTAGAAAAAATCTCAAAGCTCCCTTTGGACTTGATGGTAGAGGATAATAAGGAAGAGGTTATTGAACTAAAATGTAGTTTTAAATTGAATCCTAGAGGGCCTAATTAAATTCAACCTAAGTTGAGATCTCAAACTAAGTGGGTTCCCCCACCTTTTGGTTGGATTAAATTCAATTTTGATGGTTCTTACAAAGATAACCCAGGTGTTACATGTGCTAGACTATTCAGAGATGATAAGAAATATATACTCCTTACCTTTGCAAAAAATATTAAAAACTAAACTTACAATTTTGTTGAGGCCAGAGCATTATATCAGAGGATTTTATTACTGGAAAATGTGAATTGTCAAAAGCTAATTATTGATGGGTACTCTCTATTCATAATAAATACTCTCAAAGATATGACTCAGTCCAACTGAAAAATATTAAATATGATAATAGAAGCTAAAATATTATACCAATCAATGGAGGATATTCAAATAGATTACACCTACAATGAGGGAAATAGGGTTATTGATGGCCTTTCCAACCTTGGAGTCCAACAAAACAATATTATAATATGGAGAAGTGATTTTCCCCTAGATATTGAGAGGGAAGATTATTAAGTCTTAGCTTGGGCATAAGCATGATATGGAGTTATTAAGGGCTATTATAAGTGATGAAACACCAATCTCTTATGGGCTAAAATATGAATTTAATATTTGGTTTGATTCAAACTGGTATGGAGTGGAATACCTGGATATAACATGACAAATACCTCATTTTTATCTGTTTTATCCTCAGTTTTTAACAGTAATGTCCATTTTTTAGATGGCAGCCTAGGAAAAGACTAGAAGTGGTGAAAGACTTGAAGAGGAAGATATTTCAAAACTATTGGGTTATGTCTCGATGGATTGTTTCAAGGAAGATTAATTATTAGGTTGGTTATGGATGCTTCTCAAGGACCCTTGGTGGTTTATTAACTACTTGGTCTTATCTCTGCTTTTAGTTGTTGTGAAATCATGTAATATCCTATGGATAGGTTGATCTTTTTTATTTGCTTTTTATCTACCCTTTTTGGCCTCTTGTTGTCTTGGAGTCTTTGACTACATGTCAAAATCCTATCTCAAACTTTTTGTACAAGGTTTGGGGACTTTTCAACACCCTTGTTTAATTTAATATAAAAAAAATCATTGAAATAAAAATTGTGGTAAACTAATATAATTCATAAATCAATTTTTGTAGATGTAGAAAGAAATCAAGTAGATTTTTAGGAATGAATTGTAGAGAGAAAAAATATTTAAATTTTTTTGAAAACTATTATTTGTTCAATTATGTCCATACAACTTGTTTGGGTAAGGTATGAGGTCATCAACATTTAAGCATCTTTGAAAACATAGAATTTGGTAAAACTAATTGTGATTATCAAACTATATTTAGAAGTCTATTAAAAATTACAATAAAGAGTGAAACATACATTTTACACACTTTGTGAATTGTGATTGTAAATAAATAGTAATGAAACGTTTGTAGAAGTAAATTTAGCAATCCTAGTCTCCATTAAAAAATTATGATATTACTATTTTAGATTGAATGTTGGCTTTTTGCCATTACATTTATTAATGTATTTTATTTTTAAAGTAATAAATTGATAAAATTCACCACCCCATGTGGTGATCAACAATTTTGTTTTGAAATTAAAATTGTAGCAAAGTAAGCCAAGTGTGCTCAATACTAGGATTTAAAAAATTATTAAAAAATTACAAGCCTCCAATAGGCCTACATTAGCTACTAGCATTTTTGTCCCTATACCAAGTTACATATCAATGGAAATAACAAGTTGTAAAAATACAAGTTTGAGAAGAACAAAAAAGAACCAAAATTGACATAAAAGGGATTCAATTTGAATGAAAATCCTCACATCTATTATATATGATTGATAAATTTCCATACATACATTTGATGAGCTTACTTGTATCTTAAATTGTATGAATCACATCCATCATCATTCATACTTAATTATTAAATAATGAGCATGATACCCATCATCTTTGTTTGCAACATAGTGATATATTCACCTATTTAAGCTAATAGAAAAATAGTTTTTTCATGATTTAACTCAAATAATAACCAATTGGCCTCCTATGCTACCTACTCATATCTATAAAAATTAGGTTAAAAAAGAACCTACCAACATACACCAAGATTTTTTTTCTTTCGTTCTCCTTTAGCAAGAGGAATGAGTGAGTTGAAATTTAGTAGGTGCGGTGGGAGTGAGGGTTTGAATTTTTTGGGCAGGAATCTCAGCCAAGGTGGTAGAGGTAGAGCACGTATGAAATGTACGGGTGGGAACCTTGAGCATGGATCAAGCGAGGATCCAGAGGAAGGTGGTCAATTTGTAGCAGATTTGGAGGTGAGCATCACACGGGGGCCCGACCCTCCTTAGAAAGACCTCAAAAAAAATATACGAAGGAAAATGTGGGGCCCAAGAAGTGGCTATATTTTTTTGAGACTCTTAGAGGAAAAAGAAAGGAGGTTCTCTCTCTTCTACCCCTAGTTCCATTAAATAATAAAATTTCAGCCCTAGAAAGTTCCATGAGCCGTTTTCTTCTAATGGAAGAATTCTCCCTGGTAGGCAAGTTTTTTGGAGGTAGGCCGGACATGGAGACTATCAGGGCTTTGGCGATGGGTAAATGGTGATTGGTAGGTAGCTTGGAGTTGGTAGGTCTAAATCGAGGGTTCTTAATTATCCATTTTAATAATATGGAGGATGCTAACCATATTTTAACAGGAGGTCCTTGGTTTCTAGGCAAAAGGAGCCTTTTTCTCAGACAATGGGGTGAATATTTTGACCCTGAAAAGCAAAATATTAACATTACCCCTATTTGGGTTCGTATCCCGAGTCTACCTGCCCAATTCTTCAATGAATATTGGCTGTAGGGCATAGCCAGAACTATAGGGGACCTGATCTCCATTGACCATGTGACCTTGGCCAGGACAAGGATGAATCATGCATGAATCTACGTAAATGCTAATTTGAATAATGAATTGCCAAGGTTTGTGGAGCTAGAGTATGGAGAATACTATAGAAAACAACTAGTAGAATCAGAGAATAGACTGGCATTCTATGCAGAATGTAAAAATCAAGGACATTTATGCAATTATTGCCCTAACCTGGCAATGAATAGAGAAAAGCAGAAGGAGGAAATGCTAGACAGAGGAAATTTGAGGAGTTTCCCTGGCAGAGGCAATTTCAATCAGGAAAACTATGTCTACCAAAAAAAGAAAAGAGAGGGTGTAGGGTCCTAGCAAGACAAAGGAAAACAATAGGTTTTTGGCAACCAAAATACTCAAGTAAGTTCCAATCCTCTAGTTTCAAATAAATTTTCAATTCTATCCAATATGGGAGTATGAGGATTATAGAAGACATGGAAGCCCAACACCTTCAGGCTAACCTTTCTAACTCTCTCGAATCCCCATCCAAGTCGGGATCCTCAAACCCTAATGCTCAAATTATTGTAAGCCTCGTGGGCATCACAAATACAAACCTTAATGCACAATCTCTAGAATCCACATCCAAGTTAGGATCCTTAAACCCCAATGCTAGAAATACTTCAAGCCCAATGGGCATCCCAAATCCAAACCCTAATGCTTAAGAACTTAGAAAGAAATTTGGGACATTAGAAAATAAAAAATCTCATCTCCCTAACATCATCACTAGGAGACAAGTGAATCCTACTGAGGGGTCTTCCCGAAGACCAAGGGAATACCAAAAAAAAGGAGAATATTTGGATGTAGGGGTGGAGATATGTGAAACTCTTCAGACTAAGGAATATGGCAGTCCGGTTCTGCAACAAATTACCTCCCCTCAATTTAGAACTAAACAAACCAGGAGCAATGTGAAGTCTCCTATAGATTTTGGCAATGAAAAAAAGAGAGGGAGAATATCAAATGTTGAGCATCAAAAAATTAAAACTGATAATGACATTGCCAATGGAAAACATAGAACCTTGTTTCAACAGGTTATTCCGGGTTTTGAAGACAAAAAATTAGGAAAACCCCCTCAAGGGAGGGGGAGAGGAAGAAATACCAAAAAATATAAATGAAGTTCCTCTCATGGAATGTGAGAGGCCTTAATGTCCTGCCCAAACACAAGGAAGTCAGTGCAATAAGAAATCAAGTGAATCCAACTATTATCATGTTGCAAGAAACAAAAACTGATGAAATTTAGTCAAAAAAATAGCAAAAAAATTTGGAATCAAGGAGAGATGGTTTGCAAATCAACCAGAGGAGCATCTGGAGGCCTTATGACTTTATGGGACACCCAGATAGTAGAAGGCACCATTATTAAAAAATATGACAAGGTTCTTAGTGTTTTATTTAAGGAAATAAATAGCAATAGGTTGTAGATCCTTTCAAATATTTATGCCCTAACTTCAATTCAAGGGAGAGCTCTACTGTGGGAGTACTTAGGCAATTTGAGTGAAATCTTCCATAATGTCCCCTAGATTATGGTTGGGGATTTTAACACTCCTCTTTACCCTTAAGAAAAAATGAGTGGAAATGGACCACCTATCAGGAGCATGGATGAGTTCAATGACTTTGTGAACTCCAACATGTTGATGGATGTAAAAATTAGAGGAGTGAATTATACCTAGAGCAATTGGCGGATAGGGTGTCATCTCATTCAAGAAAGGCTTGATATGTTTTTTCTATCAAATGAGGCTATAAATTTGTTCGGTGATTCTACCCTGCAAGCCCTTCCTAAAATTGCCTTTGATCATAATCCCATTTTTTTGGAGATCCCTAACTCTTTGTCCTTAAAGAAGCCATTCATATGTCAATATATGTGGATCAAACATTCCAGTTTTAGAGATAACTTAAGTCAGTGGTGGTAGTAGCCTGTCAGGAGTAGTGCAACTTTTAAAATTGTTGGCAAATTAAAGTTTGTTAAGGAAAAGCTTCGAACTTGGAACAAAGAGGTCTTTGGAAATCTCTTTGAAAATAAAAAATAGTTTGTTAAAATTTTGAAGATAATTGATCAGAGGATCCAACATGGTGATGCTGATGAAACTACTAGGCAGGAGGAATGAACAAAACTACCAGAGTTTCATAACATTTTGGTCTATGAGAAAATCTATTAGAGGTAAAAATCAAGGGCTCTTTGGTTGAAATATGGAGATTCAAATTCCAAGTTTTTTCACGTCACCATGCTTAGAAATAGAAGCAATAACAAGATAAAAAAAAAAAAAATAGATGGTTCTATTACTCAAGACTTAACAGAAATCAGAAAGGAGGCAGTAACTTATTTCAATTCTATCGTTGGTCAGGAATCACAGTGCAATGAGGAGGTCAAATATATTCTCTTTCAATCCATTCCTAGCATAATAAATGAGGATATAAACCTTAAGCTTCTAGATCCATTTTTTGATGAGGAAATTAAGGGAGCCTTGTTTAGCATGGATCAAGAAAAAGCCCCGAAACCCGACGACTTTCCCCCTCGTTTCTATCAAGCTTTTTGGGACATCATAAATGAGGATGTAATTTTTTCTGTCAGAGAATTCCAAGCAAGCAATCATATCCCAAATGTATCAACTCTAATTTTATTTCTCTAATTCCTAAGAAGCAAACCCTTGAATCTATGGTTGACTTCAGGCCAATCAGTCTGTGCAATGTTTCTTACAAGATCCTAACTAAATCCATTGCAAATAGAATGAGAGATATTCTACCCTACATCATAGATCCATGCCAAGGAAGCTCTATCCAAGGCAGGTCAATCTTGGATGGAGTTATCACAGTTCATGAAGCTTTGCACTCTGCTCATAAGATTAACATGTCTATTTTTGCCGTCAAGCTTGATATGAACAAAGCATTTGATAGGCTAAATTGGGAATTTTTTATTGTTGTCCTCCTTAAGTTTGTTTTTCACCACCAATGCGTTAATTTGATCAAATAATGTATTTCTAAAGCATGGTTCTTGATTCTAGTTAATGGAATAACTACTAGTTACTTTCAAAGTCATAGAGGAATTTGGCAAGGGGACCCTATCAGCCCCATGTTATTCATCATTGTGGTAGAAGCTTTAGGTAGAACCATAAAAAATACTTGCAGTTCAAGGCTAATATTAGGAATCAAGGCAACATCTCTCACTAGGGATGTTTCTCACCAACAATTTGTTGATGATACCCTTATATTGACTAAGGCATTAGTGGTTGAGGCCAAAATAATTAAATACATCCTGGAAGTCTACGAGGACGCTGCTGGTCAAAAAGTTAATTTAAGTAAAAACAAGTTATATTTCTTGAACACCCCCATTTAGAGGCAAGGAAGGATTGTAAAAATTTTAGGGTGTGATATAGCAAACCTCCCCACTTCGTATATTGGTCTCTCTCTTTTCATTGGTTCTCCGAGAGAGTCAATGTGGGACAGGGATATTGAAAGAATTCAAAAAAAACTTGCTAGATGGAAAGTTCATCTTCTATCTCAAGCAAGAAAGCTGACCCTCATTAAGGCCTCTCTTCAGAGCATTCCACTCTATTTCCTCTCTATTTTCAAAGCCCCTGTAAAGGTTTTCTAGAAAATTGAGAAACTCTAAATTTTTTTTTATGGATTGGATCAGAGGAGGAAAAATGGATACACCTTGTAGGATGGACCAAAGTGTGAAGACCCAGGGAAAATGGGGGCTTAGCTCTGAGGATAATTGCTCATTTAAATTTAGCTTTACTAGCTAAGCAGGCATGGCGTCTCATTTTTGGTGAAGAAAATGAATGGATAGCTATCATCAAATGAAAGTATCTTCAAAATATGGAATTTCCAAGTGACTCAGTTCCAATCAGAGGTTCTGCTTTTTGGAAAGCAATTCTTAATTGTAAGGAAATCATCAAAAAAGGTTTAAGATGGGTTTTAGGCAATGGTGAGAGGATAAATTTTTGGAATGATAGGTGGGCTAAGGATGAACCACTGACGCAATATCCTAACTTAGCCAAAATTAGAGATATCATAGAAGAACTTATTGGTAGAAAAGTCTCCGATTATATGGTTGAGGACAAAGGTAGAATGAAGTGGAAAAAAAAAGAATTCAAGGATTTCAAACATAATCAAATGATATTTGTAACATTCTTGGGCAATAGTTTATCCCCATAAGACCCAAGAAAGATCAAGTGACCTGGCCTACGAAAAATGGGCAGTTCACTTTTAAATCAGCTTACAAGCTTCTACTTGATGACGAGGATTTTGTCCTCCAAAAGGACTTAGTTTGGATAAAAAATTTAATTCCAAAAATTGCAGTCTTTTCATGGCTGGTTATCCAAGGAAGAATTATAACCATTGATAATATGATGCGTAAAGGTATTTGTATCACTAATCGTTGTTATATGTGCAAGGCTAATTGGGAGACCATTTATCACATTTTTTTTGAGTGCCCTTTTTCCTTGACTGTCCTAAGTGGGGTTTTTTAGGCCTTCAATATTTCATGGGTTAAACCAGCCATCGTACTTGATTTGTTCGTCCAATGGAATTACCCCTTTTCAATCTAAATACTTAGACACATGTGGAAAATTTTTCTCAATCACTATCTTTGGCAGGTGTGGTTAGAAAGGAACCATAGAGTCTTTAATGAGTCTATCCATGATCATCAAACTATCATTTCCAGGATCCTATCCTTTGCCAACGAGAATATGAACCTTATCCCTTTTGATAGCTATAAACCTCATCTGCAGGAGACCACGATTGCTCAATATTTAAGCTTAACCTTGTTAGATGAGTTTGTGCCTAGGGTCGTCAACCGTAGAGCCAATGTTAAGTGGTATCCACCTCCTATGGGTTGTTTTAAGATTAATTTTGATGGACCAACTAAGGAAAATCCTGACAAAGTAGGCGCTAGTGGTATTGTGCGAGATCATGATGGGAATATGATGCTTACATTTTTTGAATATTTGGGAACAAGGACGAACAACGAAGCTGAAGCTAGAGCTATGTGGAGAGGCCTTCAAATGACTCAATACTTAAATGGCAATTTTATCATAGAAGGAGACTCTATGCATGTTATAAATATCCTTAATAATTGGAAAACACCTCATTGGAGGATTAAAACAATTTTTGAAGAGGCTAGGATCATTTTACAGGGAAGACAAGACATAAAATCCCAACATGTCTTTTGGGAAGCTAACAAAATTACTGATAAGCTGACCAATTTGGGTGTCGATGGTGATAGACTTTTCAAATGGGAACACGGTGTCCCAAGTGAAGTAGAGGAGCTTATTCAACAAGAAAGAATGATAGTCAAATTTACCAATAGGGAAGGCACTGTAAGTTTGAAGGTTAGGAGTATTCCTGTCTCTTTTTTGAATTGGACTCACAATAAAAATTATCTGAGTTGTCAGTCTTCATGGATGCTACTTGGAAATACCACAAGACTAATGGGGACAGTCACATGTTAGATAACATGGCTTCTAGTCATCTTAGTAATTTGAGGTTGGTTGATAATCACAGTGTAGAAAAGAAATGACAATATAAGACTTCGAACCAAAGCCACGTGGACCACTAGATAGCCACCACCATAAATCTAGCCAAAAGGTTCACTTCTCCAAATCTAATTGGCTAAGATAGTATGTGGTACCAAAGTATTTCATATACAAAAGAAAGCAATTGCCAAAGAATTATTAAGAGTAACTGTCAATACATAGCTTGTGGGAGTTTTTTTTAGTACTTTGCTATGTGTGTTTGTAGCTTTTTGTTTCTCCATTTTCTCAAGGAAGGGATTCATGTCTATTTCTTTTTTGTAATTATGATGCATGTGTGTTTTCTTGGGGTATACCCAAAATGTTGTATGGGAATTTTCTTTTTGATAACATGCTATGTGCTTTACTGGATGTAATGGCTTTGGCGGCATGTAGATTTTACAAATATACGATCCTTAGTAAGGATATGTTCATCAACAACCCTGGGCTGATTTTTGTAAAAGGTTTTGGGTCAACCTGTAAAACTCGGTATTAATGCTATAGTATCTTATCTACCAAAAAAAAAAAAATCTACAAACTTTAAAACAAAACCATATCTTAGGGAATTTTGCTCTTATTAAAAAATGATTGATTCTATGTTTCCATCCTAATAACTAATTGAAATTTTAATGTTATAACTCTTGCTAATGATAATTCCTTTCCATAACCTCCAAAAATGTCATTGCACATTCCTAGGATCATAATTTCATCCTTTTTTTTATGTAGAAAGGCCTTTCATTGAAAAAATACAAGCAACCCTCTTCTTAGAGTAGGATATTTTGACATACTAAAAAAAAGTTTTATTTTGGTTTTCCCTACAATCTTCCTCAAGATGCAACTAAGAAAATTGCTCATAGCACCTAACACTTTAATCTCCTTAACTTTATGAATTTATATTATTCTTCCATATTATCCAAAAATTAAACCATTTTCCTTGTTCACACTTTCTTGGGGATGTTTGAAATCATTTCACTCTAAGCACCATGTTCCACTACGACTACCAACGGATGTTCTTTCTTTGTATTATTGATGTTTTATATTATTCAATATTGAATTATTATGTATAATGAATACATGTTATTTTTATATTATGTCACTCCCATTAACATATTAAAATAAATTACATCTATTATGAGGTCGATTAAGTAATATTCAAAGCTTAATTTCATAGATATTTTTTGCCTTCTATATAAATTTTTCTCTAGATTCCTATTATTTTTATTTAAAAAAAATGATTATATAGGATTCAAATTGGCCCCATCAATATTACATCATGACTATGTTACGATGATGGTTTAAGAAACACAAAGTGGTATTTACTATAATATTTTTATAGTTATGCATATATTGCTTGGTGTAACATCCCATGCCTTATAGATTTCAAAAATATAGATATATAAAAAATCTTTCTTTTATAATGATATATAAGGTAATATTATAGATCTATTTTAAATTACAATATAAGGCACTTCTAGTATTTTTTAAGTTCACTATCCCATGCTTAGAATCATTCAACAATTGTGCAACTTTTACCATGATCAAATTTAATTTAGGTAGTATGTCTATTTTCATTACTCACTTTAATATCCCTATTATAAATTGTGAGTCCATTCTTTTGAATTCTCAATAATTGGATAAACTAATAGGTCTAACTTCCTTCTATGCTCTTTATTGAACTATAACTTTTATGTCCTTGATTATGGTAGATGGCTTAGTTTACACTTAATGATCCAATGAGATTTCATTCTTCCACTTTCTACATCATGATAGGGCTAATGATAAATTGATACTTTATTTATATGTCTATAATTTGGATATCTTTGGTTTAAAATCTTTCCACTTTCTATGTTCAATTCTTAAACTAGGAAATCTATTTATCCATCTTCAAGATCTAAACTAAAATAGGTGAACTTATTTTACTCCCATCCATTGCCTTCCTAAAACTAGAAGTTAAAGTTATCACCCTTATTTTACTCCCATCTATTTATCAAAAGTAGACTAACAATGTTTTATTTTTATACTCTCTTCAAATTCATCCCTATGACTAAGTGTCGATTACCTCCTTTCCAAATTTCTTTTTTTTTAATAGTAATAATAGTCACTTCCTTTAATGTCCTTCACTAGGACATGGAATCTATTATCAAGACATAACTATAACAACTCTATTGTTATTAATTTTAATTAGGTTCAATAATATACATTAATGTGATACAATAGTATAAATCCATTACTAATATATATTAAACACATTATATTTATAGATACAAACATCAAAGACAATTTTATTTTTCTTACTACTATTTCTTGGAATTATGGATGAATGATATTATCATAGTGCTTTACCACCCAACCAATTGGTATTCTACTAAACACCCCACCTTAGCTTAACATATGAAGTTTTGACATTTTATGAAAGGATAAATATATGGAACGAATATAGTTAGAGATACAAATTAGTATAAACCTACTCATGGATCATAAATACATGCATGAAATTCTAATAAACTTACGAGTATAAACTTACAATAAAATTTAATGTGTAATGTAGTGAACTATTAGGTATATAATGAATCATGATGTAATCATTATTTAGTTCTAGGATTTACAGGTAGTTGATAAGTTAGTCATAATTAAAGGCCTCTTTGTTTTTTATTATCACTTGTATACACACATCTATCACATCAATGCAAAATATACCGCAACAAATCTATGATCATAACATTTAGTATTAGGCATTTTATGTTGCAAATATGAAACCAATATTTTCGGGAGGAGACACATTTCAAATCTTGAGTCTATCCAAGCCATTTCTATCATTGCAAACAAGAGTTGAAGACTTAGCCAACGCAAGAAGCAACCTATAAATCATAAAATTTGTGTAAGGAGACCTTAGCAATTTAATTAAAGCATAATATTTTGTTTTCTTATTTTTTGTTATTCTTTTTATTATTTTTGAAGTTAAATGTGCTAAGGTATTATAACTTGCTAACATTATAACTATTATTTGTTCAATTATGTCCATACAACTTGTTTGTGTAAGGTATGATGTCACCAACATTTAAGCATCTTTGAAAACATAAAATTTGGTAAAACTAATTGTGATTATAAAACTATATTTAGAAGTTTATTAAAAATTACAATAAAGAGTGAAACATACATGTTACACACTTTGTGAATTGTGATTGTAAATAAATAGTAATAAAACATTTGTAGAAGCAAATTTAGCAATCCTAGTCTCCATTAAAAAATTATGATATTACTATTTTATATTAAATGTTGGTTTTTTGCCATTAAATTTATTAATGCATTTTATTTTAAAGTAATAAATTGATAAAATTCACCACCCCATGTGGTGATCAACAATTTTATTTTGAAATCAAAATTGTCGCAAAGTAAGCCAAGTGTTCTCAATACTAGGATTTAAAAATTATTAAAAAGTTACAAGCCTCCAATAGGCCTACATTAGCTACTAGCATTTTTGTCCCTATACCAAGTTACATATCAATGGAAATAACAAATTGTAAAAATACAAGTTTGAGAAGAACAAAAAAGAACCAAAATTGACATAAAAGGGATTCAATTTGAATGAAACTCCTCACATCTGTTATATATGATTGATAAATTGCCATACATACATTTTATGAGCTTACTTGTATCTTAAATTGTATGAATCATATCCATCATCATTCATACTTAATTATTAAATAATGAGCATGATACCCATCATATTTGTTTCCAACATAGTGATATATTCACCTATTTAAGCTAACAAAAAAATAATTTTATCATGATTTAACTCAAATAATAACCAAATGGCCTCCTATGCTACCTAATCATATATACAAAATTTAAAACAAAACTATATCTTAGGGAATTTTGATCTTATTAAAAAATGATTGATTCTATGTTTCCATCCTAATAACTAATTGAAATTTTAATTTTATAACTCATGCTAATGATAATTTCTTTCCATCACCTCCAAACATGTCATTGCACATTTCGAGGATCATAATTTCATCCTTTTTTTAATGTAGAAAGGCCTTCCATTGAATAAATACAAGCAACCCTCTTCTTAGAGTAGGATATTTTGACATACTAATTTTTTTTTTTTTTTTGGTTTTCCCTACTATCTTCCTGAAGATGCAACTAAGAAAATTGATCATAGCACCTAGCACTTTAATCTCCTTAAATTTATGAATTTATATTATTCTTCCATATTATCCAAAAATTAAACCATTTTCCTTGCTCACACTTTATTGGGGATGTTTGAAATCATTTCACTCTAAGCACCATGTTCCACTATGGCTACCAATGAGTGTTCTTTCTTTGTATTATTTATGTTTTATATTCTTGAATATTGAATTATTATGTATAATGAATACATGTTATTTTTATATTATGTCACTCCCATTAACATATTAAAATAAATTACATCTATTG
Organism: Wollemia nobilis; assembly: GCA_028583015.1. Lineage (NCBI taxonomy): Eukaryota > Viridiplantae > Streptophyta > Pinopsida > Araucariales > Araucariaceae > Wollemia > Wollemia nobilis. The sequence goes on from JAQPPZ010003968.1 coordinate 674,305, forward strand.
TGAGGTCGATTAAGTAAAATTCAAAGCTTAATTTCATAGATATTTTTTGCCTTCTATGTAAAATTTTCTCTAGATTCCTATTATTTTTATTTAAAAAAAAATGATTATATAGGATTCAAATTGGCCCCACCAATATTACATCATGACTATGTTATGATGATGGTTTAAGAAACACAAAGTAGTATTTACTATAACATTTTTACAGTTATGCATATATTGCTTGGTGTAACATCCCATGCCTTATAGATTTCAAAAATATAGATATATAAAAAATATTTCTTTTATAATGATATATAAGGTAATATTATATATCTATTTTAAATTACGAGATAAGGCACTTCTAGTATTTTTTAAGTGCACTATCCCATGCTTAGAATCATTCAATAATTGCGCAACTCTTACCATGATCGAATTTTATGTAGGTAGTATGTCTCTTTTTATTACTCACTTTAATATCCCTATTATAATTGGTGAGTCCATTCTTTTGAATTATCAATAATTGGATAAACTAATAGTTCTAACTTCCTTCTATGCTCTTTATTGAACTATCACTTTTATGTCCTTGATTATGGTATATGGCTTAGTTTATACTTAATGATCCAGTGAGATTTCACTCTTCCACTTTCTACATCATGATAGGGCTAATGATAAATTGATACTTTATTTATATTTCTATAATTTAGATATCTTTGGTTTGAAATCTTTCCCTTTTCTATGTTCAATTACTAAACTAGCAAATCTATTTATCCATATTCAATATCTAAACTAAAATAGGTGAACTTATTTTACTCCCATCCATTGCCTTCCTAAAACTAGAAGTTAAAATTATCACCCTCAATATATCAAAAGTAGACTAATATTTTTTCTTTTTATACTCTCTTCAAAGTCATCCCTAGGACTAAGTGTCAATTACCTCCTTTTAAAAATTATTTTTTTGAATAGTAATAATAGTCACTTCCTTTAATGTCCTTTACTAGGATATGGAATCTATTATCAAGACATAACTATAACAACTCTATTGTTATTAATTTTAATTAGATTTAATAATACCCATTAATGTGATACAATAGTATAAATCCATTACTAATATATATTAAACACATTATATTTATAGATACAAACATCAAAGACAGTTTTATTTTTCTTACTACTATTTCTTGGAATTATGGATGAAGGATATTATCATAGTGCTTTACTACCCAACCAATTGGTATTCTGCTAAAAACCCCACCTTATCTTAACATATGAAGTTTTGAAATTTTATGAAAGGATAAATATATGGAACCAATATAGTTAGAGATACAAATTAGTATAAACCTACTCATGGATCATAAATTCATGCATGAAATTCTAATAAAATTATGAGTATAAACTTACAATAATATTTAACGTGTAATGTACTCAACTATTAGTTATATAATGAATCATGATGTAATCATTATTTAGTTCTAGGATTTACAAGTAGTTGATAAGTTATTTATAATTAAAGGCCTCTTTGTTTTTTATTATCACTTGTTGATGCAGGAGCATCCAGTGACATCTGATGCAGAAGCATCCAGTGGAAGTAGAGCCATTTTTGAAAATTGGCTAAGGAAGGAAGATGTCACGATTTCGTGACATGTCACAAAATCGTGACCAAAAGAGGAGAGAGAAAGAGGAGGAGGAAAACTGTCGTGATATCGCGACAGAAAAAGTGTCGCGATATCGTGACACAAAGTGGGAGAGAAGCCAGCAGGGAAAAACTATCACGATATCGCGACAGAAAAAGTGTCGTGATATCGCGACACAAAGAGGAGAGAGAAGTAGCAAACGAAAGATGTCGTGATATCGCGACATGTCGCGTTATCGTGACCCACAGATGAAAGAAGGAAGCAAGGAGGGAAGATGTCGTGATTTCATGACATGTCATAGTTTCGTGACCCATAGAGGAGAGAGAAGGCACAGATGAGAAGATGTCACAATTTTGTGACATGTCACAGTTTTGCGACCCGTAGAGGAGAGAGAAGGTGTAGAAAAGAAGATGTCATGATTTTGTGACATGTCACAGTTTCACGACTCGTAGAGGAGAGAGAAGGCACGGAGGAAGAATGTCATGATTTTGTGACATGTCGCAGTTTCATGACCCGCCAAGGAGAGAGAAATCCAGAAGGAAGAAATGTCACAATTTTGTGACATGTCACATTTTTGTGACCAGAAGGCGAAGAAGAAGCCAAGGGAGGAAGATGTCACGATTTCGTGACATGTCGCATTTTCATGACCAGAAGGTGAAGAAGAAGCCAAGGGAGGAAGATGTCACGATTTTGTGACATGTCACATTTTCACAACCAGAAAGTGGAGGAGCCAGAGGAGGAAAATGTCATGATTTCACGACATGTCGCATTTTCACGACCAAGAGGCGAGCGAAGGAGCCGGAGGAGAAGATGTCACGATTTTGTGACATGTCGCATTTTCACGACCTGAAGAAGTGAGAGGAAGCAGAGAGGAAAAGATGTCACGATTTCGCGACATGTCACATTTTCACGGCTAGAAGAGAAGAGAAAGTGGATGAAGAGAAAAGTGTCGCGATATCGCGACACGTCGTGATTTCATGACCCAAAGAGGAGAGAGAAGGCGATGGAGCAAAAATGTCATGATATTGCGACATGTCGGGTTTTCATGCCCCGAAGAGGAGAGAGATGGCCAGGAAGCAAAAATGTCACGATATCGTGACATGTCGCGATATCACGACAGGAAGAGAAGAAGACGAGGAAGAGAGAGGAGATGTCGCAAAATCGTGACATGCTACTTCATGACTCGAAAGGGGCAGACGGTTACAGGGACCGTTACAAAAGGAGTCCATTGAGCGACACGTGGTAGCAAGGTGCAGTGAAAGTAGGCAAAGACAAAGAGTCGTGCAGAAAATGTAACCATAAGCGGGAGTCGGACGACAGTTACAAAGGCCATTGCAGAATGCAGTTATGGAACCGAACAGTTGTGGCGGAAATGAAGGAGAAGCCACCAGCTGGAAGATGAAGAGGCACGCCAAAAATTATAAAAGGAGGAAGCAGAGACATGTAGAGGGGTTGGAAAATAGTTGCAGGCAGAGGTTGCAGATTCAAAGGCTAGAGGGCCATTCTGGCCCTGCTGCACTATTTTTCTTCCAAAAGAGCTTAGGGTTCCTGGGTAGTGTAGACAGATGCATCAAACGTGAGGTAGTCTGCACCAGGATCCATGGAGACAAAAGACTGCAAAACAAAGTTGCAATGAGAGGGCCGAGGCTAAAATAGATCTATTTTGGACTATGTTTTCTTCCAGAGAAAGCTCAGAGTTCCTAGGTAGTGTAGGCAGATTCACCAAGCATGAGGCAGTCTACACCAAGATTGTGCATGTCAGAGGACAACAGATAAAGCAGTGCATGAATTTACTTCTAGACGGGAGGTTAATGGCTGTGGCCATTATTCTGTAATTTGATTGCAAAATGCAAAGGGTCGGGGCCTCTATAAAAACCCAAGTGTTGTAATGAGAGGGCATGGAGAGCCAGAGGTTGCATAGTGTAGAAAACTAAGCCTACAAGCTAGTTTGTGTAAATAAGAATGAAAATATTGAATGAAAATGTTGGATTTGGTATATGCAATTTTTGGCCCCCCGATCAAGTGGTATCAGAGCTAGAAGTTCCTGAGTGTGCAAACAGAGCACCGAACGTGAGGCAGTTTGCACCAAGATCTGTGGAAGAGTGGTGAGAAGACAGAAGGGTTGATTTGAGAGAGTTTGAGTCCCTATGCAGAATAAGGTGACAGAATAGTGTAGAAGTGAAGGTCACTTCTCCATCAACCTCGGGTGTCTGATGCAGGAGCATCCAGTGACATCTGATGTAGAAGCATCCAGTGGAAGCAGAGCCATTTTTGAAAATTGGCTAAGGAAGGAAGATGTCACGATTTCGTGACATGTCACAAAATCATGACCAAAAGAGGAGAGAGAAAGAGGAGGAAAACTGTCGCGATATCGCGACAGAAAAAGTGTCACGATATCACAACACAAAGTGGGAGAGAAGGCAATAGGGAAAAACTATCGCGATATCACGACAGAAAAAGTGTCGCGATATCGCGACACAAAGAGGAGAGAGAAGTAGCGGACGGAAGATGTCGCGATATCGTGACATGTCACGTTATCGCGACCCGCAGATGAAAGAAGGAAGCAAGGAGGGAAGATGTCATGATTTCATGACATGTCGCAGTTTTGCGACCCGCAAAGGAGAGAGAAGGCACAGACGAGAAGATGTCACGATTTCATGACATGTCACAGTTTCGCGACCCATAGAGGAGAGAGAAGGTGTAGAAAAGAAGATGTCATGATTTTGCGACATGTCACAGTTTCACGACTCGCAGAGGAGAGAGAAGGCACGGAGGAAGAATGTCACGATTTCATGACATGTCACAGTTTCGTGACCCACCAAGGAGAGAGAAATCCAGAAGGAAGAAATGTCGCAATTTCATGACATGTCGCATTTTCGCGACCAGAAGGCGAAGAAGAAGCCAAGGGAGGAAGATGTCCTGATTTCGCGACATGTCGCATTTTCATGACCAGAAGGTGAAGAAGAAGCTAAGGGAGGAAGATGTCACGATTTTGCGACATGTCACATTTTTGCGACCAGAAAGTAAAGCAGGAGCCAGAGGAGGAAAATGTCACGATTTCGTGACATGTCGCATTTTCACGACCAAGAGGCGAGCGAAGGAGCTGGAGGAGAAGATGTCGCGATTTCGTGACATGTCACATTTTTGTGACCCGAAGAAGTGAGAGGAAGCAGAGAGGAAAATATGTCACGATTTCGTGACATGTTGCATTTTCACGGCTAGAAGAGAAGAGAAAGTGGATGAAGAGAAAAGTGTCGCGATATCGCGACACGTCGTGATTTTGTGACCCAAAGAGGAGAGAGAATGCGATGGAGCAGAAATGTTGTGATATCATGACATGTCGGGTTTTTGCACCTCGAAGAGGAGAGAGATGGCCAAGAAGTAGAAATGTCACGATATCACGACATGTTGTGATATCGCGATAGGAAGAGAAGAAGATGAGGAAGATAAAGGAGATGTCACAAAATCATGACATGCTACTTCATGACTCGAAAGGGGTAGACGGTTACAAGGACCATTACAGAAGGAGTCCATTGAGCGACACGTGGCAGCAAGGTGCAGTGAAAGTAGGCGAAGACAAAGAGTCATGCAAAAAATGTAATCGTAAGCGGGAGTCGAATGATAGTTACAGAGGTCGTTGTGAAATGCAGTTATGGAACCGAATAGTCATGGCAAAAATGAAGGAGAAGCCACCAGCTGGAAGACGAAGAGGCACACCAAAAATTATAAAAGGAGGAAGTAGAGACATGCAGAGGGGTTGGAAAATAGTTGTAGGCAGAGGTTGCAGATTCGAAGGCCAGAGGAGCTTAGGGTTCCTGGGTAGTGTAGAAAGATGTGCTGAATGTGAGGTAGTCTGCACCAAGATCCATGGAGAAGGAAGACCGCGAGATAGAGTTGCAACGAGAGGGCCGAGGTCGAACTGGATATGTTTTGAACTGTGTTTCCTTCCAGAGAAAGCTCAGAGTTCCTAGGTAGTGTAGGAAGATTCACCGAGTGTGAGGTAGTCTACACCAGGATCATGCATGTCAGAGGACGACAGAGAAAGTGATGCATGAATTTACTTCCAGATAGGAGGTTAATGGTTGTGGCCATTGTTCTGTAATTTTATTGCAAACTATAGAGGGTCGGGGCCTCTATAAAAACCCAAGTGTTGTAATGAGATGGCATGGAGAGCCAGAGGTTGCATAATGTAGAAAACTAAGCCTGCGGGCTAGTCTATGTAAATAAGAATGAAAATATTGAATGAAAATGTTGGATTTGGTATATGTAATTTTTGGCCCCCCATCACTTGTATACACATATCTATCACATCAATGCAAAACATACCACAACCAATCTATGATCATAACATTTAGTATTAGGCATTTTATGTTGCAAAGGTGAAACCAATATTTTAGGGAGGAGACACATTTCAAAGCTTGAGTCTATCCAAGCCAATTCTATAATTGTAAACAAGAGTTGAAGACTTAGCCAACGCAAGAAACAACCTAGAAATCTTGAATTTTATGTAAGGGGACCTTACCAATTTAATTGTAAAGCATAATATTTTATTTTCCTATTGTTTTGTTATTCTTTTTTATTTTATTTTTGAAGCTAAATGTGCTAAGGTATTATAACTTGCTAACATTAGAATACGTATACAAATAATCATAAATCAAGTCATTTAGTGAAGTTTTTGAAGAACTATCATACAGGAATGTTGATCGAGTGCACATAAGTTTTATTTTAAAGTTACCATTAAGTCTATGATTAGTATGAAATGTGAATTTTTTTTACAAGGAGACCATTATTGTGTTTGAGTAATTACCATCCAATATAATGAGAGAGACATATAAAAATAATATTTGGATTGAATTTTATCTTCACTACCAAGAAGAATAATCCCAAGTGGCAAGGTGGTATTTAAAAGAGTTGTTCATTAAAAGGTCATATGATACTATGTAAAATGAATTGAATATTTTTCACAATGATGTTTTGTTGTCATATTGAAGACAATAAAATTGCTAATGTTGTCTAAAGTAGAAACATGTAAATTATTTGCATGTTGGAAAAGTATGGTATGTGTGATATATTAGCTATAAAATAAGGAGAGTGCACCATCTCATACAATAGAATAGGTAATCTAAAGTATATGTCTTAGGCCACATCAATTGGAAAAGGTTCATCATAAAATTTTAGTTTTTACAAAACATTTAGGGGACCATGTCAAATTTTAAGAGTCCATGTAAGGTTATCTAATTGATTGCATGGGCCATATACATGATTAGTTTGGATTTTTTGATTTATACTAAGCATAAAGTGCTTTTAACTACTTGTCTTGAAGAATATTGTCATCTCAAAATGAAGCAAGGCCATCCTAGTCTATCACAAAGTTGAGCAATTATGCAATGTGAAGATAATAAGCAATCTATTAGATGAATATCATAATTTGAATGAGATTTCTAGAGTTAAGAAAACTACTATATTGTGTATCTATTCTAGTATTACTAAATTTATCTTTTAATTTATTGGCCAAAGAAGGTGTTGTCACTAACATAATGGATACATTATGTGAATAGTGCATGCTAAGTGATGCATACCCAAGGCTCTAGAATTACTAAAATGAAGAGAGGATTGGTGTTTCTAAAGTGAAAATAGTATCATTGTTGTGATATGCTATGAGGAAACATAATAATTGATGTTGGTGCAAGTGGTGGTTAAGATTTAAAGCTAGTTACTGAAGGAGATTGCTCACAATAACTCTATTTATAAGAAAAAAATGAGATGTGTCATGCCAAAGACTATTATGACAAGCAATGGTACTATTGAATGGAGGAACCAGAATACAGTGACATTGATGGAAAACAATAAGGGTTAGAGCGTTATTAAATATTTTTCTCTAAGGTTTAAAAAACCCTAACATGCATTCAATATAAGACAATATATAATAAAGATCAATGACATAAGAAGTGATCATATTGTATTTAAATGTGAATTGTTCATTTGATAATCAATAAAGGAGATGCCATTAAATTCTAATTTCCTATCATAAAATTAATGAATAACATCATTATGTTAAGACATGAGTTTGTTTATAGGGGAAAACAAATTTTTTGTCCCACATGCATGAGTGGATGACCACTTTGATCATTTAAAATTGGTTACACCACTTTCAACACATGAACTGATGAAAAATAAGTATGTTTAATCTTCCTCCATTTTAAACATTGATTCAAATATTTCTTGATTGATTTCATATGTAATTGAACTGAAGTCTCCATATTTTTTCTTGTCAAAACAAACAGTTTTTAATCACAATTGAATGTACTTGACTTTTTATGAGTATAAGTGTGTGTATACTTATCAAAAATATATTTTGGATCAAAAACCAAAATTTTCAATTTTATGAAGGTTGATCATGGCTATTAATACCCCAAAGATGATATTTATTGATTCATAGTTATTAAAGGGTAAAAATAATTGTGCATGGGAGATGAAGTTTAAAATTCATCTTAAGTACAAGGATTTGTAGGAGTGGCATTTGATAATATGTAAATACATGCCATGGACCCTAGGGAGTAAATAAAGTTTTTTAATGTAGATTCAAAAGATTTGATTGATCATAATGTTTGATGTATTAAATGAGATATAGTTGTACAATCATGATGCAATAACTACTCAGGACACATGGGACAAACTCAATAAGGTTTTTTAGTCCAAAAATTAGAAATAGATTTTCTACCTATAGATTTAATTGCATTGTTTAAATATTAAGATCAATGGAAAGTTAGAGGTTTTTTTGTGATGAATTGTCGAGTTACAAGAATTTCTAAAAAAATTAAGTCAATCAATGAGTAATGATACACATTTTACCACTATGCTATGAGCATTTCCATGGGTATTCAGCTTTTTAGGGATAAATTTAAACGTTCCTAAGTAGAGTCCAAAATTTGAGACTAGTGAATTTGCTTCAATACGAGGAAGAAAATTCAAGAGATGAATATTGAATATGGATATGCTTTAGTCAAATAATAACAATATAAAATGAAATTAGATCAATTGGATAAATTCCTTGCCTTTCAAAGAGGAGACCCTAATTCAAATCTTGTCGAATATTATGCAAAACGGTCAAGCTATTATAATACCACTATGTGGTCATGATGTGATATGATTGGGGTCCATTTCAATCCAATATAACCCATTTAAAATAATAATAATACTTCTATGGTTAGAAAATTTCTTCGAATCTAAGGTCAATAACTTGGCCAAACCATAGTTAGTATTCCAATGTTTCTATTTTTTGTATATTTTAAACCAAAGACCAAAATTCAAACACTCTTGCACAAAAATTGTTTAATAATAATTAATTACCTAAGTGTCTAATTGAGGGGCTCAATAGAAGTGATGCTCTCAATGTCAAATATCAAAACTGAAACAATCTTATTTCATAATGTGGTGGAGAATGGGTAGTTACAACTTTTTACCTCATGTAATTATATTATTGGTCACATTGTAGGACATATATTGAATTGATAAAAAAAAAGTTATTGGATACTATATTAGGAGTTATATAAGAAAAAGAGAAGTGGGTAATGGATTGTCAGTTGTTCTTATCATTTCATACAACTAAAATAGGAATAATTTTATGTGACACATATTTAAATATTGTTAAATGTATGGTGATTGAATTGTGCAAGGGTAGTTTTACAATTAAAAATGAGGAGTAAGGAAGAGGGATTGTGCATATGTTCAACTCAACGCATACATATTGGGCATATTATACGACTTTGATTTAAATATTAACCTCTTGATAATCTAACTTGTATTATATTAATTATTTTTCTATACACATTAGGTTTGTATTAGATAATAATTTTTTGATTAAAAAAACAATGATAAAAATGAAAGGTCATCCCTTATTCTTAACTCATGCAATATAATATTATACAGTTTTATGGTCTAAAATTACCATTAGATCAAGGATATAAATAATCTACAACCAACATATAGTTAATCCACATGTAATATGTGACCTATATTGTTATAGATGAAGTTATAAAAATGAATAGGGGAAAAATGGTGTTCCTTGACTATTCTCTACTCATCCAACTATAGTATCACTATGGAATATAAAGTATGAAATGGAACAATATTTATTAGACATGTATTCTAAGATTTATATGAAAATATATAGTAATAATGGTCACCTTAAATTACATACAACTAGTTTTGATTAGCACATAGTACTAAGCTTGTACTTTTAGATTTTTATGAGAGAAAAAAATGTTTAGTGTAAACTTGGTTTCTCTTTCTTCTCAACACATGAAATTTACTATCCTTCAGTTTGGTTTGATGTTCTAGATTTCTTATAGTCATTATTTAAGTTGCATTAATAAAGTTATTTTTCATGTGTTGAGAAGAAAGAGAGACTATGAGGTAATAAGTTGATTTCACATTATAGAGGCCTCCTTTGTGCATCTCCAAAAATAAGGAGTCCTCTTCTCTTTTCAGGTTTACGATCATAAATCTTAGCCTTTATTGCACTCTATGAGATATTGTCCTCTTTTTTGGTCTAAGCCATTGAGACGGATGGATTTCCATCTCTTTCCACCTTCTTCCTCCAAAATGTAATAAAAAATAAGATTACCAAATTACTGAGGTAGGATGGGCTCAAGGGGAGCCAAATATGGGTATTCAACTAGTGATGTTTTCTTGAGCCAATAGTCCTTCCAAAAGTGAATTTTCCTCCCATACCCAACCTTCCATTTGACTCCTTTCAAAAAAGAGACTTGGTTTTGTGGAGATCGTTCCCAAGGTAAGATCCCTTGGGTGGGTTCTACTCCTTCATAATATTTCTTCCATTTAAGATATTTTGATTTAATTATTTGGATCCACCCTACATTTTTTTTTTATTAATAGTATCCAACCTATCTTAGCCATGAGTGTTTTTTTCATCATATGTAGTTTTCTAAACTTGAAGTCTCCCTCTTATTTCCTAAAGCATACCTGGTCCCAAGCCACTAGGGCTAGCCTCCTTATCTCTTCCATACCAGACCATAGAAAGGATTTTTTAATTTTTTCTATTTGTTCATAAATATTGATAGGCATTTTAAACAAAGATATGAAATAAGCTAGGATGCTTTGAAGCACTGATTTTACCAATTAGAATTTATCGACTTGAATAAGGAGAGAATCCTTTCATCCTTCAAATTTATTCCTTATTCTCTGAATCATTGGGTTCCATAAATTAACCTTCATTCTCCCTTTGAAGAGAGGCATTACCAAGAATGAAGCAAGAAATTCACCTATTTCACACCCATAAAGTTTCACTATTATGTCTTGTCTCATTGGGGGAGTTTTGAGAAATAACACTTTAATATTTGTTTAGTTTACTTTATGCACAACAACCTTTTCATAGTAGCACATCAAATAATTTATCTCATTAGCTTGAGGGGCTAAAGAGGAAGTGGCTAGTATGGTATCATCAATAAATTGTTGATGAGATACTAGAACAAGTGTGGTAGTAGGTTGAATACCATCAATAGAACCATCTAAGGTAGAAGCTAAAATCATACTTCCCATATCCTCTACCATAATTATGAATAGGTAGGGGATATATACTCCCCTTGATATAAACCTCTATGGCTCTTAGAATACCCAATAACTACCCCATTTACCAAGACCAAAAACATAGTTGAAATGATGTATTCATTAGTTAGGTTGATCTAGTCCTGATGAATTCTAAATTTGGTCATGAATTTGAGAAAAAATTCCTAAGACATCCTATCATAAGCCTTATTCATGTCTAATTTCAACAATAATCTAGCTTTACCACTTTTTTTAATGGAATATTTTACCTCATGAATTATGTTGATCTTGTCGAGGATTTGCCTCCCCATAATAAAGCCTCCTTGATTGGGATCAATGATGAATGGAAGAAAAACTTTAATTATGTTATCCATTACATTTGTAAGAATTTTGTATAGTGTATTACAAAGGCTAATGGGCCCCAAATATATAAATTTATTAGCCTCAACCACTTTGGGAATGAGTGTTAGAAAAGTAGAATTGACTTCATAAGGGATATGGTAGGTCATTTGAAACTCATATATTGATGCATACACCTCAACACTCACTATATGCAAAAATATTTGAAAGAAGATTTTCAATAATCCATCAGGTTCTAGAGCTTTATCTCGAGCCAATCAAAACACAACACTTTTGACATCATCTTCCTTAAAGGGGTTGACTAGATAAGAGTTATTTTATTTAGTAACTAGAGGAGGTATGTAATGTAGAAGATTGTTCTTAGTATTTTATTCCACCCTCTTTGATGTTCTAATGAGATTCATGAAAAATTTACCGCTTCCTCTCTAATATCAATAATATCATCAATACTTGAACTATCCTCTCTTAGCATTTATTTTATTCTATTGTGACTTCGTTGTCTAAGGGTAGTAACATGGAAAAACTTGGTGTTATAGTCTCCTTATTTAAACCACAGGGCTTTGGATTTTTATCTCCAAAAAATTTCCTCATAGGCCAATTAGTTATGATAATAAAAAAGGAGCTAACTTTATTTATCTTTGAATTCTTGTGAGAAGTTCTCATCATTTTCCATGGTTTCAATGTCCATTAGCTAATATTTCAGCTTTGATTTCCTCTAGAATAGGTTTCCAAAAGCATTCTTGTTCCAATATTTTATTTTTTATTTTATCAATTTGGGCCATCAACGATCTAATGAATTCATTCTCCCACCATTCCTCAATGCAATTTTCAAGGATTTCATTTCTAAGCCACATTTCCTCAAACCTAAAAGGCTTGAAAAACCTCATTATATAAGTTTGGGAATCTGACACGAAAGGTTTATGGTCAAATCCTACTTTGGATAGTGCAGTTAGAGTGGCATATTGAAAGTTAATTAACCCTTATTGATATATTAAAAATCTATCAAGTCTTATTTGGATCAATTGTTTTCCAAGTCTTCTATTATTCCATATATACTTAACCCCTCTAAGGTCAACATCCGTCAATCCATTCTCTATGACAAACTGCTCAAAATATTCCATACCTTCTAAAGTATTTAGGGTTTTTGCCATTATTTTTTTATGGACACAAAGAGGTATTGAATTCCCTAGCTATAACCCAGGTAATTTTATGGAAAACCTTCCTCAATGAAGTTAAATCTATCCATAATTTTATTTTCACTATATAGGTTTTTGGGGTATAGATATTGGTAAAAAACCAACTAATTTTGGTTTCTTTATAGTAGAAGAGCACATTGATCAGTCTATCTAAATTTGAGATGAACCTCCCTTCAAAAATTTGTCATCCCACATACACAAAAGCCCTCTTGCAACACCCTTCATTTCATTGGCAACAAAATTGGCTTCTTTCCAAATACTTCTAATTATTTCCAACTTTTGACTATCCAACTTCGTTTCTTGTAACATCATATAATAGAAAACTATAACATAATGAAATATATCTCTATCAAATGGTATTAGTTTAACCATTTTTTTACACTTTAAGGAGACTTAGTTTTACAAATTAATTATAATATCAATGTGCAGGGTCATGATGCTATTAATATTGAGCCTTTTTCAACCTCATATAACCAAATTTTTAAATAATAATATTAAACATATTAACAAATTTTGTTATTTAACAAAGTTAGGACACCCTAATGGCATGTCTTTGGACTATTATCCAAGCTATCCAAGTTCAAATTATTATGAAGAAGATCCTCGTTGTGCCATGATGAAGTGTGGCCTCCAGTTATTCCACTCATTGTATTCTACCTTCAACAAAAAAATTAAATTTAATAATATATAATTAGTTCATATATTTAAAATAATTAATATACAAATTAAATATTTTAAAAGAAAGGTGTAATAAGTATGAGATATATTTTGATAATAGACAAAGGGGTTTCAAAGATGATTGTGTGAGGGTTTCGTCTATCGGTAAGCAGAAGTGGTGATAGAGGCTATTTTTAGGGCCTATGGACCCTAGCATCCAGTTTGTTTTTTATTTTGTTTTTTTGACCAAGATAAACATTGGATATGTTGCATGAGACTCACAATAGATTAGGAATCTGTCATTCAACAAGTTTTTATGCTACGAATTTTTTTGAAAATTACTTCCAATTTGTTGCCTAGGAAAAAAAAAAGTTAAACCTTTCTTTGATGTCCAACGCATGGATTAAAGAACCCAGAAACAATTTTCAAGTTGTAGATAAAATAAGAGAAGCCTCATTATAAAAAGAAAAAATGGTTAAGAACTCAATCAATCTTGAGGCTAAGGACTACCCCCAAAACATATCCACTATGGAAACCCATTTCAAGGGAAAGGGTCTCAAAAATTCTGCCCCAAAAATAAATTTTAGGAATTTCCTCCATGGTGATCATTCCTAGAATAATGCTAAAATTAATCTTAAGGCTTCTCATAGTCCTCTAAAAATTCCTAATATTGATCCTAACAAAACTGAGTGTGGATGTCTAAGAGCAACTAATGGAACCCTAATTGTTAAGCTAAAAATGGGTGACATTTAGGATGGCATAGAAGATATGGAGGGAAGAGGATTGATTTATTGTTTCTTGGGTTTTTGTTTGAGTTTATCTTCTTTCAAAGTGTGGGCTAAAAAATACTGAAAAACACAAGGTGATATACAAATATTTATTTATCACAATGGTTATTTTCTTGTTTTTTTTTTCTAATGATGAAGATAGAGAGAAAATATTTCAAGGGGTTCCCTAGTTATTTGGAAGTGCAAGGCTTAATGAAGCCTTAGCACACTAAATTTAGAGTTGAAGAAGAGATACCTTCTACAAGATATGTGTGGATTGGACTCTTTAGACTCCTAGTTAAATTTTAGAATTTGGCTATATCTTCTACAATTGAAAACTCCCTTGGAACTTTAATGATGATTTTCGACTATACACACAAATTTGAACACATTATTTATGCTCAAATTTATATCTTAATGGATTTCAACTAACCCCTTCCACAAAATATCTCATTACAATTTGAGAAGAACACTTGGGAGCAAGTGGTGGACTATGAGAACAATCCTTTTCCTTTTAGAATATACCATGAATATGGTCATTTGGCTAGTATCTATCCAAATAATATCCCATATCAAAAGAAAGAGGATGCAAACTTATAATGTTTCCAAAAGTGTAATAATAAGAACACAAAAAACCAGTTATGAAGAATCAAGCGATGTTGTCAACTAATATGTTTAGAATTCTTTTCACAAATAACCTCTTGGGTGAGGAAGAGGACCTAACGAAGGCAAAAATATTAGAAACATAGTTTAAATATGTAGGGAATTACTCAGAGACAAACTAGGAAATCAAAGGTTTTCAACAAAAAAATAAGAGAGAAAACATAGATAAGAAGAACAATATTTTAAATACTAAAAATTCAAATAATTCAAACCCTAAAATAGATTTTTTTAAACCTTCCAATAATTCTTGGGTTGTGTATACACATACTTCATGGTTAGAATATATCCCAAATTCAATTGGAATAAGACTAGAAATAAGAATAAGAAATGAAGATGGACACTAAGCAAAAGGTATGTCGCAAGTATAATCGACATCATATGGTAAAATAAGGTGAAAATATTATTGAGGAAGGTAAAATTAATGTCATTACCAACAGTTTTAGCCCTATTATTAATTAAGATCATCACTTGGAATATTAGAATACTGAAATGGAGTCCTCTAAAAGAAAACAAATTTGAATAATGATATATATAAACCAACCACATCTAGTTTTCCTTCAGGAAATGAAGATGTTTATGGGGGAAATGGAGTCAATTGCAAGTAAAATCTAGACAACTGAAAAATGGCTTCCATCAGCTCCCATGGGGTTTCTGGAAGCATTGCTTTCCTCTGGAACCCAAAATATATCATTATTCACCATATGGTTGGCACCTGAGGTATCTTGGTTGTGGTTGCATAAAATAGACAATATAACCAAATTATGCTCCATTTTAGGTTTATGCTCTAATTAATTTGGAGGAAAAGTAGATACAATGGAAGAATATAACTTATATCATATCTTATTTTCCTGAAACTTGGGTCTTTATTAGAGGAGACTTCAATACCATCCTCTCTTTGGATAAGAAGAGGGGGGAATAGGAATCTAGATGGGAGATCAGACCTCATGAGTGAATATATTGTAAACCTTCACCTTGTGGACATCCAACCAAATAATGGCCTCATGAATTGGTCTAATAGAAGGTAAGGCTCAACTTGTATCATGGAAATATTGGATAGGTTATTGTTCTCTAACAATTTCTTAATCCATGGACACATTCCTAAGGTGAAAAATCTTAAAAATGTCAGTTCGGATCATTGGTCAATCATGATTGAAATGTGGAAAACCAAGGATAATTTCTCATTTTTTTATATTAGTTAATGTAGCCCAAAGATACTTCCTTTAGACCTCAACTGTTGTAATGGTGGTAGGAAGGTAAGCCAATGTATGAAACTAAGATGTTTTATTTTGCCAAAACGTTGCAATACACTAAATCTAAAATCAAGATTTAGAATTTGAAGGAGCTTGGAGATGTGAGGCAAAATAAACAAGAAGTGATTGCTTGGATTGAAGAGTTGAATGATCAAATCCATTTAGATGAACTCACATAGAGTAGAAGTATAGATTAAATTAGACTCACTACACAGTTGGAGGAATGGTAAAAAAAGAGAAGAGCTCTTATGGAAGCAAAAATCTAGGATCCAATGGCTTAAAGAAGGATATTGGACTATGGAATTCTTCCACAAATCTCCTCTAGACCACATATCACACACATTTATTTATTCCATAAAATAATATTTTGGAGACTCTATCCACACTTGGTATGGCATAAATTCTATTGCAGACAACTACTTTTTCAAATTGTTCACTGCTACTTCTCTTGACTTGACTTCTCAACAGAATGTCCTTCACTTCTAAGGAGAACTTTATTTTTACTACTCTAATTACTATTAATGAGCTTCAACAAGTAGTTTTTAAAATACAAAAAGGGAAGAACTTGTGGCCTAATGGTTTTCCCATCTAATTTTACCAAGAATTCTTGGATATTCTTCATGTTGATTTATTAGAGGTGGTGGAAGAAGCTAGGAAGGCCAAAGATATTTTGAAGGTAATCAATAAAACTTATATAGCTCTAGTCCCAAAGGCTCAAGATGTAGAACATATCTCAGCTTTTAGACCAATAACTTTATGTAATGTTCTTCTCAAAATCATTACCAAGATCGTGTTAGAGTGGCTAAAACCTCTATTGCATAAGATTATTTCCCCTGAACAAGGAGGTTATGTGGAAGGATTATAAATTGTGGATGAGACAGGTATTGCTCAAGAATCCATCTATTCCATGGAAGTGTAGAAATATCCTTCTATGTTCATCCATTTAGATCTATCCAAAGCCTATGATAGAGTCGATTGGCACTTCATCAAATTTATGAGGTAAATTGGCTTCTCTCAAGATTGGATAAATTGAATTATGGGATTTATCTCTTTAGTGTCCCACTCAGTTCTTATCAATGGACACACTTCATAATTATTTCTAGCTTCAAGAGGTATTAGGCAAGGCGGCTCCCTCTTCCCTTATTTATTCATAATTATTGTTGAATGCTTTGGCAGGACTATGACCAAAAATGGAGAAAATAAAATCCTTGAGGGAGTTACCATTGCTCATGGAGCCAAGCCTATATCTCATATTTAGTTTGTTTATGACTATAATTTGTTAGGTAAAGGTATGGTTAAGGAAGCCTCTACAATTAAATAAATCATTCATTTTTTCTCAAATGCTATAGGGCAATTGATCAATGAAGATAAATCAAAATTCATTTTCTTTCACTACTCTCCTAGAAAGGAGTCCATGGTTCTTGATAAATTAAGATATAACAATACCTCCCTTATAATCACTTATTTATGCATTCCTATCAACATCCAAAGACAAAAACAAATACTAGAATTGGTTGCTGTATAAAGTAAAGGAGAAAATTGGAAAGTGGACCAAAGAGTGATTTTCATTTGGGCGTAAAATTACCTTGGGAAAATATATCCTTCAAGCTATACCTATTTATGTTTTTCTTGTGTTGAATATACAAATGAAAGTTCTTCGAGAATTAGATCAAATCAATCAATCGTTCCTTTAGAGTGGTACTAAGGAGAAAAAAATAGGCCTTGGTGAAATGGGATACTTTATGCTTTCCCAAGCATGAAGGGGGGTTAGTATTTTGTTCTACAATAGAAAAAAATAAGGCTTTAGTTGCAAATTTGTATTGGAGGATTATGAATAACCCCAATGCCCTATGGGTTAGTAATCTTCATGCTAAATATGTTGAAAACAAAAGTCTTGAAGATATTGCTCGCTATCAACTACCTACCAGAGGTTCTCCCATTTTGGCGGTTCTTAGGATTGGTGAGGATTTGATAAAGAATAATTTATTTTGGATCATTCATAATGGTCGATAGGAATTTTTTTGGATAGATTATTGGGATGGTTACCAATATTTGATAACTCAATTCCCTGATTAGAGGCCCTATATGGAGAATCTACACCAAGTTAACTAGATAAAGATAACTAATTATTTTCAGTACTAGAATGGTAATTTAGAGGTTGGTATGTATTGGATTTCTTTTCAGGACCGACCTATTCAAATTTTGGAAAGGCAAAGGAAAGATTTCCAACACACCCTTCATATGAGATCTCTCTATTGCTCCCATGATAAGGACTATTTTTGATGAAAAAACACCACTAAAGGTAATTATTCTATTTCTCAAGGTTATTTGGCATTATGCTATAATAATCCCAACCAATCCTATGACATATTTACACAATTATTATTAGGATTTCATATCCTAATGCTATTTACGTATTAAATATTATTATTAATTTAATTAATTATTATCTAAAGTCATCATATGAATAGTCACATCTCTTCGTCAACGTAGCCCTAGGTTAATATAAAAATTAGGGAGAGGCATAGAACTTAGCATCGAAGAAGAAGAATCATATATTCTAAGGGAGACCCCTATAGCAGCAAAGCGATTACAATGGAGCCACCTTTAAGTGGCTTGCAATTTTAGTTTTACATTAATTAATTAATAAATTTTACAGTAAGACCTTGGAGTCTTACCATTTGGTATCAGATTCATCAATTCTAAGGTGCTATAATTGTTTATTTTTTCTTCAAAATCAATCTCAAAATAAAACTCATCTCAGCTTTGAGCAAGCCTTGTTGTTTCCTCGTTGGCACTGATGTCCTCAAGGAAATTGAAATATATATATATATATATATATATATATATATATTCTGGAATGATTCTAGCAATTTAAGACTCAACGTTTATTCAATAAATTTCCTAAGATTTAAAATATCGCAACAAATTTATTTATAGGAGTTAAATAGAAAAACTATTCTTCAATTCTAAAAGACATCATTAGTTTCTAGGTATTTATAGAGAACGAAAACATTGTCCAACCACATTGTAGTAATTTCAGATCATATTCTAGTTGTGTGCTTTCTCCATAATAGGGTTCATTACGGTACCTACAAGCACACATAGTCATATACAAATATTCGAGACAGGTCACTTCATCAGAAGACGTAATCACAGGTGGTGTGGAAAGTATTGGAAATATTAAAGATTTATTTTCTTTTTCTAAGGTTTAAACAAACCAAATACTTCGTACAGTTGCCCAACGATTTTATGACACATAGTAGACTGTAAGCATTGTAATTACAAGAGTGATTAGGTTACGACGTTTCATCTGCATGGTGGATTAGGGCATCATCTTGTGCACATAAGCCATTCCGTAAACAATAACAAATCAGTGAATGCATTGTCGAGATATTTGGAGCTATCTGCAAGAACCAACGAATTAAGAAGAGAAAATATTACCATCATAAATCAAATATTTTGAATGAAATAAAATATTTTAATCTCCCTAATGTTTATAATCACATCTTAAACCACCACGCAGTAAATTTTGGGAGAAGAAAATAGATATTATTGCTTCAAAATATTTGTGTCGTGTGAAGGCATAATTTAAAAAGTTCTAAGGTTCTATGACTCACTAAAATAAAAGGTATTGCTTTTGAACACAAGTGTACAAAAATATTTTCTTTTCAACTACAACAACTAATAGAACAAGAGCATACACAAGAACGTCCATTGTTAATTGAAGCACACACACCATGCTCAATATTAAAACTATGACATCTCTTTAATCTAGAATAAATAATAAAGCTTTCTAATAAAAACAAATGCATTCTCAAAGCTTAATAGAAATGCTACAACAATCCTTTCAAAACCAATAATAGTTTATTGAAGTTTTCTTTAATCACACATGCACACACTCTAGCTTAATAAATAACTTACAACTTTTAAATCAATAAAAACTACAAAAAGCTTCAAATACTTAAATGAACTAGCGTACCATGCTACTAATTTGGTGTACACTTACACAAAGAAAAATATAAGTCCAACCATACAAGCACACTAACAACACAACAAGATTATCAAGTGGAAGAAAATGCCAATGGAGGAAATAAGACTTCAGCTCATTCCAAGAAACACAAGGAAAACTGTGTAATCTCTTTTTTTTTAAAGAAAACATATACAAAAGACTATGCTCCAAATATCATCAATCAAAAGTTAGCATTCATACCTACCTAAACACCTCAACTAATCCTTATACAAATCTCCAATGTGACATTGATCTATATGGTTCACAAGATCCTAGTTCTTCTCCTCCTCATCGACATTCGATCTCTTATTTCCTTTGCTCCGTTCTTTTTCCATTCATGTTATTTCCAATAACTCACCTCAACAAAGATCCATAACCACATATACCCATTACCTGTGTCTCTCATCCTCAAGGAGTGCATCCTTAAACAATCATAATACTCCTCACCTTCCATTCGCAAAGCAAGGTAACATAGTATTCCTCTCCAACAATTATTCATAACAACAAACTATTGGCATTACAAGTAAATTAAATGACAACTCTATTGTTTCAAAAATAATCCAAATCATTTGTTAATATAAACAAGTAGCCAAGGCAAAAACCAGGCATGAACCAAATAAAAGGTATTAAGTTTCCTAACCAAGGATCCTACCCATAAAACAACCTTTCCATTCAATTCTTCTTAGAAAACAAAGGCATATGAAAGGTCTCCAACATAAAGAGTATGATATTCATTGCAAAAAGGAAAACTATTCTAACAAACACAATTTCTTATAGCACCCATTTAAATAGAGCAAGGAAGATATGTATTGATTAAATACACAATAATCAAATAATCATACGTAAAAAAATCACAAAAGATCCTTTTCACGATAATATTTTTGGTTATCCACTTCCACTCCATCAATTTCGTTGTTTTCTTTCTTTTAAAAACAACCTCCCTATCGATGGTTTTATTTCCCACATGCAAAACATGATATGCATCTACGTGAGAGTAAATTTTGTATTCCTCAGAGCTATCACCTTTAAGAGCAAGCATCATTTCTCTTTTTTCATCTCATTCTCGATGGTTGATCCTTCTTCCACCCACGAGAATATTTGTTCCTGTAAACATGCAAATCTATTAGCAACATCATATTCTTACATAAAACAAATGTTTACAACAACTAATCATCATATAGTCATACAATCCATCATTAAAGCAGTATATCAATTCATAAGTCTATCATATGAATAATTTTTCCAAGGAAGGCTCATGACATACTACCCTCCTTATGCTAAGCATGATCCTTTGTGTTTCACCAATATCCTGTAATTAAAACCAAAATTAGATTTCATTCTCAAATGAAAAAGTAAAATATGTTTGCATATATACCACTTTCTCCCAAGTATCATTTCTTTTTTAATAGTGATACCACTAGACCTTTGCATTGTTCTAGAGTCCATTTCATCATAATTTTGGAATAGAACTCCATAATCTTCATAGGTTTCACCTCAATCACTTAGGGATCATCTATCTACAAGTTAGAAATATTCCATACATGGTTAGGACCAGCAATATATTTTCTAAGCAAGGATACATGGAAATTATTGTGGATATTTGATAGGTTGGGTGGCAAGGTAAGACGATAGGCTATAGGACTTATATTCTTAATGATTTCAAAGGGCCCAATATATCTAGAATCTAGTTTAGAAGATTTTATGGCACTTTTCATGGGCTTCACTCTTAATAACACTTTATCCACCATAGAGAACTCTCAAGGTGATCTCTTAAGATCTGCATAACTCTTCTAACAATTGATAGCTTCCTTAAGCCTCTACCTGATCCTCCTAAGTTGTTCTTCTATCTATCAAACTACATCCAAATCGATGTCTTCCTGATCCTCTAGATTATCCCAATAAATAGGTGTCTTGCATTTCCTACCATACAAGGCTTCAAACGGAGCCATACCCAAGGAAGCATGATGACCATTATTGTACAAAAATTATACCATATGCAAAAAGTCTTCCCATAGAGACTTTTGGTCCATGTAGTACATATGAAGCATGTATTCCAAGATCTAGTTTATCCTCTCTATTTGACCATCTATCTTCAGATGGTAAGCAAAACTTATATTCAACTTTGTGCCAATCACACGATGAAGAGCTTACCAAAGTGCAAATATAAATTTGGAATATCTATCCAATAATATCACTTCAAAAAATCCATGTAACCTAAATATCTCTTTGGAAAATATGTTATCTACTACTAGAGCATCATTTTTCATGCTCCCTGGTATAAAGTGTGCAACCTTGGTCAAATTTTCCAACACTACCATAATTGCATCATGTTGATACCTATTTTTAGGTAATCTCATAACAAATTCCATTGATATGACCTACCATTTTCAAATAGGTATATCATGTGGTTATAAATATCTTGTTGGATGCCAATGCTCAACTTTTACTTTTTGGAATTCCATGCATCTAGTAATGAATTCGATGATATCCTTCTTCACACCTGTATAGAAGGTCTTTTTTATATTCTCTCTCATATTATCCCCTCCAATATGAGTAGAGTAAGGAGATTTATGTACCTCATGCATAATTAATCCTCTTAAATCACCATTCATAGGTATGACAACTCTATATTTGAAGCATAAAAGCCTGTATTTTATGCTGAAATCCTTATTTTATTTCATATTTCTCATCATTTTTGCTCATATGTCATTATGAAATTTATCCTATGTCTCTACCTTCCTGACATGGTCCATTAATTCTATGTGACTATGGGTTAGTACAACTATATGTCTTCCTCCACTCAAGGTATCAACGACCTTATTCTTTTTTTTTTTATATATTCTATACCAAAGTCATACTCAACTAAGAACTCAATATACCTTCTCTACCTAGCATTCAACATAGGTTGAGTAAAGAAATATTTCAAGCTCTTATGATTGGTTCAAATCTCAAAATATTTTCCTAATAGATAGTGGCACCACATCTTTAGTGCACGCATGACTACTGCTAGTTTTAAATCATGTGTGGTATAATTCACTTCATGCTTTGTGAGTTTCCTTGATTCATATGCCACTACTAATTCATCTTGGAAAAGCACTCCTAACCCTTCCAGTGATGCATCAGTACAAAATGAATAGTTTCCCTGAGGATCCAAAATATTTAGTATATGTGTGATAGTCAGTTTCTACTTAAGTAACTCAAAAGCAGCTTTGTATTTATCTATTCATTTAAATTCCTTTCCTTTCCTTTGAAGACTAGTTATTGGATAGGTAGTCTTAGAGTAATCCTTTACAAATCATCTATAATAACCTATAATTCCCATGAAGCTACAAAATTTAGACACATTAGTAGGTTGTGGCCAACTCATTATGGCATCAATCTTCTTGGGGTCTATTTAAATTTCTTTTGTAGATATTATATACCCTAGATATTGTACCTATGGGACATAAAGTCACATTTTGACAAGTTTCCATAGAGTTGGTTCTTTCTTAACAACTCAAGCACTATCCTCAAGTCCCTATCATGGTCTTCCTTAGTCTTAGAATATATCAATATATCATCCAGAAAGATCAACACAAATCTATCCAACTACTTCCTAAATACACAATTCATTAGATTCATGAAAGTTATCGATGTGTTGGTCAGTCCAAAAGGTAACACTATGAACTCATAATGCCCATATCGAGTCTTTAAATAAGTTTTGTGAGTGTCCTCCTCATGAATTCTCCATAGGTGATAGCCTAATTTTAGGTCAACCTTATAAAATATTGTTGCACCCTTAAATTGGTCAAAAAAATCTTCGATCCTAGGCAAAGGATACCTATTTTTTATGGTCACTTAATTTAACATTTGGTATTCAATGCATAACCTAAGCGATCCATATTTTTTTTTGACAAAAATGATGGGTTCACCCCAAGAAAATACACTGGATTTGATCTATCCTTGAAGTCATACTTTCAACTCTTGCATTTTGATATGATTCATCCTACATGAATTTCTATGAATAGGTTTTGTTCCTGGCATCAATTTGATGATGAAATCAAACTCTCACTTTGGAGTAAGTCTAGGAAGATCTTTAGGAAACATATCCTTGAATTCTTGCAATATTGGATGTTTTCCAAACACCTATTCCTTTTTATCCTTTTCAACCTCATTTAGTTTAACAGTGAAAATTATTCCCCCTATTTTCATGGTCTTTTTTAGTTGCATAGCTGAAAATGATGAGGGTCGAAATGATCCTTGTTCACTAACGATTCTCAATCTTCTATTGTCCTTGTAAATGTAATAAATACATATATCTTGGAAGTTAAACAAGGCTTTATGAGCCTTTAACCAATCCATTTCCAATATGATATTAGCGGCATGTAGTGGAGCTACATATAAGTACCATAAATTAGAACAATTAGGTAGGGTGATCTCGGCTATAGGAAAATATTGATCCACTAAGTAGGTTTACCCATAACCATACTCGAATTTCCACCCTTGTGTCAAAAATCATAGTTTCTTTGTCAAATCCCTAACTATACTAGAAGAGATGAAACTATTTGTTGCTTCACTATCTATTAAAATCTTGAAACTTCTATAAAATAACTTAACATTTAGGAGTAAAGGTGTAGCTTGTCCATCAAGGTTTTGGTTTTCTGTGGTTGCATAGATTCTATGATTAGGTTCCTCTAGTTTCTTGCTTGATCCTACTCTATGTGGACACTTGTTTACATAATGAGGGCCTCCATAGTCAAAACAATAATCCTTGGGACCGGGTGTATTTCATATTTTTGCTCCTCTGGCTTGTCTACCAGTACCTAACTTTGTTGTCTTTGAGGCTAAGAATTATTATGGTCATTATCTTTATTTTGAAATTTCTTCTTGAAACTCCCTTGTTTTTTGTTCTTTCTTTTGAACTTTAGATTGGTTTTATTTCTCTTATTCTTTTCCTATTCCCATTTTATGTAACCAACACTTTTAATTTTTCACACTACGTATTGATTTAATTTGACCTTGTCAACATAGTTGAAGTGGGATTTGTTAGACTAAAAATTAGATTCTACTTGCTTCACCAAATCATGCACCTTTTGCAGTTTTTCTAGTTGTTACATAATGACCTCATATCGGATCTTAGATTCCAATCCTAAGATAAATTTGTGCACCTTCATTTTCTTGTTTTTTTCATAAGCTAACACATATTTAAGTAGATTTACAAACTTTTGGTGGTACACCTCCATAATATTTGTTCCCTAGTGGAGAATGGTAAATTCCTTAAATCTCTTTGAATAGTATTGTTCAGTGATGAATATTTTTCAAAAAGCTAAGATAAATCCTTCCCATTTTATTTTTATGGCCTTAATATTTTGGCTAGTTTTGAATGTATTCCACTATTCTAACCCAGTTTCTTGTAAATACAATGTAGACTACACTATTCAGGTTATTGATGAAAGGTTTTTAATTGAGAAGTAAGTTTCCAACTCACTGAGCCAATTTTTGACTGATTCTCCACCTCCTTTTCCATTAAATATGGTGATCTTAACCTTTCTCATATCTTGGGCTAAATCTACCTCAATTAGAGTTTTGGTTATTTGTTCCTCTATTGTAAGGTCATGCTCTTGTCTAAAATTAGAATCTTTGTTTTGCATGTTTTTATTCACTATTTTCTCCAATAGTTGCCTTTGTTGGTTCACATGTATTCATTACTGATCCAAATATAAGTACAATAATATAACTACAGTTGTGAGGTTTTCCACCTCCCTATTTGATTTTCTCAAAATTTCATCCAAGGGTCTTTGCTCAGTGTTATCCCATCTAGGTTCCCTTAGTGGTATGGAGTATCATGTTCTTCCTCTTCTCAATTTTGGTGCCATCATCCTTGTCACATAAAAGACTTCAGCTAGGTTGTAGTTCAGTCCTTTAAATTGTATTTCTAACTAAAATATAAATACATCCCTTGTATTACTATCTCCAACATAGTATCATCCACCAATTAGTTTGTTGGCATTGGTAAGATGATAAGATCACTCCAGTGATGCTTCTAGTTCTATGACCTAGCGCTTTGATACCAAGTGTAACAACCCAAAAACTTACCCAACCTGAGTAAGAATTTTTTATAAGGAAGGATTAGGCTCTCTAAGATATCACCATGATAGGATTCAAATATTTACATAGGGCTTAACCACATTTTAATATTTACAATGTTGTAAACATTGCTTAAGTGGATAGGAGTGGCCAAACTCCTGTAGATGACTTAGATTTTATCTCGTACACCTCTATCGTATACTGTATGCCTAAGTATGGTCTCCCTATTTCCATACACTCTCTATGAATTTTATATAACTTAACCATAGTTTTGGATTAACCCTATCTCAGTCCTTCTATACCTAGGGATGTTCATTATCAAAACCCATCAGAAGTCATTCTACAATGGTTATTTTAGTGTAATGCCCTTATTTCTAATGGGTTGTACCTCCACTATGAACCACTAGTATTTTGATGCTTAGTTACATTCATATTTTTGATGGCATAACTAAGGTGACATCTACTCTATGTAGATTGATTCACATGGTATCAACAATACTATATGCTCTGGTCACCACCAAAAAATCTAACATGTCAATGAGCTCCAAAACTTCATTGTTGGTTTAGAGTTTTAGGTTACACCATCTAGAAACCCTATTCAAAATTCCTTTATTGAAGTCCTCATCATAAGTACCCAGGAGTTAATCTCTTGTAACCATTTCAAGTGGTTTCATCTTCCAAGGTTTAACTATAAAGGATGACTAGGAACACCCCTACCAAACTTGGTTTCCAAATCCAAGAAGATCAAATAACTCTCTCCAACACTAAACATCATGCTTTCCTTAAATAATAATAATGATTATATTCTCAACAATACATCACATTATTTAAGATGTAAAAGAACATATAATCAAAGTAAATTACTAGAATTAAAAGTATTTTTACCATTCTATAACTTCAAGAAAATAAAACTCAAATACCAATTTTTTTAGATAACCTTTATTTGCCTAACATCATTAAGTTATAACATGGAAACAAGAAACTAGATATCCATTCGATAAGAACCCCTTTTTAGCAAGTTCCAAAATTACAATGTTTATAAGAAAATATCATCATAATTACATTGCTTATAAAGCCCAATCCAAAACCATGGACTTACAACATTATAAATTCAATCACTTCCTTATTTGGTATTAAACTTCTACCACTTTTTGGATACTCACAAATATCAAACTCTCCTTAGGCCCTTAGAGAAGTAAATGAGTCAAGGGATTAGGACAACTCATTAAGCATGAAAGTGCATTCCTAAATTCATGCTAAAATTTTATTGTAAACAACAAACAAAAGGAATTCCAAATCCAAAGCATCCAAGTCTCTCCTTTTACTTAAATGAAAATTTTCTCTACTTATCATAAGCAATAAGGTCATCACCAAAAGAAACCACATATTTTCTTTTATAATTAAAAGTCTCCACACCTCAAACCATTAAACTTCATAGCATCAATGTCTATTAACAATCACTAAGAGACCCCATAATATCCTAGTTTAAAAATATTACTCCACGCCCATCGTATTTAATATTGGCTTAAAAAAAAACTTTTTCAAACCAAAATAAAATCAATATATATATAATACCCATTCAATTCCCAAATGAGAACTAAAATTATCAATGCTTTTATTAAAACAAAAAACCCCCTTGTTTCCTTCTGATTCAAAAAAATAGAAACCAGAAAGTCTTACCATACATCTTATTTAAATTTACAATTAATAACACCTTTAAACATTTTCATTAAATCCATAAACCAATACTTAAAAACATTAATAACAATCTTTACTAATAATGCTAAAGATTATAACATAAAGGTGCAACACCTGAAGTCTTAATCAAACTAAAAAAACAATAAATACTCAAGCCATGCACAAAACTCGATTAAATTCAAGGAATATATAACGTAAGTCTTTACTATTATGCTACAGTATTATTAAGGCTCATGGATATACACTATCATACAATAATCAATAGAGCACCGTGAAAACTTATACACACTTTAGCTATGTCAGTAAATCCAAAGGTAACATCAACATTAACACCTACGTTAATTAAGACATAATTTAAAAAGTTCTAAGGTTTTGTGACTCTCCAAAATCAAAAGCATTACTTTTGAACATGAGTGTACAACAAAATGGTATTTTAGACTACAAAAACCAATATAATGAGAGCATACATAGGAACATCCATTGTTAATTGAATCACACACACACCATGCTCAATATTAATACTATGGTGTCTCTTTAATTCAGAAGAAATCATAAAACTTTTCAATAAAAACAAGTGCACTCTCAAAGCTGAATAGAAATGCTATAGTAATCCTTTCAAAACTAATAACAATTTATCGAAGCTTCCTTCAATCACACAAGTACACACTCCAGCTTAATAGAGCAGTTACAACAACTTTTAAATCAATGAAAACTATAGAAAACTTCCAATACTAAAAAAAACTAGCATACCATGCTACTCATTCAACATACACTTAAATAGATGAAAACATAGGTCCAACCATACAAGCATACTAACAACACAACAAGCTTATAAAGTGGAAGGAAATTATAATGGAGGAAATAAGGCTTCAACTCATTCTGAGCAACACAAGGAAACCCACACAATCTCTTTTTTAAAGAAAACATAAGCAAAAGACTACACTCCAAACATCATCAATTGAAAGTAAGCATTTAGAACTACCTAAACATCTCCACTAATCCTTCTACAAATCAAGTGTATGTCCCTAGATATTTATAGAAACTTCAATATTAGGGAGTGATGATGAGCAACATGATGAGCTAAAAATTCATCTTAAAGAGGTGTTCATGGTATGACTACAATTGTCCCAAAATGAGACATTCATGGTGCAACTATGGTTGTCCCAACATGTGATGACCTTGGTGATATAAACATATGCATGAATCACTTATGATGGAAACTAGTCACAAAGATCTAATACTCATTATGAGCTTCATGATAAAATTGGTTGCATACATGACAACCCTTAGAGAATCTTTAGATTACTAGTTAGACAACCATAAGGGTGATACTAAAAAAAAAATTAGAACTTTCTAGGAGAGAATTAGAGGTTTCTAGGAGAGAAATAACCAAGAAAATACAAGATTTTCTAAGCAATATGACTCAATTTTGAGTTTCAATAGAAACCCTATAGTACAAATTGTCATTCCTCCCTTAATCATGAACTCTAATGCTCCTCCTCCTCTTCCCATAGATAACCATAGGGATAATTTACATCCATTGAATGATCTAACATTAAGAAACTATAAAATTTAGTCTCTAGACCCTAATGTAGAAGCTATTGACCTATCTAGGCATGTGCCTAAGTTATTTTATGATGGGGCTAATTAATACCAAACATTTATACACAAGTTCACAATATATTATATGGTTTGGTTTCATAGTGAGAAAGATTTATTAAAATTAAGAACGAGGTATTTGGTAGAAAATGCTCTTGATTGGTTTGCTTCCTTACCTAAAAATATTATTGACCCCATGGAAACTTTTGTTAAATAGTTAAAAAAATATTGTGATGATGATATGACTATTATGTAAAAATTTGATATTTTTGTGAACACAAAAAAACCCTAATCAACATGTTACTAATTTCTATAAAATATAAGAAAGACTCAAATGTCATATAAATATGAATTTAACTAAAGAGGCTACTACAAAAAAACATAAAACATATTTTCAAGCTAATATCCAAGAACATAATCCTCTTGGTTTACCTTAACTTGATAATGTTATTCATTTTGTAAATATCCTTATATATTGGGAAAATAAGGATGGCCAAAAAGCCACAAAACATAAAAGTCTAACCAAATTGCTATAGGGGATGGGGTTTGCAATGTAAATGTCCAATATACCTCCCATGAAATTAAAATAGTTGGAGATCATATTCACATGCTAACTAAATTTTGGGGTGGTCCAAAACCTAAGAATATGATGCCTCAATGGACACATTAAGGTATTCTCAAAATCTACCCACCTCCAAAATTAAAAAACTATAATTTTGATGGTAGGTTTAAATCTCATATATGGCATGATGGTTATAATTTTTTATTTTGGAATGGACCATGTGGTTATGATAATTCCACTTGCATAGATTTCCAAAAGTTTTATATTAGGCAAGACTTTAGTCCTAAGTTCAACATTTATAAAATTAATAATGATAGAATTGTGTTATTTCAATAAAGTAAAAAATATATATCCTCACAAAAAAATGTTATGTATCTATAACACCCCATTTCCAAACCATGATCAACAAGCTTCTTATCAAAAACAATGAGTGAATCAAAATTAGGATCAAGGGTTGAATTATGATGTCCAAAAAAACTATCAAAATCAAGAATACAATTCTAATAAAGGCAATCAAGGAGGGAATTAAAACTATCAAAACCAAAATGGTAATTATTCCAAAAATCAAAATTCTTGAGCTAGCAGTTCTTAGAATACCTCTCAAGTTAATAAAATCTTTCCCCAACCTAGCCCAAGTGGTGATTGCATTTGATATCAACCAAATATATTTTAGTATATTAATATTTTAGAGTTGCAAAGAAAAACAATTGAATCTCTAGTATGGCAAATTATTGTTGTTACAAGAAGTGCACCTAAACATAAAAATAAGCAACCTTCTAAGAAATAAAAAGAAAAGGAAGAAACTTTTGAATCCATAGAAAATTTTCCTTAGAAGAACTCAATCCAATCTATGGAACCTATCATTTTATAAAATAGTGAAAGACTATGACTATCACTTAAAGAAATGATCTTGATTCCCATAGAATAAATTAAATAGAATATCACCTAGCCAAAAAAATTACTGGTAAAATTATTCATGAGCAAGACAAAAATATGGGATTTTGTTGAAGAGTTGCACAAAAATCCTTGCAAGGTTTGATACTTAGAACTAATTAGGAGATCTCTTTATCAAAGATAAATATTAAGAGACTTAGTATATGAAATGGAGATGCCTATACCAAGAATTTCTAACATCGTGTATGTCATTGCAAGGTATTAGAAAGCACAATATATTTAATCATATAGAGAAAACCTTTATATTGATGCACATACTAGTCCTCATTTGGTTATAAATTTTCCTTTGAAAAACATGATTGTTGTTGATTATTTAGAAAGGGTTGATGATAATTGTTGTGTACAATATATGGTGATCCATAGGGCTTTGCTTGATGAAGGTAGTGGTACATATTTTATGTCATTGTCCTTGATCAATAAACTAAATATCCCTAAAGAAAATGCTCTTTATACTAGATGGCATTGCCATGCTTATAATGGTAAACCTCAAGATCCTATGGGTTGCATTTGGTTTTCACTTTTAGCTATCTTAAATAAGTAAGAGTTATGTTTATGGTGTTTGATTTTTAGACCAATTATAACATGTTATTAGGTAGACCTTAGAATAGTAAGATACAATCCATAGCTTCCTTTGCTTTCTAAGTGGTCAATTATGCATATGGTGATAAAGTTTCCACCATAAAAGGGGATATATATCCTTAGGGACCTCTTCCTCCAAGCCATGGTAGCTATTTTATTCATTCTAAGTATTAAACACAAAAAGTTCCTATTTATGAGCATGATTGTCAATGGAGTTCTAGAAGAAATTTATACAAGCAACATCCTAAATTTTTCTTGAAATATTCTCAAGATAGGTATGAATATAAATATGATCAACCTAACATGGGGGGTTATTACTCCCCTTAATCAACAGGTAGTTGATAAATTACCATCATTATTGAAACCAAAATAGATAGGATTCTATTTTTTTACCAAAGGCTAGACAATTTGCATAAAGCCCATGGGAATGCTACCAAACTAAAACAAGTAACATTTTATGTAGAAAAGTATAGCATTGGTAAATAAATTGAGAGCAACATAGACAATAAATTTAATCAAGAAATTAACGTTAAAACTTAGAATGATCCTTCTACTACCCCTTTTTATATGGATGTGGGGCATTGTCAAGTATGTTCGAATGGAGTTCCTATTTTAGATGATAATGATGATCACCTTCATATATTGTTTTGTACAATTGATACAAGTAATTTATTTACCTATTGTGTGCTTAATATATCTAAATATAATCAATACAAATCTAGGCTAGATAGGCATAGATGAACTAATTTACATTTTCTTGGTTTACTTATTGAATTTGGTGCCTTATTTTTGCTTTGATTGTCTAGTTGTGTGTGTTAGTCCTATACATTATTTAGTTGACACATATCTATATGTATTATTTTATCTCTTCCTATCATGACCATATTTACCCTTTAAAGCAACGATCTGAATCATCTAGTTTTCAATTTCTTCTGTTGGTCTTGGCTTTGTTGATTTGTATTTTGAGTGGTTTTCTTATCTAACCATGATTGACCCTTAAAGTAGCAATCATGATCTCTTTACCCCTTTAGTTATTTTTTCTTCTTATTTTATCCTATTTTTGGATAAATATTTCATTGCTTGGTGTTTTTTTCTCATAATTTCTAGAATTTATTATTGTTGACATTAGTTACACTTTGTCTATCTTTCTTCATTATGGTGTTACTCTAGCCAATAAGGTGCACCATGATGTCTTTAAAATATTTCTTGTGTAAGTACCTTGCCTTAAGTGCCATAAACCAAGCTACCTTAGTTCAACCCATGCCATCTCCCATATGGTATATGGTCAAAACATAAATGTAAAATTTCTCTAATTTTTTATTCAATGAAAAATAAAAATATTCAAATTTCCTATAAATAAATCATTTACTATTATAGTGGCAAGTGTGCTTTGTTGAACAATACAATTGACCAGCTACTATAGTGATAAACCTTGTAGTAGGGGCATTGTGACTTTCCCTTCCATGGGATATCCCTCTCCTAGGAAAATCTATTGCTCTTATCTTTATTCTCCCCTTGTTGTGGTGGGCATGCCTTATTGAGAAACACATCCACCATTAGAGGTAGGGCATGATATGGATTTGGGATATATACTTATGTATTGTTTATGGCATAGGTTGTCATCCTCTTAACCCTTTGTAGTAGTGGATATACATGATTGACTTCCACATTGTCCATATATGTGTGTCTTGTAGTTTATTTTAGGATTGGGGTTAGATACTTGTGTATATACATGGCATGGATTGGTTTCTTCCAAACTGACCCATTATAGTAACAAGTGTACATTGTTTAACAATGCACTTGTTAGATACTACACTGGCCTGATTAATTTAGTGGTGTGTATGAAATCCACACCACCCCATGCATTACCATCTAAGAGGAAGATAATATTAATTTCTTTAATCATATCATTTAATACTACACAAATAATACATGTTATCTGATCATCATGTAAAAATTTGAATACTACTCAAATATTACATGCAACTCAGTAAATAATGCATCATCATATCCTCCAAAAATCTTGATTATGTATCATACAACATTTATATTGAAAAGTTGTATGCTATAATTTAGGCATAGACAATTGACCCTCTTTTGTGGGTAATCTTCCCTAAGCCCTTTGTAAAACCCCCTAGACTTTCCTAGGGCAAGGGTTAGGCTTCTCCCCCTTATTTTTTCCTTTTTTCTCTCTATGTGAAATCATGCTTGTCCTTGATGGGGCGTGATTTTGCATAGGGTGAAATTACAGTCGGCATTAGCGGGGCACAATTTTACATAGGATAAAATCATGGTTGACCTTGATGAGGCATGATTTCACCTTTTAGGGTTTTTCTCTAAGGAAACCCTAATTCTTTGAAGTTGGTGTATTTTACGCCAGCCCTCCTTAGTTTTCTTTCACAATTTACCTTTAAACCCACTATATAAGGAGGGTTTGAATTCATTTCTAGAGAACGATGATGAATGATAACACCATAATCATGATTATTATTGCTCGCTAATTGATCTGCATTCTTCTTCTTCTCCTGCAAGTAAGCTAACTCTAGATTGTGAAGTTTGATTTGTTCTCTACTACATTGGATTGATGATTGTTGTTTCTTGCTTTGGTGGATTTGTGTTGAAGCCCTAAGGAGAGATCAACTATCTACGAGATCTCAACCCTTATGCTTTCTTCTTGGTAAAAATATTTTATATTCCATCATTTGGGTTATGTAAATGTATCTTTTAAGGTAAATACTTAGGACATTAGGTTAATTTAGGGGAAATTTATCTAGTTACTTCATGCAATGTAATAAATGCATAAGTGTCAATGTGCTAGTTGCAAGGTGTCACTTGTATAGCTAGATATAGTTTTGGACAAGTATCATATTTTACCTATATAAGGAAGGCCTCATTATTAGTATAGACAGGAAAGGGGAGTGTCAGTGATAGAGTATCTTAGGTAGTACAGTTTTGTGTGGATCACCATCCAATGGTGATGAGTGCAATGTAGTCTAGTAGCTTTATTGATAGAGTGCTAATTTCCTCCATAACTACATTGTATTCATTTATATATCATTTATTTTTATTGCATATCTCATTCATCTAGCAGATTTAATTTCGTTTATATTATTCTACATCTCATGATTATTATAATCATTTGGATATTATATCAAAATCTAACAATGGTATCAAAGCTATGGTAGGTCTCGTTTGTGCTAGTCTACAAGAAAATTACCATGATTATTGAGGCTGAGTTTTTTGTCAACCTGACGCGTCATTAGACCAGTCACTATTAAAATATCTTAGAAGAATCTAGATGATGGAATCAGGGATATTCACAAGTGAGGACTAAAATATATCTCAATCCAAGAAAATA
Source organism: Wollemia nobilis (assembly GCA_028583015.1). Classification (NCBI taxonomy): domain Eukaryota; kingdom Viridiplantae; phylum Streptophyta; class Pinopsida; order Araucariales; family Araucariaceae; genus Wollemia; species Wollemia nobilis. Next base: position 709,203 of record JAQPPZ010003968.1, read on the forward strand.
TTAAGATTGCATTTGAATAGAGTCTTTCCACAGAGTTATAGGAAAATTAGTGAAGACCAGGACTCAGCATTCAATCCACTAGATTGATAGAGCAGCTAGTGAAGACCTAGGATATCTAGAATTTACTAACCATTTTCCAAAGTTTTTTATTGCAAATAATTAATTATTAGAGGATTGGTACTCCTCCTATGATAGAAATCTAGGAGACTCCAACTTCGTTGCTCAAAGGTCAACATGCCTTCATAGTGCAGAGATTAGTTCCTTGTACAGAAGAAGAACAATGTAGAAGAATACTTCTAAAGAAAAGGTTTTATGAAGATAGGATACTAAATATATTCATTATAGATTGAAGAATAGGTCATAGAATCATCATACAAAAATACCATAGCTACCTTGAAGAACAGACCATAGAAGCCTGATACAAAAATGTCGTAGTTACCTTGAAGAATAGGTCATAGAAGAATGATATAAAAATACCATAGTATCATTGAATAAAAGTTCATAGTATCCTTGAAGTAAGCCACATAAGTATTGATATTGAAAAGGCCACAAAAGCCTTGATGTTGAAAAATCCATAGAAGCCTTGATATTGAAAAGGCCACAAAAGCCTTGATACTGAAATAGGCCATAATATACTTGATCCTGAAGAATAATTTGACAGTAATATATGATTTATAAGTAGATTAAGATTTTGTTATTAACATATTTATTGTAGGGAAAGAAGATTCAGTGAATTGGGAGACTTCCTACAAGACATTCAGGAAGGGTATCTTCTTCAAAATAAATTCAGCACCTTAAGCAAAATAGATCATGAGAAGATCTCATTGAAGGACTTCTAGACTTGGAAGAAGTACTAGGAGAGTCCTACTCGAATCCAGAATTAACAGAATAAAAGATCTAGGAGTAGATCACATCACAAAAACTTCCAAGAGCAGAATATTGAAGAGATATCAAGTGAAGACCAGCATAAGTTGCAAGATAAAATACCTTGGTAAGGTCTCATCGAGCATCCATAAAAAGGCTAGGAAATCCTTACTAAAGAAATCATCAAAGGATATCTCACTGGAGAAATCCACTACCAAGGAGAAGCCCTTAATAGTGAAGGACTTGGGACAATTATTGCCATCCAAAAACAAGCCCAAGATAAGGAGAATTTGGTAAGGAGTGCCAAATTGTAGAAGAATAATACAGTGAAAGACCTCAATATATTAAAAATATTAAGAGGAATATCCTGCTTAAAGTCATAATTTGACAAGAAGACTTGAATACAAAAGAATTTTATCAAGCCTAGGAGATTTTAATATTACATTTCATAGTAGGAAGGCACCGCTTTAGAGATAGAGACTCTCCAAATCTACAAAAAATGGAGAATATTAAAAGAGGAGAAGAAGTCATGAATTCCTAGGCTCGTAAAAGAAAGTTTGAGACCATCATTTGGTGAAGAAATAGTTGTTCAAAAATAGTCTACAAAGAGTTTCAAAATCCTATTCAAAGTAGGAACTTGGTGATCTTAGAAATCAAGATCCACATATTATATAGAAGAGGAAGAAGGAGCTAAAAAATATTACAAAAAGGTAAGCAACTATTGGTGCTAACTACGTCATTAATTAGACTTCTTATTAGATTCATTAGAGCACCTTATCTGGATTAAAGTTACATGAATAAAAGTAGATTACAGTCTTCAAAAGTACAAATAGAAAAAGATTCATTTTAAGGTTTATTTGCACATTAATTAGGAGTTTATTAGATTTCAGAATTATATCTATCAACTACCTATCATATACTTTAGAAATATAAAATAAGGCTAGGTCCTACAATATTAGTTGTAGTGAATTTGCATAATAACTTTAAAAGATTCATTTTAGGTTATTCTTGATTAGTTGTAGTAGATTGATTAAAGTGCATTATCTTGAGAGTTAATTGGAGTGATAAGGTGAAATTATTAGTGCATTAAAAAAGGTTCTATTATATTTATTATGCACTATTATAATACTCTCAAAAGAAATTAGCTTTTGAGTTCTTGAAGGGAACAAAATCTGATTTGAATCAAGTGTCCAATGACACTATTGAATCACTAAAATCTGTAACTTGTAGTGGCCAAAAGAAGCCACCCAAAAACAAAAACTTGGAGAAGAACCTAATTAACTAAAAATAGAAAGAGAAGCTTCAATATTGAGACTTGGTGAATCTCATATCCAAAGCACTACAAGATTGAATGTAAGAAAAAAAAATTACATAAAGTAAAAGCTTCTATTTATAGTTATCGAAGTTTGGATCTAATATAAAAGTGTCCAAGAAAAAAGAGAAAGGTGTCTACTAATAAAGGACAACCTCAAACCCCTTGTATCGCATGAAGAAAAATCTGCCATGAAACCTGAATTTTAGATTTGAAATTAGAGTGCAAAACAAGAAGGTTAATGTACAATATATAGTACATTTTATTGCACCATTTTAATCTATTTTTTATAGAGCAAGAGCAGATTTAGATTTACCTAAAAAAGGTAAAATATCAATAGGAAAATTAGCCAAGAAGGGATGGATGTAAGCACTCTTATTCCCAAGCAATAGAAGCCACTCGAAGGGCTCATCTTGGATGGACGAACCTGCAAAAAAAATCCCACAAGAGGCCATAATCAAAGCTACATCTACGTATAGAAAAGAGTGCACATATATCAAAGGATAGCATTGTGATACAAATAACAACATGATATATATAGCAATGTGGAATGAATGACATCTACACTGCAAACGAAGGAGTCTACTCCTACCAACGTAAGATGAAAAACAATGCAAGATGTAAATCATCTAAAAGAAATATATCTCTACCAAGGAGAAACAAACAACATCTACACTACAAAGACACACAGGTTTCAATATGTTGGAGGCATATAAGATAAATGAAAAGGAGCTAATTTCTTGGTGAATATTTTCCAACAAACGAAGCGTCGGATTTGCTACTCAAGCTCCATAGTGCCTCATCAATCAACTTGCAAAAAACAAGGTTGCTTTCTACTCAAGAAATGTAACAAAGCAAAGGAATGATAAACTAAAAGACCTAAGGAGTTATAGTAATATCTTTGTAATGCGTTATATTGAAGGTATACATGTAGAGAGCATGAATGCCAATTGGCATCAATATTATATAGAGCAATAATTACAAGAACGTTATCTCTCAAACACTCAAACTTAGCTTTAACTCTCAATGTGTTACTAGAAGCTTCGACTCTCAAGTGTTACTAGAAGCTTTGAATCTCATTGCACTAGCATATGTGGTGACACTTGCCATTATCCTCAAGTCCCACACGAGTGAGCAGGTGTTACAAAGTGACCAGTAGTAAAAAAAAGTTTTGTAGAAGTGCCCATACGTAACGAACATGACACATGTCACCAAGCTTGAGCTTGATCCTCCAATAAAAGTGTCTGAATTTCGAATGGTATAACAGGTAGAAAGAGAGTGAAACACATTCAAATCCATTCAAGCACAACGTGGAAGGAAGGGAGAAGGAGCATTTAAGTCTCTAGGTTTTTGAAGGTCAAATCTTCCATATTCAACAACATATATGTTCCAACATTAAATATGAGCATCTCCATTGATTCTAGCACCCAAGGTAACCTTATCATCTCTGTTATATTCAGCCAAATAGAGCACCGAAGAGTGGGGATTCTAGCATCAAAAAGGTAAGGGTGAAATCTTACTTTATTACTACTTTCAACTTTGAAGATATAAGGGTTATAAACTAAGGTATAAAATTTAGCTTAGTGAAAGCAAATCTATAAAGGATAACTTACCAAATTAAAATAATATTTGCATCTCAACCTAGGAGAAATAAGGAATTCAACTTGGATTAATTTCTTTGATATCTTGCAAATATTATTAATTTTCTAATTTTCCAAATTTGGGAGTGATAAGGGTTACAACATCAAACTAGGTCTTTGGAAATTAGAAATTAAAAACCTAAGGGTTATAAAAAGAGGTTATTAAATACTTATTGTTAAATTTAGAAATTATATTTTACTTGTCTCTAAACTTCTCAAAAAGGACAAAAATATTCCAACATTAAACCTCTTCAAAATTGGAAAAAGTGCTTTGCTCAATTAGGAGAAATAAGGTGTTAGAGAAATTGATTTTTGACTATACAAAATCAATCATAAAGTTGAACTTTATTTTTTACAAAAGCACTATATCATACTCCAAATCATTAGGGAGTCAAAAGGTATTTTACAAAACTTGACCAAAGGATGTCAATCTAGGAAGATATAAGCTTTCTTCAAAACCCACAAATTAGGTGTTCATATTGTCATTACTAGGGAGACATAAGGAATACTACAAATAAAAAGGTTTCATTAAATCAAGCTTATATACTTCAATCAAGGTTTTGCATATCCTAATATAGGGAGCTATAAGGTAGACTACTAAGGTTCTACCAAATTTCAATAGCAATAATCTCTATCTATCATGGATGAAATTCTGAGAGAAGCTTTCAATAATGAAGAACTATTCCATGAAGTAGAATTATATTCTCAAAACTTAATAGATACTCTAAAAGGATATGAATATCTACCCTCAAGTGATAAAAATAAATTCTCCTTATTTTTTAAAGAAGCCAAAGAAGATATTTTACAGCATTAATTAACTATCTTCATGAAATCCTCTTTACAACATGGTGGAAATAAAAAACATCAATTATATTCACACCTGAAGAATATCTAATGATCTATCTATCATTAATTGTATTTGTACTTACTCAACACAAGAAACAAGAGGGAAAAGAACAATACTATTGTGATGATAGACTAACTTGTCATGAAGTAGAGATCACACCAACATCACAACAGAATCATAGGAAGAGAAGAAGGAGAAAAAGAAAGAAGAGACATACTAAAGGAGGCCAAGATATGAAGACACAAATTACCTGTTGAACCTGAATACAAAATATGCAGAAGGAGAATAAAAAGCTCAAGAAGAAGATGAAGATCCATATTGAATACTTCAAAACCCAAATAATGTAATATAGGGGGTGTTAGAAATAGTTTATGATCCATAATTTGGGTTATGTAAATGTATATTCTAAGGTACATACTTAGGACATTATATTACTTTAGGAGGAAGTTATCTAGTTACTTCATGCAATGTAACAAATGCACAAGTGCCAATGTGCTATTTGTAAATATGCAAGGTGTCACTTGTACAACTAGATAGAGTGTTGGCCAAGTATCCTATTTTTTCTATATAAGAAAGATCTCATTGTTAGTATAGACAAGCAAGGGGAGTGTCGGTGACAGAGTAGCTTAGGTAGTACAATTTTGTGTGGATCACCATCCAGTGGTGATGGGTGTAATGTAGTCTAGTAGCTTTATTGATGGAGTGTCCATTTCCTCCATAGCTACATTATATTCATTTATATATCATTTATGTTTATTGTATATCTCAATCATCTAGAAGATTTAATTTCTTTCATATTATTCTACATCTCATGATTGTTATCTCCCTCTGGATATTGTATCAAATGCTAACACTTATGTGATTTTTGCTAGGTGATTTTGCTCTTCTGCATGTATTTTTTAATTTTGTTTATCACACATAAGTCATTTCACATTGATCTGATATTTTTTGCCTCGATTTTGTGAAATCATGCCTGGGTCTTTGCGGGGCGCGATTTCATCGATGCGATATCACACTCGCCTGTTATGCGATGCAATTTTGCCTGGACTATATCTTGGGGTATATTGTTATTATAGACCCTAGATATGCATCATAGGTTACATATAGGACATAGTGCTATGTTTTGTTCTATGGTTCTATCATTTTATTCTACTATATCTTGATATGCATGATTTCTTCCAAAGGTTAATTTTTGCTTCTATTTTAAAAGTTCAGCTAAAAGGACCTAGGGAGCTTGACTGTTGTGTCTCCAAGCATTGTTGTACAATAGCCTAAGCAGGTCCCCTAACACTGATTATCTTTTCCAAGTATTTCTTAAGATATCTTGCAGGAACAAGAATTGTTAATATCATTTGACAAACGATATAATCAAGGACCAACCAATGGATAAGCTAAGTGTTCTAATTAGTATTTAGGTTTTTTTTTTAGTGTCTTCTATTTTTTTTATAAAATCCTAGATCTGATTTAATAGAAATACATTTAGTTGTTTTCTAGGCATTGGAAGGATAAACAACATTTAGTGTGCACTTAGAATTAATTCTGGTTGTGCATATTCTCTTGATCCCTTGCTTAAAGATTTTTTGTCTTGAAACCCTAGTGTTAGAAAAAATTCAAATAAATAATCATTCTAGGGATAACTCTTGTCTTCTTGAATTAGGTATCCCTACATTGTCCTTTATCTTTCATAGCATATATCTAAAAAGGCCAAACACAAGTGATTGTCTTGAAACGAATACATCAAACAAAACCTGAAAATCCAAAGGAATTGGAGTGAGTCCTTAAACCGTTCTTGGTGAACCCTTCCCTCCTCTTACACCAAGTGTAGAGAACAACATTCCCCTACGGTTCACCTCAAGGCTTTCTATTGCGAATCCAGCCTTGAGAATCATACACGATAGGGCAATTTTCCCCCTCTACATATACAAATCATGAGTAAGTGTTATACATAAATGGGATGTCATTGAATGCTACACAAATTATAAGTATATGAAATGAATAGTTTCTAGATAATATTTTGTCAATTTTTACAAGGATATCATAGAGACAATTCTTATAAGGGTTGTGACATGCTTTGGACATGTCTACACACTCTGTTTTGGATCATTTTGTACCTAATTATCATTTTTTAATGCTTTGGTCATTTTTATAGATAAATTAGCTATAAGCAACATGGTACAAGTACAAAATCAAATTCTTTCAACCCAAAATTTTAGGGGTGTGTACTAGTAAGTATCAGGTTTGTTTCCTTGTACTCTTACATTTTTGGCTAATTTTTTGCATACTTTTTCCTATGTATTATATATATATATCTGTGTGTGTGTGTGTGTGTGTATGTGTGGATAGTATATTAAAAAAAAAAATTAGTTTTTGGTTCTGCAGCATTAAAGTTTTAATTGCATTGAACAATGGCCTATTGCTCTTTTTCTTTATTGTTTTTCCTAATGACTCATGAGAGGCTATCCCTTGTAGTGCCATCTATAGTCATTAGGGAGGGGTAATATGTATTTATAAAAAAATACTCACATCTAACTTTGTAGGATAGGGGTAGATCAACTTTGCTAGTCCTTAGGTAGGATGATAATGAGACATGTTGATCGGTGGTTTTTGTTCCCTTTATTCACCTAATTGATATTTTTTTGCCATCTTTCATGACATTATTGCATTCTTTCTCAAATCCCAAAAATAAGAATAGATTAAGGATTAAGGGACATTTTGACATGTGTCCCAAAAAGCATGCATCCTAAAATTCAATGGTACTATAGTCACTAATTTAATTGAAAATCAAGGTCATTGGTTCAATTATGGTTTTTAATGCACAGTAATTATGCTAGTGTATTTTTACACTAGGTTTAAATGATGTGTTTTTTGGACCAAAAATTATGATTTTATGACCCTAAAAAGGATGAAAAGCAACCATCAACTTCAAAGAAAAAGTTATTTTGTTTCATTTACTATAAATACCCTTTTAACCTCTCATTTTCTCACCATTCTATTATCATTCATTTAACTTTTAAAAACTACAAATGCGGTTGATGATTAACATTGTTAACACAACTTTCATTCTATTTGCATTTGTTTCTATCACATCATGCACATTATCTCTCTCTCTCTCTCTCTCTCTCTCTCTCATACTTATAGGTATAACCAAATCCATCAACCATTGATTCGTTGCCTTCCATGAAGGAGGATGAGACACACTACTAGAATTCATAGCCAAAGATCATTTATTGTTGTTCAAGGACTAGTTTCCAAGGAAGGAAAAACCCTCTATAAATATTCCAAGTGTGATCTCTCCTTACTTACTATGGTGACATTGCAAGCGGGATAGGGTAGAAATGAGCTTCTTTGATTTCTAAATAGAGTGGTCCTTGATGTCCTATGTAGCAAGTAATTATTTTTCTACATTATAATTAGCCCTAGGTTGCTAGCACATTATGGATAATTTTAGTGCAGTTATTCTTGAATGCTTTAAGTTTATTTATGCATGAATTATATTAACCTTTGGGTATTTACTATTAATTTATTGCTTTGCTATCTTAGTTTTAACATCTTGATTTATCTAGTATTAATTTGAATAATTATATTAGATATCCTATTTTCTACAAACACATGTTAATTTGAAAATATGTATGATGAGAAGTCGTTTATATATAGATGATATCATTTTGATTGTAAGGTTAACATAATGTTTGTGAGAACATTTTTGCAAGGTGGGCATGTAAACAAATACCAACAAGACCAACATTATGATATTCTCTAATCAAAAGAAAAATAATCAATCATGTTTTTATTTTAAAGGGGTTATTTTAGAAGGGATAACAAAGTATAATTATCATGAGATAGGCTTCAATAATAAGCTTAGTAACATGTAGAATGAAAAGAATATTAGGAGGATGGAAAACACTTCTTGCATTATAAAATAGAAGTAGAGAGGTCTAATTATGGGACCAAAAGACTATACAAATTTTATTTGGGCTACTACTGGTACTCTTAGTTATTAAGTTCGAGTTCGTGTTCAAATTCAACACTTTTAAAATTCGAAAGAAATTTGTCATGTTTAAAAATTCAAAATAAAATTCTACATAAAATTCGGTATATTAAAATTCTTTCACTAAACTCAAAATTAAAATTAGTTCAAAGAAGAATTAAATTTAAATTAGAATAAAACTTAAAATTTAAATTATTTAAAAAAAAATTAAATTATTTAAATTAAATTCAAACCAAAACAAAAACTAAAAAAATCAAATTTAAACTAAAAAATTCAAAACTCGAATTAATTGAAAATGAACCATGCCAATAACTTATCCCCTATAGGAGAATCGAGGGAGTCATCCATGAAGTGAGGATCCTTTTTGCGACAAGACAAAACATGAGGGCTCGTCACGTGTACCGTGAGGCCAACATGTTAGCTGACAAATTAGCCAACATAGGTGTTGATGTTGGTAGTTTGGTGACATGGACATAAGGTGTGCCACGTGAAGTGGAAAACATTATTAGTGATGAAAAGAAACCTATCCGTTAAGGAGAAATATGAATGGGTGTTCTTTCCCGATGGAGCTGGTAATAACTATGGGGTTTCCCTCTAAATCATACCAAATTGGAAATGAAGGTAACAAGGTGTAAGCCTTGGAAGATTCCGACAGAGAATAGGAAATAGGCAAGCAACAGGTTTCACAAGTGCATAGTTCCAAACTTCAATTTCCTGTCAATGTAAGTAATGTTTACAGTTATGTTTAGGTATGGGTGTGCCTTGTTAGTAAGGTGTTGTAGGGGATTCAACACAAGTTATGGTAAGAAAGTTTCAAGGATGACTAAGATCTACAATCTCAGTAGAAGGCTGAATATTGTAATAGGTTTTAAGTTAACCTGCAAAACCCGATAATTAATGAAGACTTTTATTTACCAAAAAAAACTTATCCCTTCTAAACTGCAAAAGATTGAACAATTAGAGTTACGCAAATCAAGAATTGACAACTTATTCTTCTTTAAAACCACCTAATGATTATCCATTTTCATATGTATTCTAAAGTTCTCGTGGCTCTATTACGGCAATGATTCTGGCGTCGGCATGAAAAAGGAAATCAGGTAAAGTTGGGGTCCACCGCTTTTGACTAACGAGGTCTTCGGTTCGAATCCCGGGTCCAGGAACCAGAAGACATCACTCAATAATTTTCTCGGCGGATCCATAAATCGGCCTTGGAATGCTCGTACGCTTGAATATTTCTCAGTGTACATGCGTTTATATTCGTCCCAGAGATGCAGTGTTGCGAAAGCCGGTGGTCAGATACAAACTTTCTATGCCGATTTTTTATTTTTCATTTTGTTGTTTTTCTTTTCTGCATGCATTTTCATTTAATTTTTCCCACACCCGAATCTTTAGAACCCGCCATTATAACCTCTACCTCGCCTGGGTAAATACGAGTGAGGGAGACCTCTGATGGCTCGAATCCTTGAAGTTGCCACTATAATCTTTATGTCGCCTCGATAAAAGAGACCCGAAGTAAGGGAGACTCTTGATGCCTTGATACCTTGAGATTGAAACCACTGTCATCAAAATGGCAGTCAGACGGCCTTCTACCTCTGCTCCAAACAAAACTAACCTCCAAAATTTTCAACTTGAATCTCCTCTTAATAAATACCAAAAACATACCAAGCCAACAACCATTCGGTCATTACTGAATATATCCGGTGGAAAAATATGCATCGGAGGAGACAGAATTTTAACCGGCCTTCACACGGGAGTTCGTGCAAAGTGCAAGATCTGCCAAAATATTAAGTCTAATCGAATCCTTTTCTATGAAAACTTAAATTCAAAGCATAACAAAATATGTATGACTAAACTTATTTAAAAAAAAAAAAATACATTAACGATTGAAACCTAAACACCATATGTTCTGAACATGAAGTTTAAATGTCATTCAGTTATAAGATTTATATGCATTATCTGTTTTTTTTATCCTTTATCTACAAAACAAAGTAATATAAAACAGGGTTGTATAACCTATATTTTTTAAGGTGTAAAATTAAATTATTTTAAAATTTTAAAACAATTATATAAAAAATTAAATAATTATATTATATTATATTTTTATTATTTTATATATCAAATCATCTCATCATTATAATTATTAAAATTACTCAATTCGATGTAAAGCGTTAATGTTAATTGTTAATCAATAAGATCACCAAAGTCAGTGTAAAGCATTAATGCTCCGTCTAGGACGGGTAGTATTTACTATTAGCCTTCAATGGAGAAGCAATGGTGGCATTATTTTGGTACCATGAAACTGTTGCCATTTATAAATGTGACCAAAAGCGTGTGGCACACTGATAGCCTGGTTGTCGAATTGATCACAAAGTGTGTTGGTTTACCTATTTACAAAGCTTGTATGTATGCTGGATATCTGGATGTTTTAGAGGATATTACTCAAAGTGCCAAAAAGCATGCATCCTAAAAGTCTATAGTGCCACAATTGCTACTTTAATTGATGAACATGCTTATTGTATACTCATCATGTTAGGGTACTTTTACATATAGTGTTTGGACCAGCAATTATGATTCTATGAATTTAAAAAGATGAAAAGCAGTCGTTATATATATATATATATATATATATATATATATATATATATATATATATATATATATATATATCATTATTTTATTATCATTCATTTAACTTTTAAAAACTATAAATACATTTGATGATCCTCAATTTTAATGTAACTTTCATATTATTTACCTTTGTTGCTATCATATTATGTGTTTTCTGTCCCGTCCTTATAGATACAACTAAAACCATCAACCAATGATTTGTTGTCTTTTATAAAGGAGGACAAGATACACTATTAGAATTTATAACCAAAAGTCATTGATTGTTGCTCGAGGACTAGTTTCCAAGGCAGGACAATCCCTCTATAAATATTTCAAGGCGCGATCTCTTCTTACTTACGATAGTGACACTCCAAGTAGGATAGGGTAGGAATGAGCTTATTTGATTTGTAAATAGAATGGTCCTTAATGTCTTAGGTATCAAGTAATTATTTTTTTGCATTAGAATTAGCCCTAGGTTGCTAGCACATTATGGATAATTTTAGTATAGTTAATCTTGAATGCTTTAAGTTTATTTATGCATGAATTAGAATAACTTTTAATTTATTGTTTTGTTATATTAGTTTTACCATCTTGATTTCTTTTATTAGATGAAAAAAAGGGGTTTTGAAAAGGTCCCTAAACCTTAATACAAAAAAACAACACGAGAACATAGATTAGATTGGCCAAAACAAGCCAAAAGAGCAATAGAACGAGGAACTAGCCTAAAGAGGGGAACAAAGGAGTAGCATAAGAAGACAACAAAGAGGGACCAACATACCATAAGCCCAAAAATAGAAAGAAAACACCTATTCTACAAAGTTTTCAAGATTGTCCATGTAATGCTTCACCATCGAAGTGACTTCCTTAGTATAGATAACAGTCAAATTTAGTGATGTAGAAAGAGATTCTAGAATATCAATAGTGACTTCATACGCTTTCATAGGGGTCTTCAACGGATCCTAGTTCTGCCACAAATAATTCTCTTTCTTAGAAGGACTACCAAAAATTGAACTTTGTTTCCTTATTTGGCCTAGGCCCTCTAGACATCTCTGAGATAGAGATAACATTGTTGTCCATATAATTTTTATCTTTTTTAGACTTCAGGCATTTTGAGTGCCTACCAGCAAAAGAAATATTCATAGTAAATTTGTGTCCTTCAATTTTCATCCTCGTTGCCTTTGAAGAGTTGTCCTTACCACCAGCATATGGGATGTTGGAGGAAATCTGTCTATTCTCCATGGGAGGATCAAAATATTTCAAGGATAAGGATAGGGACTTTTTGCTATCATAGCTAAAGGAGATCTCCTTGTAGATCATCTCATCCACATTCTTCTCGAGACTCAATTTATCCACCTTATCACCATGTTTGGTGGCATGCTTATATAATAGCTTCAGTAAACCTTGGTGGTGGAAAAAGGATACTTTTCCATGCTACACCTGCTTAATATTTTTATCAATGGAAGCAAATAGAAATGTAGACACATTCATCAACTTCCTCCTTTGCATGTAATTTGGGAGGGCTAAGTGAAATCTACGAACAATGCTAGTTTTCCCATCTGAAATGAAATATTCCATCACTACCCTAACCACCCCATTCCAGGGAGCTTTAAGAGGTTCATAAAGGTAACCATTCTTGGACTTAAAATGGCATTCATATTTTCCTCTAAAGTATCTTATCTCTCTAGACATGGAGTTTTTGTCCCTATCCACACATTCCCCTTGATTTAACATCTTGATTTATATAGTAAAAATTTGAATAATCATATTAGATATCCCTTTTTCTCCAAACATGTGTTCAATTAAAAATATGTATGATGATAAGTTTGTTGTATATAGATGATATCTTTTTTATTATAAGGTTAGCATAGGGTTTGAGAGAACACTTTTGCAAGAAGGTAGGCATGCAATCAAATATCAACAAAACCAAGATTACAATATTCTCTAATAAAAAAAAAATAATCCATTAAATTTTTATTTTAAAGGGTTTATTTTAAAAGGAATAAGAAATTATAAATATCATGAGATAGGGTTGAATAATAAGCTTATTTGGCAACATGTAGAATGAATTTAATATTGGGAGGATGGAAAGCATATTTTGCATTATAAAGTAGAAGTAGAGAGGTTGATTTATGAGACTAAAATATTATAAAAAAATTATTTGGGATACTAATGGTACCCATGATGTTATACAAGTGTGATGTGTGGACTAGCAATACATCAAACTCAAAATAGAGACAAATAAAGATATTCAAATACCCTTGGATTGAAAAAAATTTCAAAATTAAAATATCCAATTCCATATAAAGTTTTTATAGTAGAAATAGGTATGTTATCTATAGAGACAACTGCTATGGTTTGTCTTCTAGGATATCTAAAGAAAATGAAACATATATATGAAAAAATATGGCCTATAGTTGTTATTGAAGATGATCTTGACAAGATAAAGCTAATAAGATTGAAGAAAACAAGTGGATGAACAAATGGAATATCAAAGTTGCATGAATGCATAAATAATAATAGAGACATAAAGGTATTTTTTAGGGAAAACTTAGAGTAACTATGTAGAGAAAGAAGTTAAAAAGAAAGAGATAACAATATCTTGTTGAATTTAACCCTACGTACAATCACCATAAAAAGGCCTATATAGGGGTAAATATTAATTTAATAACAAACATGCTCATGAGACAACTAAGGACCAATGAACACCAACTATGTACTTTTTCTACATCAAGGATAGTTGAGACAAAGAAGTATATTCTTTTAAAATGTGAGGCATATAATGATATTTGATTTAACTATGCTGATACATGAATATCAAATAAATAAATAAAATTACTAAGACTTTATAAATAAAAATTAAAACTTAAATGCTTAGAAACAAATGCTTCAAATTAAAAAAAATGAAAATAAAATTTTTTTATACCATAAACAAATTTCTAATCCTATAAATAAACTTTAATATTTTTTAATAAATAATCGTCCATTAATTAAAGTTTCACTTCAATAAATAACCATTAATTTTTTAAACATAATATAATTTTTTTTCAATTTTATATTATAATTCATTAAGATAGTGTAATATAGCATAAATATATTGTGGGTGAAATTTTACACCTCCTCACCCACTCTTCTTTTTTGAAATTGATGACATGTTAGAGCCAACCAATTTTGATGCATTAATGGTCGAAGAAAATTCCAAAGACCAATTGGACGAATAGTGGAACAAATCTCCAAGTCTGGGATCAGATGGAAAATTGGGCAGGGGCATGCTCAAAAGCAGTTCTAATTCCCCACCACATCTTTGGATGGAATATTAGGATCCCAAATCCCCATATGAAATAATAAAACCATGACATAATGGTTATAAGTCCCAAGTTTTGATCCCCAAAATTGAAATTTTTTTTGGGAAAGTAGCGTTAAAAGCCTGATCACCCATCCATAGAATGAAAGAATGGAATAATGGTAAACAAAGAAGGGTGCCCAAAACTCTGTCCAAGGCTAATGTCATCGCACATCAAGAAAGAAACCTCTAGGATCCACAAAAGCAAACATTAATGATCTCAGCTACTTGATGTAGATAGTAAATGGGTGTGAGTAAGAAATTTGAAAATGTATGGTTTTAGAGGCAACTGACCTCTGATATTTCTACAACGCAAAAGGGTAAAGTAGATTGAAATTTAAGATCTTGTAAGAACGATCAAGGAACTGGATCTCTGCAAAAGCATGTGGCTTCCTCCAGATAACCGCCATTCCTCTTGAAGCAAACTATCAACAGATTTTTTGATCATTCCAATAAGATTCTCCTATTTGATGCTATTAATATTGTAATTTAAATGTATTGTAAAATATTCTATAAATAGTAGAATGCTCACCATTCCAAAGGGTGGCTCTATGGCCTTTACAATTCATATGTAATTCCTCTTCACCTTGTAAATAATAGTATATCATTGTTTGCTCTAATTTTGCTATCTATATTTCATGCACCCTCCTACTAGTTCTAGAATTTGCCCTTACCTGCTGCACCAAACAAGAAGTAAGGATGGGATGAGATGATATGTTAGGTGGTTTGCTACTATTTACACTGGCAATGTTGAACGTGTGTGTCTTGATGTGGTCATACCCCATCCTTATTTGTTCTAGATATGGCCTTGTTGTGGCTGATCCACAACACACCCCAAAATTGGGGACCCACATTTTTTGCATGCTTTCAAAGAAAACTGCAGTAGCCCAAATGCTCAAAATCAAGGAAAAAAGCTAAATTTCACAAAAGGAAAAAAGTTGTCGCGATATCGCGACATGTTGCTCCGTCATGGCCAAAAATAAAAAGTTGTTGTCACGATATCGCGACATGTTGCTCTGTCACGGCCGAAAATAAAAAGTTGTCACGATATCGCGACATGTTGCTCCGTCACGGCCGAAAATAAAAAGTTGTCGCGATATCGCGACATGTTGCTCTGTCACGGCCGAAAATAAAAAATTGTCGCGATATCGCGACATGTTGCTCCATCGTGGCCAGAAAAGAAAAGTTGTCACGATTTCGCGATGTGTTGCTCCATCGCGGCCATAAAAGAAAAGTTGTCACGATTTCGCGACGTGTTGCTCCATCACGGCCAGAAAAGAAAAGTTGTCACGATTTCACGACGTGTTGCGCTGTCACGGCCCAAAAATGAAAGTTGTCACGATTTCGCGATGTGTTGCGCTGTCACTGCCAAAAATGAAAAGTTTTGCAATATCACGACATGTTGCTCAGTCGTTGATCAAAAATGAAAAGTGTCGCGATATCGCAACATGTTGCTCCGTCGCTATCAAAAATGAAAAGACGTCACGATTTCGCGATAGGAAGCAGTAGAGGGGTACGATGCAGAAAAATGTCACGATATCGTGACAGGTCACGTTTTCGCGGCTCCAAATAGTGAAATGGTACGGATGGAAAATATGTCACGATTTCACGACATGTCGTGTTTTCACGACTTGAAGCAGCCAGACATGCCAAATGAAAAGATTTCACGATTTCACGACAGGAAGTAGCCAAGGGGCCAAGGAAGAAAAGCGTCGCGATTTCGCGATAGGAAGCAGCAAAGGGGTAAGAAGCAAAAAATCGTCACGATATCGCGACAGGTCACGCTTTCGCGGCTCCAAGCAGCAAAATGGTACGGAAAGAAAATATGTCACGATTTCGTGACATGTCACGTTTTTGCAGCCAAATACAACGAGAGTAGCCCGAAAGAGAAATGCATCACAATTTTGCTACAGAAAGCCACAAGACAATTCCAAATGAAAAGCGTCGTGATTTTGCGACAGAAAGTAGCGAGACAGCCTGAAAGAGAAAAGCGTAGTGATTTCGTGACAGAAAGCAGTGAGACAGCCTGAAAGAGAAAAGCATCACGATTTCACGACAGAAAGCAGCTAAGTGGTACAAAATGAAAAATTATCACGATTTTGCGACGAAAAGCAGATGATGGTGCAAAAGAGAAAAGTGTCGCGATTTCGCAACATGTCGTGTTTTCGCTATGCATGATGGCGGACAAGGCTGTTGGCCAAAAAACATTGTGATTTTGCAACATGTCTCATTTTCGCTGTGCAGGCAGGGGAACAGAGTTGCATGCAAAAAAACATCGCGATATCGCGACATGCTAATTTTTGTCATGATTTACACGGGGTCGTTACAGAACATGCAGAAAAGTGTGCAACACGTGGCATACATGTGTAAGGGCTGCAGAAGCGATTACAATTAGCAAGAAAATCAAACGTTTTGGTGCTCGAACAAAAGTCAAAATAATAAAGAGCGGGAAACGAAACGAATCGATCGGGAAGATGAAGCGAAGCGTCACAAGGCGAAGCAAAGAGCCATAGCAGAAAGTTTAAAGGTACAAGCAAAGACAGGCACAAGGGTCGAAAACCACTGGGAGTAGGGTTGCAGAGCTAAGGGTGATGAGCCATTCTGGACCTTCTTTGGAGTGCTTTTCTTCCACTTGTTCTAGTTTTGAGAAAAACCAGAGATTCTACTATTGTAACATGACATATTTTTAATGTAGAATTGTTCAAAAATTTGCATTTTATGGGCAAGAAAGAAGGAGTCATTTTTTGCATGCAAGATTAAATGTCTATTTTCCCTTTTCAGATTTTAGGCTTGTAAATGTAGTTGATGCAAGTATTTTCTTGGTTGCTGCATGCGAATGCTTAAAATCTGAAAACCTCATTTAAATCCTTAGGAGCCAGCACTTAGCTTATCCGGATTGTGCTTGTTTTGCAGGTCCAATAAGTTGGGTTACATGCATGAAAACCTCATATCTTTGGTTTTGTCAGAATAAGATAGCATCAGACTGAACGTGTTCAATTTTTAATTTTTTGCATTTCTTTTCATTTTATTTTATTTTTCCAGAAGGTTTAACTTAGTTAAAATAAATATTTAAAAATTACAAAATCTAAAAAAAAAATGAACAATCACTAAAGTTTTATGATGAAATAAACCCACATTGCCCCTTGTTT
The DNA here is from genome assembly GCA_028583015.1 of Wollemia nobilis. NCBI lineage: Eukaryota > Viridiplantae > Streptophyta > Pinopsida > Araucariales > Araucariaceae > Wollemia > Wollemia nobilis. The sequence goes on from JAQPPZ010003968.1 coordinate 726,950, forward strand.
ACGAGTTACTTGCAATCACTAAGGTGTTCCAAGCATTTAAATTGATTATCTTCATTTGAGATTACTAATACACAGTTGCAAATGCTAATACAGCGGAGACCTTGGAGAAGTTGGTTGTTTAACTTCTTTGCAAGAGGGGATTTGGAACCCAAATCCTAAAGAAGAGTGCACTTTCACAAGTGTGTGAAAATACCACTCAACTTTTTGGCACTAGAAGGAGGGCCTGAACCGGTGTATTTCAGATGGATTTAAAGCTATAGGGATTTAAATTTTGAATATTTCATGCCCTATTGATTATTATCTTTAACCCTCTTTTAACAATACAACATGGTACTGTTAAAATGAGGACATGAATTGCTATGCATTGTTCTAACGCTTGGATTATTCATACAGGAATAATGTGATTTGATTTGATTTAAAAAAAAAAAAGTAATAAATAAATAAAAAAAAAAGAATTGTTTTTTGGGTATTAAAGTTATATTCTTTAAGATTCACTAATGGCTATGTTTTCACCGTGGATGACAGGTAGCCCATTGAACATACTAGGAGTTCAAAATTATTTGCCCGTTGGTTTTGAGAGATGTCTTCCTCGATTTTTGTCTAACGGGAAAAATACTGCAGGAGAACACATTCAAGCATTCAAATTTGTTGTGAATCACTTAACAATTTGGTATGATGATGTGGTTTGTAAAATGTTCCCTTACACCTTGGACAAAGTGGCATATGATTGGTTTACAAGTCTGCCCTTAGGGTCTATCACTTCTTGGGCTCAACTAGAGGCAACATTTCTTAATCAGTTCAACAAAAAGCAATTTGACCCAATTCGCATGTATGAGCAGTTTGTCACTATTAAAAAAGGACCAAGTGAAAATGTGAAGTCATTTTCTAAAAGGTTCTTTGGATTATACGCTCAATTAGTGACATTTTATGCTCTTCAAGAAGAAATAGCTCTGCAAATATATGTAAATGCTCTTGACCCACTCATTTCCACATATTTGCGAGGGATGCCTCAAATCACATCTTTGTCACAAGCCTATACTCAAGCAAAGGCAATTGAGCAACATTTGAGTTGTCAAAATTATGGTGTGGGTTTTGGATCGTATAATATTCAATCATTTAATACCTCCTATACCCATCCAATGATTTATCTACCTCAACCAAATTCAAGTGTGAATCAATTTCAGAATCAACAATCATTCCCAAGCTTCAATCAATTTAAAAATCCTCAACCTACTATGCAAGATCAACCATCTTTCTTAAGTATGAATCAACTTCAAAATACTCATATTCATTCAAAATATGTTTCGAAAATAAATTTTAATTATTTTCACAAGAATATGATTTTAAGCAAGGGAGGGGTAATGGATCCAACTAGTATTGAAACATGTGACAGATTGGAAACCCTTGACTCACCAAAAGATGAATTCTATGAGGATGAATCTATTTCGGATGACACATCGGATGACATTGTTGAAAGTAATGGCCTAGAGAATTCACACCTTCCAAATCATGTTAAACGTGAATCATGGGTTACACATGTGGATTATGATAGCCTTATCAATTTGAATACAAGCAATAACCCAATTTTGGAAGTAATTGAACCATCTAAGGAAGATGAAGATAAACTTGATGAGAAACATGTTGATGAATTAAAATATGATGAAGAAATAGTTGAGCATCACAATTTGATTTTGAAATATGATCATCATGATTCTAGGGAAGAATATGCTCGCTCCAAAACTGTTAATGAAATTTGTGTGCCTATTGATATGCAGGATAATACAATTGCCCTTTCACATGAGGATATTACAAGTCTTGTGCAATATGAGAATGTTTTGGAAGAAGGGTTAGAATCTCATCAAAGGTTGGAGAAGGATAATTATTTTACTACCATGGATGAAGAAGGTGAATCAATTGTTTTTGTTCCCCTTGAGGGGCAAGAAATAAAAAATATTGATCCAACTATTGTTTCTACAATGTCTATGCCATCTCAAAATGATGAAATCACAAAACCTAAGTGGTGTGGGTTTGATACTATTGATGATCCTAATGAAAATATGGATTTTGAGGCAACTCAATCCATTGATCAGGGAAAGGTGTCACGCGACACATATCTTGAAAAATTAGGCTCTTTTTTTGAAAAAGATGGACGCATGTTTAATTGGGTGCCTAACTTTGGTGTTTTTGAATAGGTGTTGGATGATGAAGAAGACAATGAGGAAGAAGAAAAAGCTACTGACACCCATCAAGTTATGGTAAATTCTAATCATGATGGGTTGGGTATGGGTGACAAGGTGAAATCTTTACCTTTGGTGATAGCTACAAAAATTTCAAGTGATGGATTACATGATGTCCCTTTGGATTCTAATGTCATTAATGATGAAATTTCAAATCTTGGTGATGTTTGTCAAGTTTTGATCGATTTTGATTGCTTCAAAATCTTGAAAAATAATTTGAATTCAAGACTTTTAGAAATAGGCTCTTGTTTGCAATATCTCACATTTGAAAAGGAAAACCTACTTCTAAATCATGAATGGAATTATGAAACTTGCACTTTAAAGAATAGACAAAATAAAATTGAATACCAACCATTGTCTAATCAATTTGATTTGAATCTCACCTATGATGTTGCTAGTAGAACTAAATCAAATTGGTATGGTGAGCATGGCAAGTTGAAATTTGTTGCATTGCTTGGTTTGATCTTATTGTTGTTGGATTCCTACAACATTTGGCATGTGTATGGTGACATATGTCTTTTGAAATGTTCTAATCATGTTTGGGATCCAGGAAAGTAATAGTCCAAGCTTGGCATTATCTTGTACTATATTGTATATAAATTTTGGTTTTGTTTTGGGTTTGTGTTTTCAAGTTTCATTTTGGGATTGCTATTTGGATTAGGATTTAAGTTGTGTGGTTGAATTCATTTGACATATTTAGTTTGTTTGGATATTAAAAAAAAAGGGAAGAAAATTTGAGATGTCAACTTATGCCTAAAATCAGGAGAATATGAAACATTGGAATTGTGTTGTAGAAAGCTCCACAAGTAACACAAACATTTAAATAATATCGTTTGAATCTTGTGATGCATGAAGTTATAAGTTTTATGCATTATGATAAAGTAAATGATATATTCCATCCACATTTCAAAAGACGTAGTGCATTCATATCTCATTCCTCATTGCATATACATGTCATCTCAGGTACATTTTTGTTTCATGTGCAATCATTGAGAAGGTGTTGAATCCTCTTAGGATTATTACATAACATATATTAAAAGGATCCTAAGGTTGGGAACTGCTGCCCAAACTATTTTGAACCAAGCACATTCCATGCACGTTAAAAGAATCTTGAGCAAAATGGTCAAAACCATACTTGGATGAAAAGGTGAGGTGAAAAGAATATTTCATGTCCGTCCTATCATGCAACATAATCCTTGAAAAAGTGGTTTTTACCACTCCCATAAAAGATTAAAGCCTAAAACCAGAGTAGTAAGGATAGGGTTAAATCCTCATCGAACTTAGGTTGAGGATCCAACTCCCCAAAGCTCTGATTTGACCTACATGGAGTATTAAGGATAGGACTTAATTCTCATCTCGCTTAGGTTGAGAATCCGATTCCCCAAAGCTTCCATTTTTTCTGTTTCATCATAAAGGCTTAGATTGGAAGGATCATACTACATGTCCTCTAAAAAGGATGGGTAGTCATCCCTAAGGTCCAAGAGATAAAAGATAATATTTTCCATTTCATATTAATATTGGATTGGAGGGATCATACTACATGTCCCTAGAAAGGATGGGTAGTCATCCCAAAGGTCCAAAGAAAAAAAGAGAAAAAAAAGAACGAATGAAGCCAAGTCATGGATTATGGGGTTAAGTATGTTCATGCATGGCAACATGTCTTGTCTAAAAGCAAGATCACTGATTGCTCATATGGATAGACTAGTCTGACCATTTCATCCATAATAGGTTAGATTATTTTATTCAAGATGAGGTAATGAACTCCAAATCAGAATAGTAAGGATAGGGTTAAATTTCAATCTCGCTTAGGTTGAGAATCCTATTCCCCAAAGTTCTGATTTCACTCACATTTGCATATGGGTTCAATATGGTAGTGACACATAACCAACTTTGGGATATTAGAAGGTTTGAGCCTTTTTAAAGTAGTTTGTTATGTCTCTAGCATCTTCATCATGCATCAAATCCTGCACAAATCATTCACAGCCTTGCATACAAATCATAAGTAAAATTGATAATGGAATGTTGATCAAGTTCAAATGATAGGGAATGAAACACATTGCACACATCGAGCTGATACTTATGATTCTGATGTTTCATGTATTTCTGATCTATCGATATTTGTTTATCTTTATGTGCTGACACCTGTATCTAAGCTTGTATATTTCAGGTTGGGTTCTCACCAAAATGCTCAGGAGCATTTGACAGCAGAGTCACCATTTGTTGTGGCTGATCCACAACACACCCCAAAATTGGGGACCCACCTTTTTTGCATGCTTTCAAAGAAAACTGTAGTAGCCCAGATGCTCAAAATCAAGGAAAAAAGCTAAATTTCACAAAAGGGAAAAAGTTGTCACGATATCGCGACATGTTGCTCCGTCGCGGCCAAAAATAAAAAGTTGTCATGATATCGCGACATGTTGCTCCGTCGCGGCCAAAAATAAAAAGTTGTCGCGATATCGCGACATGTTGCTCCATCACGGCTAGAAAAGAAAAGTTGTCACAATTTCGTGACGTGTTGCGCTGTCGCGGCCCAGAAATGAAAGTTGTCATGATTTCATGACATGTTGCGCTGTCGCTGCCAAAAATGAAAAGTGTCACGATATCGTGATATGTTGCTCAATCGTTGATCAAAAATGAAAAGTGTCGCGATATCGTGACATGTTGCTCTGTCACTGCCGAAAATAAAAAGACGTGATTTTGCAACAGGAAGTAATAAAGGGGTACGAAGCAGAAAAACGTCGCGATATCACGACAGGTCACGTTTTCATGGCTCCAAAAAATGAAATGGTATGGATGGAAAATATGTCACGATTTCACGACATGTCATGTTTTTGCAACCTAAAGCAGCCAAACATGCCAAATGAAAAGATGTCACGATTTCATGATAGGAAGCAGCCAAGGGACCAAGGAATAAAAGCGTCACGATTTCGCAATAGGAACTAGCAAAGGGATAAGAAGCAAAAAATCATCGCGATATCGCAACAGGTAGCGTTTTCGCAGCTCCAAGCAGCAAAATGGTACAAAAAGAAAATATGTTGTGATTTTGTGACATGTCGCATTTTCATGGCCAAATACAGCGAGAGCAACCCTAAAGAGAAACGTGTCGTGATTTCACGACAGAAAGCTGTAAGACAGTTCCAAATGAAAAGCGTCATGATTTCATGACAGAAAGCAGCGAGACAGCCTAAAAGAGAAAAGCGTCATGATTTCATGAGAAAAAGCAACGAGACAGCCTGAAAGAGAAAAGCATCACGATTTCATGACAGAAAGCAGCCAAGTGGTACGGAACAAAAAATTGTCACAATTTCATGACAAAAAGCAGACAATGGTGCAAAAGAGAAAAGTGTCACGATTTCGCGACATGTCACGTTTTCACTGTGCATGATGGCGGACAAGGCTGTTGGTCAAAAAACGTCATGATTTTACGACATGTCTCATTTTCGTTGTGCAAGCAGGGGAATAGAGTTACATGCAGAAAAACATCGTGATATCATGACATGCTATTTTTTGTCACGTTTTACACGAGGTCATTATAGAACATGCAAAAAAGTGTAGAACACATGGCGTACATGTGTAAGGGCTACAGAAGCGGTTACAATTAGCAAGAAAATCAAACGTTTTGATGCTCGAACAAAAGTCAGAATAATGAAGAGCGGGAAACAAAACGAATCGATCGGGAAGATGAAGTGAAGCATCACAAGGCGAAGCAGAGAGCCGTAGAAAAAAGTTTAAAGGCACAAGCGAAGATAGACACAAGGGTCGAAAACCACTGGGAGCAGGGTTGCAAAGCTAAGGGTGATGAGCTATTCTCGACCTGCTTTGGAGTGCTTTTCTTCCACTTGTTCTGGTTTTGAGAAAAACCAGAGATTCTACTATTGTAACATGACATATTTTTAATGCAAAATTGTTCAAAAATTTGCATTTTATGGGCAAGAAAGGAGTCATTTTTTGCATGCAAGATTAAATGTCTATTTTCCCTTTTCAGATTTTAGGCTTGTAAATATAGTTGATGCAAGTATTTTCTTGGTTGCTGCATGCGAATGCTTAAAATTTGAAAACCTCATTTAAATCCTTAGGAGCCAGCACTTAGCTTATCCAGATTGTGCTTGTTTTGCAGGTCCAATAAGTTGGGTTGCATTCATGAAAACCTCATATCTTTGGTTTTGTTGGAATAGGATAGCATCAGACTGAACGTGTTCAATTTTTAATTTTTTGCATTTCTTTTCATTTTATTTTATTTTTCTAGAAGGTTTAACTTAGTTAAAATAAATATTTAAAAATTACAAAATCTAAAAAAAAAATGAACAATCACTAAAGTTTTATGATGAAATAAACCCACATTGCCCCTTGTTTACAGTTACTTGCAATCACTAAGGTGTTCCAAGCATTTAAATTGATTTTCATTTGAGATTACTAATACACAGTTGCAAATGCTAATACAGCGGAGACCTTGGAGAAGTTGGTTGTTTAACTTCTTTGCAAGAGGGGATTTGGAACCCAAATCCTAAAGAAGAGTGCACTTTCACAAGTGTGTGAAAATACCACTCAACAGGCCTCTCTTTACTTTCTTTCTCATTCCCTTTTCTCTTTTCTCCCTTTTTGACGTAGGTAGTTGGAACCAAAGGAGGTAGCCTTATCCGAATATTGACCACCCTTGCCTCTTCCAAACTAGGTAGTTGTTCAATGCTAGTCGATGACTATCGGACGTGCCTCCACTTATGTGGTGCTGGATTTTGCACCAACAATTTTTGGTAACTTTGCTGAGGAACTCTTTGAAATTGTGTGGTTAATAAAATAAGAGTTTGGTGATACCCTAGTTTACCCACATCTTTACAAATCACTTGGTGACTTCAACTATGCAGCATATCCAAATCATGATATCAGTTGCCTCTTTGTGAAAAAATTTCTATTTCTCGAAGGAATCATGATTTTATGAGTAGCCCTGACCTTGCTAGTGAAGAAAGCATGATCATATGGTGACTCCAACCTAGTGGCATAATCTAGATATTCTAAAGGACTGATGTTTTAATGGTTCATCCAAATAATCCTTGCTAGAATAATCCTATCCCGCTCAACCTTCATGAATGGCATGATATTCTCGAGGCTTCCCTAAAAACTTTTCCAAGTTTTGATGGTACTGAGAAAGTTGCATATGAACATTGTCAAGATATAGCCTCTCTCTCCATTATCCACAACATTATACATGAAGATGTAATGTTGAGGTTGCTCATTCTATCTCTTAGAGGAAGAGCATTGCTATGGTATAAAACCTTGGAGGAGAGAAGTATTCATGCATGGGATAACTTGATGAAAGCACTCATCGATACTTTCGATGATTCAAGGGATCCTACCTTGATTATAAATAATTTTTTTTCATAAAAAGTTCATAATAAAGCATCATCGATTTTAACAATCATTTTCAAAGAACATGGAAGAGGATCCCCCATCAGCTCCATATGAACTCTACTCAGGCATATCCATGTTATATCTGAGATCTCTATTCAAAATCAAGCTTCCTCATACAAAAATTGAGGGAAGAGAGATTCCCAAAAATTTACGGGGAAGCTATTTTGGATGAAAAAAGATTAATAAAAGTTAGAGAATTGTTCTCCAATGATATTTCTCTTCTATGCCAGATCCAAACACAAGAAAAGGAGGAGATTGATCCAATGGCCAAAAAAATCAAGCAAATATCTAATATCGTAATGTTTCCCCAACAAGTAATAGGGGGCCATGGGTCATCCTTCCCAACATATGATCCTAGGAGAGTTGAAGAATTGGTCTTAGATCTGCTAGGCTCAAGTGATAAGTGGTTCCCCTTCTCTTGCTTAAATGATTCAAGTATCAGAATTCACTGGGTAGATATCTACCCTAGGTTGTTTAGTTTGGTGATCTCAAAGGAAAGTACTACATTCAGATGGCACTCCATGAAATTTGGGAGTAAATGCACGCAATGTCAGTATCAGCATAAGGCATAACTAAAGTTTCATGCAATTTGATCTAATCATTGTAGATTCACTAGATAATTCTAGGATGGGTCGATGGTTGTGGTATACCAATCACACTATAATTTTATGTTATATAAATTGGCATAAGGCACATGGTCATTATATCATCTTGTACCTTGGTGAGTCAAGATCTGCAACAAACACCCTCAACTTTTGAATGTTTCCTCACCATAGTATCTCTTCAGATTCTCTTATTTTATTTTGACTTCGCAGCCTAATGAACAAGGACATGACAACACATAAAGGCTATAAATTTTGTATTTGGCAAGCTGGCATGATACATATAAGTAAAGCAACATGTCAACATGATAAAAGGCATGAAGTAAACTTCGGTATATATACCTTAAAAGGCAATATATAAGTTTTTGCATCTAAAGAACACTCATGGCATACCTATGGTTACAGGTGAAGTTTCCACTAAAGCATGCAACGGGAAAAATTGATTCAAGAATAGACAGATTACCAAATTACACATTTAATTTATGATCTACTTTCCATGGAAAATTGTCTATTATCGAATTTGCTTTGGGTTGCAATGGAGTATGTCTATGTGTGAGCAATGCTTGAAGATACCTCATGAATCTCGTAGTTCTGCTTTCCTTTTTTTTAGGGTATGTTTGTAATTGTGTTCTCTCTTGTCCTTCCATTCTATTATGTTTTAATGGTTTGGTTGTTATTTTGATAGCTGCACTACTCATCCTTTTGGATAGCTTTGTTCACAATCATCCTAAAAGAGTCCTCTTCCTTTGATCCTCCCTTCTTGTTACTTTTTGCTTTGTTGTTCTCCTTGTATTCTCTCCCATTGCCCTGATTCCTCCTTTAGCGTTTTGTCCTATTGGATTGCTTTTATTGATAATTTATTCATTTATTTCTTTTATTCATGATCCATTTTGCCAAATGATGTCTTTCTCGATTCCTCTCTCTCGTAGAGCATAAGACCCCTTTATGTTGCCAAGAGTGTGGGTGAAATTTTACACCTTATCACACACTCTTCTTTTTTTAAATTGATGACATGTTAGAGCTGACCAATTTTGATCCAAAAATGGTCGAATCAAATTCTAGAGACCAAGTGGATGAACAACACAACAAATATCCAAGTCTGGGAATGAACGAAAAATGGGCAGGGGTATGTTCAAAATCAGTTCCAAATCCTTACCCATATTTGGGTAGAATATTGGGATCCCAAATCCTCGAATGGAATAATTGGACCATGATATAGTGGTCATAAGTCCCAATTTCTTGTTCCCAAAATTGAACAAAACTTTAGTAAAGTAGAGTTAAAATCTCGATTGCACGTCCATAGAATGAAAGAATGGGATAATGGCCAACAAATAAGTGTTCCCAAAACTTTGTCCAAGGTTGAGGCCATTGTGCATCAAGAAATAAATCTCTAGGATCCACAAAAGCAAACATTAATAATCTTAGCTACTTGATGTAGATAGTCGACTAACATGAGTAAGAAATTTAAAAATACACGACTTCAGAGGTAACCAATATATGATCTTTGTGCAATGCAAAAGGGTAAAGTAGATTGGAATTTAAGAGGTAACCAATATATGATCTCTGCAGAATCATTTGGCTTCCTTTGGACAACCACCATCCCTCCTGAAGTAAAACATCATTAAATTTTTTTACCATTCCAACAAGATTCTCTCACCTGATGCTATTAATGTTGTAATTTAAATGTATTGTAAAATATTCTATAAATAGTGGAATTCTTGCCATTCCAAAGGGTGGCTTTGTGGCCTTTACAATTCATATGTAATTCTTCTTCATCTTGTAAATAATAGTATATCACTGTTTGGTCTCTCAATCTATCTTTGCTTCTATTTTTGCTTAAGTATGGATGTTTGTTTTGTGATGGTCATCTGAGCTTGTTCACTTAATTATGCTATTTGGATTTCATGGGTTTTTCTAGTTGGTTCTGGAATTCACATCCATCCTTGGGCATCAGGGTTTATTTTTTCTAAAGTCGATTGGGTGGGAGCACTCTAATTATTCTATCTAGATTTCATGCACCCTCCTGCTAGTTTTAGAATTTACCCTTGCCCATTGCACCAAACAAGAAGTGAGGACAAGATGAGCTGATATATTATGTGGTCTGTTGTTGTTTACACTGATGATGTCAAATGTATGTATCTTTATGTGGTCATATCCCATCCTTTTTAGTTTTGACTACGACCTCCCTTTGCATTCTTTCTCATTCTATTTTCCCTTTTCCCCCTTTGTGGTGTAGATAGCTGGAACCGAAGGAGTCTACCTTCTCCAAAGATTGACCTCCCTTGCCTCAAAATATTAGTGGTCTCATCCTATTAATAAAATTTTGATAAAGTGTTACATAGCATACAAATGAGTTGAAAAATGAGTTAAATTATTTTTAAGAAATTTTAGTAATTGTTTTTGTGATACAAGGTTTTGGATTGTTTTAAAAATAGATATATTTAAACCATGAAAAAATGTATATAAATATATAATTATATATGTAGACACCTAAAAATCTCACATTGTCCCTCATCCCATCATAACAGTAAATGAAATTGTAAAACCGCTTCAATTTTGCATTATTTTCCTAAAAATACTATTCATCGCCCTAAGCCCCCTTGGCAACTTCAGGCCTTTCCTATGCCTAGCCCCTAGTCATCATGCGACCACCTTATTTAGCCTAATATAGGGACACCTCACCCTATTCTACCCTTTGACTAGCCTAGCTCACCCTAACCTAACCTTGGTTAACTCCTAACCTTGGTCAAACTCCACATCATAGTCAAACCTAAGCCCATGGTCAACCTCACCCTAGTCTAGATTCTACCAATGCCTAGCCTCCACCTCACCTTGGTCAACCCTTAACCCATGGTTAAGTAATTATGGTTAGATTTTGATCCTTACTCCACACATGCTCATATGAAAACTCAATATCATAAATAACAAATGAAGACTTTTTGCATTAAGGCCTTCAAGGCATTAAAAGCTAGGACGAGTCATCCTCCACCATGCCATAATGGGGAGAAGACTTTCATGACTCACCCATGCCTATTTATTTCATATGTATGGATGAGGACTTGTCTCATCCAGTTTAGTTTATAAGGTATCACACACCATGCCACCTTAGGGGACACATTAGCCCTCCCTAACCTTGGAAAATTTTATAAATACGATACCATTCCCAACATTGAAATGAGTCACACATACATATACCCAAAATCTGCAAAAATCACTCTAGAGGCAAAAATCACTCACCATAAAAAACAATGGATGCCCACATGTGCTTGGCAACATCCCTGTTTGCTTTATGATTTGATCTTAATTATAGGTACAAAATACCATTCAGCGTAAACCAAGAGCTCCAACAGCACCATGAGAACCTCTACAACACAACAATCATCTATCTAGATACAAATGAGTAGTTCATATGGAGTAAAAACTAAAGTCTCACATCCAGGGGTACAAACTGGTCCAAAGACTTATTTTAGCCCAAAAATATTATAGTAGACTTCCAAGCCATGTAAGCAACACTATTTTGTTGTTTTTGTCATTTTTAATCATTTTCATCATGTAATAGACTAGTCTTAGTCAGTATTTTATCTTCTATCATGAAGTTTCTAATTGAGATAGGTCCCAAAAATATTTTTAATAGTTTTTGTAGCATTGTGTAGGTTTAGAGGATCTACATGACTAATAATGACCCACATTTAGTAAGCCCACTTTCTTCGAGGTATCCAAAGAAGACATTTGTAGATGTTTATCGGTTTCACTAAAAGAGGGCTTCCATTATGGAAGACCCATATTGTAGCCGTAAAAGAAAAATTCGTAAAAGGGCAACACTTGTAACCCCCTTTGATTATTAATTTAAAACAACAATTTTCTTGGTATACATTTATGGTAATAATGGTTGAGTGTGTTGGTTTTCTTTATCATATTTTGTATTACAGGTGGAACAAAAACCAACATAGAACCCTCCAAAATCATGAAACACATCTTAGGTCCAAGGAAGAAGTCTCTCTAGTTTCTAAGCTAAGTTCATACATAGGGGTATGAACAAAAGTTTGGTATGGGTCCATACGAACACCTCAAGTGCTCTAGAAACTAAGTACATGATAAAAAGGTATCAGTTTCCATGCAACCCATAATAATTGCATAGTTGCAAGTAAACTAAGGATAGAATTTACCTATAGAGATTTTTATCTCAGTTGCCCTCTTGCCTTCATATGCCAAAATGACTTCCACAATGACATCACCAAGGTGAAATTACTCACTTTTTCTCTATCCTTACATGTCACAAAACTTAGTTGTAAACCATATTGTGATCATGCTCAGTTAAATTAGTTTCTTTCTTGTTTGTATACAAATTTTAGAAAAAAATCTAACTTTTTATCTTTCTTTGTTGCAAGAAATTTTATAGAACTAGTTCTACAACACAGGCCACACATTGCTTGCAAACCTACCAAAAAAATACCCTTGTTCTAGTTTGCATGGAGGGGTATGAACAAACGATTCTCATGGATGGGTATGAATAGATCTAATACATATTTTAGACCCTGAAAACATCTGGATAACATTCCATATGCTGGAGACCATAGGTAATCATAGAAAATTCTTGTATATTCAGTTGAAATTACCTATTTTGCTCTTTCAAAGTCAAAAGGTCTAATTTCAAATTTTTGCATTTTCGTTTTACAAAAGCCCTAAATTGCTTTGGGAATTTTTACAAAACACATTGCTTTTTCTTTTATGCTTTACAAAATGCACTAAAATCACTTTGGTCATTAGTTTAGAAGCTTTCAAAGCAATTTATTTCCTAAGGATTAGTTCATAGCTAGTTATGCATTTGTATTTATGATTAGTCTAGTATACCACACTTGCATAAGGCATAAAGAAATCCATAAATTTATCTAGATCTATCTCATATATAAGGATCTCATAATACTTCTGATCAAATCCTTAACTAGTCTATCTTGGTCAGTATTGACAAATTTTGGCCCCAAGTAAATCTTAATGTAAATTTTCGTTGAAAATAGTAAACTTTTCTTTGTTTACATTCTTCTTAGGTCTTTGCTTACCAAAAAATAATTTTCATTGCTTACATAGTATAGACATTATTTCTTTAAAAGCACTCTTTTTCACCATATAAAAAAAAGTATTTTTTCTTGCTTACTTAGACTAATTTCTTTCTCATATTTTAGACTTATACATACAATCAATTCACACACTAGCACATATTTCACACAATGGTCAGGTTGGATTTCTTCATCAACACCCAAACAGGATCAATGGTGTTGGAATTCATCTCCAAATATTGACTCACCCCTTTAGACACCATAGTAACCCCCACAAGTGATTTTTTTGACTTCATCATCAGAAAGTACCCTACCCTTGAGAGTACCTTGGGGTAGGTTAGGATTAGATGCCCTTGCTCACTAGGTTATATATAATTCATGAGTTCACAATTGTCACTAGTGACTAAGCCCGACTGAGGGTGAAGCAAAAGTTGGCTGGTCTATGTAAGTCTTAGACAATATCACCTCTTTCATAGGAGGTCTAATATATTTTCCTTTTAGGCTACCTCGAGCCATACTCATCACTAGGATCTACTCGTATGTTGTTGCATAGATACTCCTTGCATACCTTTGGCTATTGTAATAAAACATGCATCAAAATTTTATAATAGCATGCATTCATCACCCATTTCTCTTTTATTGTTTAGAGCTTTCAAAAATACACAAAAACAAACAAAAACAAACAAAAACATCACAAAGTTTATATAAAACACAAAATTCAACTAATATAGGTTCCAAAAATGTTTTGGTTTCTATCTATCACTTTTTTGCACCTGTAACCTATACTTCATATGTTCACATAGACAAGTAAAAACTCTTACATTGCAAAATATATAGATCTAGAGATACCAACAACCTTCAAACAACTACCCCACTTTGCTAAAATCAGCTACAATTTAGTTTTTATAGCCTTTCACACTTTAATAGCATTCCTCACCCAAGGTTAATCTCAAGAGCAAGCACACCTAGCTATGGAGGCTTATATTATGCTCCCCTCGTCTCTAACCTATTCATCAGGGTGCTCAAAGAAAACCATATTTGCCCATTCTTGAAATCCCTTCATTTCTTTGCATAGCTCATGCTTGCCTAGCATGTTATATGGTAGGACTTCATCCTATAATCATGATCTATGATATTATGATAATCATATTGATCCCCCATGAGCCATTGTGAGAGGACCACTTTTTCCTCCTCACACCAATCTGCTCTTTATCATCCACTTCACTATCAAAGGCCATGTCCACCACCTACTCTTTCATCATTCCACTTTCCATCCTAAAAGGCCCAACCAATTGGTATTATGTAGCTCTCTCATCCCTATTTTCCACCCCTTCACCATATGCATACCCACATACTTATTAATATCATTCAATATCTACCACACCTTTCATTTGTGTCAAACTCATGACTACATCACCAATTTCTCCTTCGATGGACATGTAACATATCTTAAAGTGCATCTACCATCTCAAGTTATGGTTGAGCAACTATAGGTGTCAACCACCTAACCATAGCCTAGCCCTACAATATCGTACAATAACTCCACCTTAACAAAATTCTCACCCTCAACGACAAGGTTATCTGTAACCTCGGAAAGCAATTGCCCCATAAAAACCTAATCAACCTCTTGCTCATATAAAACCACAACATCCTCCATGTCTACCTCGCAATCAGAACCCTCTCTTTGAGCCCCTACTTAATATATTTCAAAAAATTTATGACATAGGACACACTCACTTTACTTTAAGTTAAACTAGATAAACCCAATTAGCCTAATCCAAAATGGTACAATGAGCATATATTCTATAAATACCATAGATAAAAGGGATGAAATCAATAATTATATTCAATTCCAACACCTAGTCCAAGATTCACTCAATTACGAAGCCATCCAGGTTGGCCATACCTTGACCCCCAATTATAACCTTGGAATTCATAGGAATATTTAACTTGAGTATTGGATACAATCATCACAAGCTAATGCCTCGATGTTGCACCCCACAATCATCATAAGTCGATGCCTCAACATCACACCCCACAACCATCACAAGTCGATGCCTCGACATCGCACCTCTCATGATCATCACAAGTCAATACCTCACCATCGCACCTCATGACCATCATAAGACAATGCCTCACCATCGCACCCCATGATCATCATAAGTTGATGACTCTCCATCGCACCTTATGACCATCACAAGCAGATGCCTCGCCATTTCACCTCGTGACCATCATAAGTAGATTATTGGCCAAATTAACCCATGACCATCATAAGCGGATGCTTGGCCATTGAACCCCATGACCATCACAAGTGAATACCTCGAAATTGCACCCCATGACCATCACAAGATAATTCCTTAACATCACACCCCACGACCATCACAAGATGATATCTTTACATCACACTCCATGACTATCACAAAATGATGCCTCGAAATCACACCCTATAAACCATCACAAGTTGATGCCTTGACATCGTATCCCACACCATGCCATGTCAATTATATCAATTGCAACCCTTCTCATCATGATTTTGTTGGTATGATCAACCTCACTACCAACAATCAACAACATCCAAAATAACCTTCCCCATCAACATGATTCTCTTGCTTCATCCCTCATCTTCATATATTTCATCCTTGAATCTATTCTAATTGCTCCTTTCTCCTCACTTGTCCAAGATTCTCCGTTTTTATCTCTTTCATAATTTCCCTCTCATTTTTATATGATCAAGAATGAGTGACTATATCCCTATGACTAGTTTTTTTCCTCTTCATTCTTCTTCTCTCCTTCTCTTCCTTATTTTCTTTTCCAACCTTCTTTTCGTCAGCATTTCTACATCTTTTACAAATTGATTTCATGACTAGGGGAGTTCTCTCTCATTCAAGCCATATTTATATCTAGGGGAGTTGTTATTCCTCTCAATCAAGTTCATCAAAAAGGGTAGTTCACCCCATTCCAACCATATTCTAGAATAAGAGGAGTCCCCCTATTTCAAAAAACCTTTCTATTTAGGGCAGTTACTGCTCCCCCCAATCAATTTCAAAACTGGGGGATTCCATCCTGTTTTCAAATTAATTTTTGGATTTGGGGAGTTCACCCTTTTTAAATGATCTTTTCTAAATAGGGAAGTATCCCTTTTTTCCAAATAATTGCACATCTACGAGATCTGACCCTCTCTCCACACAAATTCCTCCACCTCTCAACTACTCAATATGGTGTCACTCAACATCTCAATCAAATAAAATGATAGGTTCAAAGGATTATGTCCTTTTGTCAAAGGTTGTGTCCTTTGCCTTACTTTCACAAGATAATTAATTGTCAATTTTAAAAATTTGGGTTCTTTTGTAAAAGGTTACAACATTTACCTTGTTTTCACAATACAATAAACTATCAAGTTCCAAAGGTTATGTTCTTTTATCAAAGGTTGCTCCCTTTGCCCCACTTTCACAATAAAATCAACTGCTAGGTTCAAAAGGTTACATCCTTTTGTCAGAGATTACACTCTATGCCTTACTTTCACAAGATAATCAATTTCTAGGTTCAGAAGGTTGTATCCTTTTGTCAAAGGTTGTCCCTTTGCCTCACTTTCACAAAATAATAAACAACTAGGTTTAAAAGGTTGTATCATTTGTCAAATATTGTGCTCTTTGCCTTGCCATCACAAATATCCCTTACAAACATGCCATTCATTTGGTCAAGTCTTTAGAAATCAAAATTCTCACTTTTTTAATTCCTTAGAAAAATACTTTTAGGTTCAGAAACCACAACGTTTTTTTTTTTTTTCTTAGAAAAATACTCCTATGTTTTTAGAATCCAACATTATTTTTAAAATCCCTTAGCAAATGCACCATTAATTTGGTCAAAATACCAACACTAGTTCTTCAAAAACCAACATTCTTTTAAAATATCTTAGCAAATGCATAATTCATTTGGTTAAAAATCCCAACACTAGTTTTTTTAGAAACTGCAATTGTTTTCAAAAAAATCTCTTAGCAAATTCACCATTCATTTGGTAAATACCCCAACACCATATTTTCAGAAAACAACATTCTTTCTAAAATCTCTTGGCAATTGCACCATTCATTTGGTCAAAATCCTAACACCAAGTTTTCAAAAACCAACATTATTTTTAAAATATTTTAGCAAAAACACTATTCATTTGGTCAAATTTCAAATCTTAGTTTAAAGGCTCCAAAGACACAAAAACCCTTTGGTAAAATTTCAAATCTTAGTACAAAGGATCAAAAGGCATAAAATCCATTTGGTCAAAATTTTAGTTCAAATGATCTAAAGGAACATAACCCCTTTGGTCAAATCCCAATCTTCATTCAAAAAAACAAAATGCATCAAATCTCTTTGGTCAAATTAGAATAGGTATTTCAAATCTTTTTATGATTGGGGGAGGGAGTTAATCCTCCTTATAATAAAAATTATTTTGTATGTAGGGGATTTTGTATTTCCTAAGCCAATATTGAAGGAATAGAGGAACCCAAACCCCTAAATATCATCCATATCCATGTATTCTATATCTGATAACATTAACCAAGACTCTCACAATATTTTACATTTGATAACAAAAAAACAACAAAAAAGCATTAAATTGTAATGCTCAAATTCATTCATTCTCTATTAATCCATTCAACATAAATGACTCAATATTTCAATAATTCAATTCAATTTTCTTATATCTTGTTCTAACATCCATTGCTGGATGCATTCTTGGCTATCAAACCGGGAAGCGAGCAGGCGGGAAGCGATGAACTAGGGTTTTTGGAGCTAAGGAAAATCTAGGGCATCAGTTGGGTTGCCGAAGTGTTTTCTGGTTACTGTGGATCTGAAGGCAAGATTGCTGCCCCAGGAGGGTCCAATGGGGACTTCTCCGGATCCTCTCCTAGGGAGAAATAGCTCTTATGCAGATTTGTTCAAAGATAAATCTCCATCCAAGACTGACGAAGCTCAAAGAACTGCATTTAAAATGCTCTTCACGGCTGCTGGGAACAGATCAACAGCGCATCGAGTTAATGGATGCCTGCCACAGTCCGAATCAAGGCCCAAGATTGTCATTGAGCCAAGGATGGTCGAAGAAATAGTCTTATACAGAGCCAATCACGACTTGATCTATAAATTCATGGGTATTCGCCCTACCCTGAATTTTTTGCACTCCTGGGTCCGACAAAACTGGGAGCCTCATGGTGAGTACTCTTTATGGTTTATTAGCAATGGGTATTTTATTGTCAGTTTTTCTTCTTTGGCCGATAGAAATAGGGCTTTCGAATCAAAAAAGAGGAATCATGGTCCGACAGGATTATTTGTTCAACCCTGGAGAGTGGGATTCGATCCTCGAATTGAACCCACTGCTGTCCCAGTTTGGATCCGTTTGTATGCACTTCCAATGGAGTTTTGGAGTGAGCAGGTTTTGGAGATGATCGGTAATTCCCTTGGAAGACATTTGGGTGTCTCCAAAGACACAATAGAAGGGAACACAGTTGTTTATGCAAGAATATGCATGGAAATGGATCTTAGCCAGCCTCTACCGGCAGAGGTGGAACTTGAACTTGCAGGACTATCTTGGATTCAACAGCTGGATTATGAGGCTCTGCCCTTTAGATGTAGAGTTTGCCACAAATACGGGCATTTGGCCCGATTTTGCCCAAATAATATGAACACAAAAATGGAGGCTCCTCTAGGAATGTCAAATCTTCCTAAGGAGGGTAAGGCAACAATAAACAAAGAACCAACCAATACTTCTCGGGGTAAAGAAGCTCAGAGAGATGGTTTTGAACAGCCCAAAAGAAGGAGAAGGCAAAAGAAAAAAGATGGTAAAGAGCAAACCCATCTCAAGCCCGCCAATAGGTATGAGATATTTAAGACACTAGTGGACCAAGAGGAACAATTCATGGAAGGAGTGGATGGTAATAGTGAAAATAATAACATCCTCGTTCAAGCTCCTCTTTCATCTCCCCCCGTCATAGAGCGGGGTAATTGACCTCGGTGAGTTACCACAGCCGAGAGAGTGCGGGGGCATTGATAGTGCATAACCAAGAGCAGCCAATAATTAAGGATGTTAGCATGGGAATAGCAAAAAAGAATAGAGAAAGGCCAACTTTAGGGATAACTCGGGTGGAAAAGAGATCAAAAAATAGCAACTCTCAAGGAGTGGGTAGAAAATCAAATAAGGAATTGCTAGCGGTTCAAGGAGACAAAGCGATCACTTGGAGGATCGGTGAGGCCAATAGATTCTTACTGCTCTCAAGGTAACCAATGATTATACAATCATGGAATGTTAGGGGTTTAAACAGTAGAACCCATCAATCTGCTGTTCGAAGACTCTTAGAAAAATGTAAAACAGATTTTTTGCTTATTCAGGAGACAAAAATGTCGTTAGATCTTATGTGTAAAACAGTTAACAAAATTTGGAGGGGTGTTGGTCATATGGAAGTGGCTGCCCAAGGTGCCTCAGGGGGGATTGTTACTCTTTGGAACTCTCTTGAATGGACTGCAATAGAACATCTAGCTTGGAGGGGTGTTCTCACATCACATTTTAGGAATAATGTCATAGCTGAACATGTTTTAATCACAAATTTTTATGGGACTCAAAACCTTGATGGTCAGAGGCTTCAATGGAAAGTTGTGCATAACATGAGAATCTCAAGGGAAGATTTAGACTGGATTATTGTTGGGGATTTTAATGCTAAATTATCCTCTAGAGATCAGGAAGGGGGAACCCCAATTTTGGACCCAGGGGATCGACTTATGATTGCCCAAGTCCGGGCTTTACACTTAGTGGATATTAAATGCCCTGGAACCAACTATACTTGGACTAATAAGAGGAGGGAGCCACATAGCGAGGAAGGTAAAGTTAGACCATTTTTTGGTTTCAGAGGAGGCATTTGTAAAATGGAATACAAAATTTCAGATTTTGGAAGGTCCAATTTCAGATCACTTTCCCATTTTGTTGGAAGGAGGGACTAAGACAGGGCAACATCACAAACCATTTAAATTTGAGAATTTTTGGTTACAAAAAGAGGAACTTCGAAAGAAAATTCCACAGTGGTGGGAAGAAGGCCGCCCAGCATATGGGACAACAATGTTTAGATTCCACAAACAACTTCATTATGTCAAAGCTCAATTGAAACATTGGAGGCGAGCTAACAAGACAGACTTCCAGGTCCAAAGAGCTCCTTTGGTGGCCGGATGGGATGAGGTTCAAAAACACTTTAGGGAAGGAACAATTACAGAGCAGCTCAAAGCCGAGGATGATGCCTTGCGTAAAGCGGTTGAGGACATTGACAACCAAGAGGAGACCTATTGGAAACAGAGAGCAAGAACCACTTGGTTATTAGAAGGTGATAGAAATACCAAATTTTTCCATCGGACTGCTTGTGCTAGGAGACAGATGAATAACATGGAAGCTCTTCAAGATGAGAATGGGCACTCCTTTGATACACTTCCAGGTATGCATTCCCATTCAATGGATTATTTTTCTAAACTTTTTAAGGAAAGTATGGTGCAAGATGAAGAGGCTCAAAATGACGTTATTGTTGTCATACCTTCCGTTATCTCTGAAGAAGAAAATCAGACCCTTCTTAAACCCATTGATAGAGAGGAGCTGAAGAATGTGGTCTTTGGAATGAGCACCGAAAAAACTCCAGGTCCAGATGGCTTTCCAATTGAGTTTTTTCAGGCCTTTTGGGATAACTTGGAGGAGGATGTAATGGTTGTTATAGAGGAGTCCAGAGGTAGTAAAAGAATGCTTAAAGCACTAAATCATACTTTCATTACCTTAATTCCAAAAGGGGAGGAGGGGGTACATATTTCAGATTATAGACCTATTGCCTTATGCAATGTGATATATAAAATAATCACAAAGGTAATGGCTGAGCGGCTAAAACCTCTTTTACATAACATTATCTCCTCCGAGCAAGGGGGTTTTGTAGAGGGTAGGCAGATCCTGGATGGGGTGGTTCTAGCTCAGGAGGCAATCCATTCAATGCAAACATCTGGTAATAAAGGAATGTTCATAAAATTAGATATGTCAAAGGCTTATGATAGGGTGGAGTGGAGCTTCTTGGCAAAGATGATGGCAGCCTTTGGTTTCTCTCAGGATTGGATAGAATGGGTCATGAGTTGTGTCTCTACTCCGACATACTCGGTGTTAATCAAGGGTCTTCCCTCGCAACCATTTGGAGCCACTCGAGGCCTTCGTCAAGGGGATCCTTGCTCTCCCTATATTTTTCTCATATTGGCTGAAGGACTAGGCAGACTTTTCTTGAGGAGAAGACAACAAGGTTTGCTAACAGGTATCAAGGTGGGTGAGGAAGTTTTGACTCACCTACAGTTTGTGGATGATATTGGATTGGTGGGAGTGGCCAGCTTCAGGGAAGCAAGAATGATCGGAGATACTCTTAGTGTCTACCTTAGGGCTACAAACCAAGTCATCAATGATAAAAAATCCAAAGTGGTCTTTTTCAATCTTGATCAAAGGCTTCAGGACAGAGTTTTAGAGATCTTGGGATTCACAAGGACTTCTCTCCCAGTGGTTTACTTGGGGGTCCCTTTGCACTTTAAAAAACTAAAAATAGATATCTGGAGGAATCTTTTGGATTGTATCAAGGATAGAATTAATCATTGGTCTCACAAATGGTTAAGCTACGGGGGTAGATTAACTTTTTTATAGTCAGTCATTCAGGCCATGCCAATTTATAAATTCTCTATCCTGGCTGCCCCACATACTATATGGAAAGAGTTGGACAAGATGGCTAGAAAATTTTTATGGGAAGGAGTAAAAGGAGAGAGGAAATGGGCCTTAGTAGGTTGGGACAAAGTAACTCAGCCCAAGGTAAAAGGAGGTTTGGGACTGAGAAGATCCAAGATAAATAACAAAGCTTTGGCTGGAAAGCTTTCTTGGAGGTGGATTTCCCAACCAACTTCCTTATTCAGTAGAATCCTAACTAGTAAATATCTGGGACATGTTAACCCAAATGAGGTGGGTCATTTCCCTTTGGATGGTACTGGATCCTTAGTGTGGCAGGCTCTCAAGTTAGGATCTCAGGTAGTAAAAGATCGATTATTTTGGAAAGTGGGGAGAGGGGAGAAGGCACGTTTTTGGACAGATTCATGGGATCAATACCCACCTATCATTGTTGAATTTCCTGAATTGCAACCAATAAAAGTAGCCATTGAAACCAAGGGATGGGTCCAAATTGAAAGTTATTTCACCACTAGTCAGCTGGGGGAGTATAAGTTTAAGCAGTTCAAGAAGTTGGATGAGTGGCCAATTTCAATCCCTCCGGATTTGGCACCCATCATGACTAAAATCTTGACAGAAATATTTCTCACAGGTAGAGACGAGGAGGATGAATTAGCTTGGGGCTATGGGAGCCTTGGTGTCTACACAGTGAAGGACGGATATGACAAGATCCTTCCAGAGCCTCCCCCTCATACTTATCAGGTTGAGGATTGGAGAAAGATTTGGCATTCCAAAGGTTGGCTGAAAGTAAACTTTTTTGCCTAGAAGTTCATGCACAATGGAATTCTCACTTTTGATAATCTCAGATGTAAAGGAATCATCGGTCCTTCTCAATGTGTCTTATGCTACAAGAGCGAGGAAACAACTGATCACTTGATGTTTGAGTGCCCTTTCACGTGCCAGATTTGGAAGAGATGGTTTTCATATTATAAAATTCAAGTTAATGGTGACTTGAATCGGATTAATATCTAGGAAATATGGAAGAGGGGTAGATTTAAATCTAAAGCTCTTCGTATTGGTTGGGAGCTTGGATTAAACTTTATTTGGTGGCAAGTGTGGTTGGAGAGAAATGCTAGAATTTTTAGAGAAACTTTTTCTTCGTTAGATGGAGTTTGGCAGGTCATTTGGAGCAAAGTCATAGAAACTGTGGCTGTCTATGCTAAAGAGGAAACTCAGGTTGTTATTGGGGCAATGGAAGAGGGAGTTGAAGTGCAAGAGGGATAGGACAGAGCTAGTTGGAAACCTCCCCCAGAAGGTTGGATTAAAATTAATACTGATGGAGCTGCAAAAGGCAATCCGGGTAGAGCCAAAATTGGAGTGGTTTGTCAGAATCATGTTGGAACAATGCTCTATTGGGAACTGCAAGGCTTGGGAAGAGCCACAAACAATGAAGCAGAAGCCATAGCTATCAAATCTGCTTCTATTTGGGCAGTTAAACAGGGCCACGGGAGGATAATACTTGAATCAGATTCTCAAATAATGGTTGGAGCTCTAGATTGCATGAGGAACTTTGCTTTGAAAGCATGGAGGTTGAGGATTCTTGTCACTCAAATTAAGGAATTATGGAGGGAATTAGATGATGTGATTCCAGTTTATGTGAGTAGAGATTTAAACAAAGCGGTCGACTTCCTGGCTAAGATGGGTGTTGAGAAGGAGGTAGGGGTTCAGTTGCACAGTGACATGGCTATTGAGGATGAGGTGATTAGGCAGGGTCTTGAAAGGTCCTTGAGCTAATGATCAAAGAAAAAGCAAAGGGAGGAAAGGTGTCACGATATCGCGACATGTTGCTTCATCGCGGCCAAGGGAGGAAAGGTGTCGCGATATCGTGACATGTTGCTTCATCACGGCCAAGGGAGGAAAGGTGTCGTGATATCATGACATGTTGCATCGTCATGGTCACTGGAGGAAAGGTGTCATGATATCGTGACATGTTGCTTCATCACGGCCAAGGGAGGAAAGTTGTCATGATATCATGACATGTTGCTTCATCGCGGCCAAGGGAGGAAAGGTGTCGCGATATCGTGACATGTTGCTTCGTCATGGCCAAGGGAGGAAAGGTGTCATGATTTCGTGACATGTTGCTTCATCATGGCCAAGGGAGGAAAGGTGTCATGATTTCATGACATGTTGCTTCATCACGGCCAAGGGAGGAAAGGTGTCACGATTTCATGACATGTTGCTTCATCGCGGCCAAGGGAGGAAAGGTGTCGTGATATCATGACATGTTGCTTCATCGCGGCCAAGGGAGGAAAGGTGTCATGATATCATGACATGTTGCTTCATCATGGCCAAGGGAGGAAAGGTGTCATGATATCACGACATGTTGCGTCGTCACGGCCAAGGGAGGAAAGGTGTCGCGATATCATGACATGTTGCTTCATCATGGCCAAGGGAGAAAATTTGTCATGATATCGTGACATGTTGCTTCGTTGCGGCCAAGGGAGAAAAGGTGTCACGATATCGTGACATGTTGCATCATTATGGCCAAAGGAGAAAAGGTGTCGTGATATCGTGACATGTTGCATTATCACGGCCAAGGGAGAAAAGGTGTCGCGATATCGTGACATGTTGCATTTTCATGGCCAAGGGAGAAAAGGTGTCACGATATCGTGACATGTTGCATTTTCATGGCCAAAGGAAAAAAGGTGTCACGATTTCGTGACATGTTGCTTCATCGCGGCCAAAGGAGAAAAATGTCGTGATATCGTGACATGTTGCTTCGTCGCGGCCAAAGAGAAAAAGTGTCATGATATCGTGACATGTTGCAACATCACGGCTGAAAGAGAAAAAGTGTCGCGATATCGCGACATGTTGCTACATCGCGGCCGAGAGAGAAAAAGTGTCACGATATCGCGACATGTTGCTTCATCGCGGCCGAAAGAGAAAAAGTGTCGTGATATCGTGACATGTTGCAACATCACGGCCAAGAGAGAAAAAGTGTCGCGATATCGCGACATGTTGCTTCATCACGGCCAAAGGAGGAAAAGGTGTCACGATTTCGTGACATGTTGCAATGTCGCTGCCCAAGGAGAAAAAATGTCATGATTTCGTGACATGTTGCTTCGTCGCGGCCAAAGGAGGAAAAAGTGTCGCGATATCGCGACATGTTGCATTTTCGTGGCCAAAGGAGAAAAGTGTCGCGATATCGTGACATGTTGCATTTTCGTGGCCAAAGGAGAAAAGTGTCACGATATCACGACATGTTGCATTTTCGTACCAAAGGAGAAAAGTGTCGCGATATCGCGACATGTTGCATTTTCGCGGCCAAAGGAGAAAAGTGTCGCGATATCGCGACATGTTGCATTTTCGCGGCCAAAGGAGAAGAAGGAAAGAGTGTCGCGATATCGCCGACAAGTTGCATCACCGACCATGCCGATCCCCTGTTAGCTAGTTAATGGTTCAAGAGATTTGGCTCCATTGCAAATCTTCTTTTACTATTGTAAGCATGTGTTCTCTCTGACTTCGGATGGGAAAAGTCTCTTCCCAAATTGTAATTGATCTTTGTTTTAATACAAGTTTTTTCAAAATTTTCAAAAAAAAACATCCATTGCTTCTCTTTTTATTTCTTCATCCTTCTATCCCATTCCAATCCATGTTGTATGGTCATACATGAGAAACTACATACCTTAGACTGATTCTATCATTCCCCTTTAGCTTATCATTCCACCCTTATTTATTCAAATTCCTCTTTTTTTCTTTCTTCTTCTTTGATTACCTTTCAATGTTGTAAGGTCACACATCAACAACTACATACCTTTAATTAGTTCCTTTCTTATCCTTCTTTCTTGCTTTCTCCCTTCTTTCTTTTTCTCCTTCTTCCTTCATTCTACTTTCCTTTGTCTCTATATGCTCTTCTCATAAACATTCATTTATGTTTATACCACCAAATATTATAATTCAATCCATTCATTATATTCATACATGGATCAAACAAATCCTCCTAATGTGCTACCTAGATCAAAGTTTTGGATGCATGTATACACATTAACCAATAACATTTGGTTTACTTACTCAATGACACATTGGTCGTATATGTTCATTCACATCCATATCCATTATCTCATGTCCAATCATCATATATTGCATTGCTCTTTATTCTACTAACATGTCAATTTTCTCATACATATGCACCCATCATTTTGCATACACTACATGAGGAGATAAACATACACTAGTTAGTACAACTATAATAATGTTCAATCTAATATTTCGATGGTTTGATAAATAGAGATATTTTCTATTATTCAACTATTTTTATTTGATCCAATCAACCTTTGTTGAACATCATCAAGTTCTAAAGCACTTCAAGCCTTCCCATGGCTAACTTGAGTTCTTTCATGGACCAATCACACATGAAATACTACATAAAATTTTAAGCATAGAGAGGACAACACCTTGACTAGCCTTGTCATAAATCGAATGGTTTTTCCTACTCATCCTATCATTTACATGATTCAAACCTAAGGATATAGACAAGGATAAACTACAAAAAAAGTAATAGAGAGCACAAAAACCTTAAACTAGCAAAGAACAAAAAGAGCACTACGAAATATCTTGAATCCTTAGTATCCTAAGATATTTTAAACATCTCCAATAGGGCTATAGATTTTTGGATAGTAATGGAGTAATGTTGATTAATTATAAAGATAACCTCCATTGGGACT
Source organism: Wollemia nobilis (assembly GCA_028583015.1). Classification (NCBI taxonomy): domain Eukaryota; kingdom Viridiplantae; phylum Streptophyta; class Pinopsida; order Araucariales; family Araucariaceae; genus Wollemia; species Wollemia nobilis. The sequence goes on from JAQPPZ010003968.1 coordinate 753,665, forward strand.
ATAAATTTCTATCTAGAAGTTGAGTATGCCTTACGAATGGTGACATGTTTTGCACATTAGCAACCTTTTGTAGAAACCATTGCATGCTTGTGGATGATCTAGCTTATACTGGCTAAGTTTACAATTGGTTAGTCGAAAATCACTCAAAATGGATGAATTATCCTCATTGCACACACACAGTTCCATGCTAAGATTAAACTTAGTTAGTATAGTCAATAATTCAGGAGGATATTGAATGGAAAATAGATGATTTTGACTGCTCAAACTATGGTGTTTGACTTTCTAGAAATCCTTCTACCATCCAAAATCACTTGAAATAAGGAACGAACAACATCACAACTAGTTCTTCCAAACAATAATGTTCTCTTCACATTCTTGATACACTACACAATCAACAAGACATTAGAATCATTATGCATACACAACTAGTGCCTACTCATACTATCACCTACATCAACTACCTACATATTTTATCAGTTGTTGAATTCATTAAACACATTGCATGTTTACTTGTCTCATATTAGGTTTATATGTCCGTACAACCATTAACATATCACTTATATATTCAAACCACTTGATATAGTTTCATTTAAATACATATATCCAAAAATATGACTACACACACATATCAAATGTACATACCATACACTTTTTAAATACATACATTTTCATTCCTAACATCAACAATAAACAAAGGAATGCCATATTTCATACAATGTCTATCAAAGCAAATGCACCAATACATAACCATATCAAATAGAACATCAAAATAGACCATATGATAACATCATAATCACACATTAAATAATCATATATATTTATGAATACTCATCACACATATGTATCAAATACCCATTTTACCCTTTCATTTTCTCACCATTCTATTATCATTCATTTAAATCTTAAAAACTACAAATACACTTAATGATTACCATTTCTAGCATAACTTCCATACTATTTTCCTTTGTTGCTATCACATCATGCATGCTCTCTCTATATATCTCTCTCTATCTCTCTCTTTATTATAGATACAAACACATCTATCAACCATTGATTTGTTATATTTCATGAAGGAGTATAAGACACACAACTAGAATTCATAGCCAAAAGTCATTGATTGTTATTTGAGGACTAGTTTCCAAGGCAGGACAAACCCTCTATAAATATTTTAAGGTGTGATCTCTCCTTGCTTACTATGGTGACACTGCAAGTAGGATAGGGTAGGAATGAGATTCTTTAATTTTTAAATAGAATGGTCCTTGATGTCCCAAGTATAAAGTAATTATTTTGTTGTATTAAAATTAGCCCTAGGTTACTAGCACATTATGGATAATTTTAGATTATTTATTCTTGAATGCTTTAAGTTTTTTTATGCATGAATTAGAATAACTTTTGGGTATTTACTATTATTTATTGCTTTGTTATCTTAGTTTTAACATGATTTTTTTTATTATATGGAAATAAGGGGTTTTGAAATGGTCCCCAAACCTTAATACAAACAAACAACATGAGCACACAAATCAGACCAACCAAAACCAAATAGAAGAGCAATAGAACAAGGAGTAACTAGCTCAAAGAGAGGCACCAAATAGCAGCACAAGAAGGCAATATAGGGTAAAATAGGCTAGAATCCCAAAAAGAAAAAGAAAATACTTAATATTCAGAGTTTTCAAGATTATCCATGTAATGCTTCACATACAAGTTACTTCCTAAGTATAGATAACAACAAAATTTAGTGATCTACAAAGAGAATCCAAAATATAATTGGTGACTTTACATTTTCTTCCACAAATAATTATCTTTCTTAGAAGGACTACTAACATTAGGCTTGGTTTTCGTATTTGACCTAGGCCCTTCAAACATATCTAAGATAGAGATTACATTGTTTTCCATATAGTTTTTATATTTTTAACATAAGGTGTTTTGAGTGTCTAGCAGCAAAATAAGTATCAATAACATATTTTTTCCCTTAAGCTTTCCTCTTTTTTTCCTTTGGAGAGTTGTCCTTAACACCAGTAGATGAGATGTAGGGGAAATCTCCTTGTTCTCCATGGGAGGATTAGAATATTTCAAGGATAGGGATAGGTAATTTTTGCTATCAAATCTAAAAGAGATCTCCTTGTAGCCCATCTCAACCACATTCTTCACGAGACTCAAATTTTCCACCTTATCACCATGCTTTGTAGTGTGCTCATATAACAACTTCAACAAACCTTGGTGCTGGAGAAAGTATATTTTTTTATGCTTCACCTACTCAAAAATTTTCTCAATAGAAATAAATAAAAATGCAAGCACATTCATCAACTTCCTCTACCACATTTGATTTAGGAAGGCTAAGTGAAAGCTACAAACAATGCTAGTTTTCCCTTTCAGAATGTAATATTCCATCACCGCCCTAGCCACCCTATTCTAGGGAAATTTGAGAGATTCACAAAGGCAACCATTATTGGAATTAATAGGGCATTCACCTCTTCCTATGAATAATATTATCTATCTTGCCATGGAGTGTTTGGCCCTATCCACACATTCCCCCTCGATTTAACATCTTTATTTATATAGTATTAATTTGAATAATTATATTAGATATAATTTTTTTTTGTAAACATGTGTTCATTTAAAAATATGTTTGATGATAAGTTAGTTGTATAGAGATGATATCATTTTTATTGTAAGGTTAGCATAGGGTTTGAGAGAACACTTTTGGTATGTAGGCATGTAATTAAATACAAAAAAAACCAAGATTACAATATTATTTAATCAAAAGAAAAATAATCAATTAAATTTAAAGGGGTTATATTAGAAGGGATAAGAAATTATAAATATCATGATATAGGATTCAATAATAAGCTTAGTTGGAAACATGTAGAATGAAGAGAATATTAGGAGGATGGAAAGCACTTTTTGCATTATAAAATAGAAGTAGAGAGGTTGAATTATGGGATTAAAATACTATAACAAATATTTGGGATACTAATGGTACCCATGATGTTGTACAAGTGTGATGTGTGGACTAGCAATACATCAAACTCAAAATGGAGATAAATAAATAGATTCAAATACCCTTTCATTAAAATTAAATTCAAATTAAAATATCCAATTTCATATGAGATTTTTCTAGCAGAAATAGGTATGTTGTCTATAGAGGCAATTGTTATGGTTTGTCTTCTAGGATATCTAAAAAAAATCAAACATATAGATGAAAATATATGTCCTATAGTTGTTATTGAATATGATCTTGACAAGATAAAGCCAATAATATTGAAGCAAAACAAGTGGATGAACAAATGGTATATCAAGTTGCATGAATGCCTAAATAATTAAAAAGACATAAATGTATTTTTTAGGAAAAATTTAGAGTAACTATGTAGATAAATAAGTTAACAAGAAAGATATAACATCATCTTATTGAATTTAACCCTATGTACAATCACCATCAAAAGGTCTATATAGGGGTAAACATTGATTGAATAGAAAATATGCTCATGAGCCAACTAAGGACTAATGAACACCAACTATGTACATTTTCTACATCAAGGTTAGTTGAGACAAAGAAGTATCTTCTTTTGGAATGTGAGGCATATAATGATATTTGAGTTAGCTATATTTATACACGAAGTTCAAACAAATAAAAAAATTGTTAATCCTTAACAAAGATGCTCATGAGCCAACTAAGGACCAATGAACATTAACTATGTACCTTTTCTACATCAAGGATAGTTGAGACAAATAAGTATCTTCTTTTAGAATGTGAGGCATATAAGGATATTTGAGTTAGCTATGTTGATACACAAAGTTCAAACAAATAAAAAAATTGCTAGTCCTTTAAAATTTAAAATTTAAACTTAAATGCTTAAAAACAAAGGTTTCAAACTAAAAAAAAGCGTATACCATAAATAAATTTCTAATCTTATAAATAAAATTTTATATTTTTAATAAATAATCATCCATTAAATAATGTTTCAATTCAATAAATACCCATTAATGTTTAAAACATAATATAGTTTTTTTCATTTTTATATTATAACTCATTAAAATAATGTAATATAGCATAAATATATACTAAGGATGAAACTCTCAAATTTAAATGAAGAGTAATTTGATTTTACTTTAAAAAAATCTCTAAAATGCTAAAATATTAATGGTCTCATCCTATCAATAAAAAATTGATAAAATATTAGATAGCATACAAACAATCATATAAAATAGTTGAAAATGAGTTGAATGATTTTAAAAGTATTTTAGTAATTATTTTTATGATACAAGGTTTTGGATTGTTTAATACCTATATATATATATATATATATATATATATATATATTTAAACCATAACTAAAATATATACATATATAATTATATATGTAGACACCTAAAAATATCATATTGTCCCTCATCCCATCATAATGATAGATTAATTTGTAAAACCCCTTTAATTTTGCATTATTTGCCTAAAAATACTATTCATCACCCTAAGCCCCCTTGGCCACTTAAGCCCTTTCCTACGCTTAGCCCTTGGTCATCATGTGACCACCCCTTTAGCCTAATCTAGGGACACCTCACCCTAGTCTACCCTTTGACTAGCCTAGCTCACCCTAACCTAACCTTGGTCAAACTCCACATCATAGTCAAACCTAAACCCATGGTCAACCTCACCCTAGTATAGCTTCTACCAATGCCTAGCCTCCACCTCACCTTGGTAAACCCTTAACCCATGGTTAACTTAACCATGGCCATCTTTTGACCCTTGCTCCACACATGTTCCTATGCACATTCAATATCATAAATGACAAATGAAGTATTTTTGCATTAACGTCTTCAAGGCATTGAAAGTTTGGATGAGTCATCCTCTACCATGAATGGGGAGAAGACTTTCAATCCTCATCCATACCCATTTATTGCATATGGATGGGTGAGGACTTTTCTCACCCAAATTCATTTATGAGGTATGGCACACCGTGCCTCCTCAGGGGACACCTCAGCCCTCCTTAACATTGGCAAATTCTATAAATAGGATATCATTTTCAACATTGAAATGAGTCACACATTCACATACCCAAACTCTATAAAAGTCACTCTAGAGGCCACTTAAGCCCTAAATCACCATCAACCACTATAGATGCCCACATGTTCTTGGAAACATCCCCATTTGCTTTGTGAGTTACTCTCAATTGCAAGTATAAAACACCATTTTACGCAAACCAAGAGCTCCAGTAGCACTAGGAGAACCTCTACAACACAATAATATTTTATCTGAATACCACAAAGCAGTTTGTATGGAGGGGTGCAAACCAAAGGTTCACACCCAAGGGTACAAACCAGTACAAAGACTTGTTTTAGCCTATAAACCCTATAGTTGATCGCCAAGCCAAGTAAGCAACACTCTTTTATTGTTTTTATCATTTTTAGTCATTTTCATCATGTAATATACTAGTATTTGTTAGTCTTTTATCTTCTATTATGAGGGGTCTAATTGAGATAGGCCCCCAAACATTTCTAATGGTTTTTGTAGGGTTGTGTAGGTTTAGAGGATCTACATGACTAATAGTGACCCACGTGTAGTAAGCCCACTTCCTTCAAGGTGTTAGAAATTTTGTACTATGCCACATTGGGAATTTTGTTGGAGTATTTTGATACAATATTTTGATGGATATTTCAATTGTACATGGTAGAATTATTTCAAAAGTATATTGTTGGAGTATTTTGATACAATATTTTGATGAATATTTTTATTGTATATGGCAGCATTTATTTCGAAAGTATATGTTCCTATTTTGTTTACATATGTATTCTTTTCACATCGACATTGAAAATATTTTGTAAACTTCATTTGGGGTTCGAGTTCGCCATACTAAAAATGCATCAAAATGAAGGTGTATGTGGGCTTGTAAAAACATAAAAAAATAAAGAAGGATTAAGTTGAAAAACTTAAGGGGCTTAATAATTTTGAAAGTGCCAGCGCATTCTCCACAAATATAGGGTGAACGCCCCATTTTCCCCATGTTGAGTCGAATGAAATATCAAAGGAAGACAAAAGGGAGTTTGAAAATCCAAAGAAAGAGCATGAAAAAATGCAATCACGTTCACCATGGTTGAGGGACGAACATCCCATTTGCCCCTCCCATGGTTGAACATGCTCCAACACTGGAACACAATTGCGTTCGTCCGAAGACAAAGTGCGTTCACATTCGCCTTTATTGAGGTTTGAACATCCTATTCACCCTCTCATAGGTGAACATACCTTGGGAGCAGAATGTTATTGCATTCACCCCAGTTGAGGGGAGAACATCCTATTCACCCCTACCATGGGTGAACATGTTAATAAAGGAAAGTCGCACAAGCATGCTAGATAATATACGATCTGGAGAAGTTGATTTTTGTCAAAAGGGGGATGTAATTTTTGGATGAAAAGAATTATGGTCAAAACTTTAAGAGTGCCATATTTACAAGCATTAAATAATGGTGGCAATAAGTAATTTGAATTGTGGATCTCGAGTGAAGGAAGAAGTTGTATGGAAATGCAGGGAGTATTTTTCATGATTTTCAAGATAGGAGTGTGTTTCCAAGATATTGAATGTATCCTGATTCTCTGTGCATCGACACCCAAGTTGTTGATTTCTTGGAAATGTTCTCCTGAAATATGGATCGTTGCCCCAAAATGATGGATTTTTAATGATTCCAAGGAGGAATTTCCTCACTCTTGTTCCTGATTTGTGATCATTTTGTTCTCATGTGCATTTAATGAAAGAGGTGAAATCCTCTATAAATACTAATGAAATTTCTATTGTAAAGGAGGTGGGACATTTCACAAGAAAACTTTCTAAGTCTTTTGCATTAACAGAAGAGACTTGGCTTCTAAAATTTGCAAGCATTCTTATGTGTGTGATTTCCTTCTATTTTAAAGTTTTTCAATTTATGCTCATGTTCCTACTATTGAGTTTAAAATTCTATTTCTAGATTTAAAACATTGTTGGTGAATGAGTTAGTTTTGGAATGCAATTTGGAGGTTGTTGCTGCAAATGTGTAAGTCTGCTACTTTCTTTCTGTTACATGTTATTATAACACTTGGTGGAATTATTGCTACTAGTCTACCCTAAATCCTAAATTTTGGCCTATGGCCATATTTCCCTTTCTTTCTATTATTTTTCCAATTTCTTTCCTACATCCCTAGTCTTCAACCAATTTAGGATTATTAAGGTAACTAACCCTCTCTGGATATTGGCACGAAGCACATTCCTTTCATGCGGACTTTCAATTTTGGTCGTATCTAGGATGCACAAATGTAGTTTTTTTTATTAGGTAGATACTTGACCAATAATTTTTGGCACGCCTAGTGGGACAGACAGTTTCTATCCTATTAAGATCCATAGTCAGTCGAACAAGTATTATCCCAAATTGACAAACTCACCAATGCCAAAATTTTTTAGCACACCCAGTGGGACTTAAAAGTTTTGTTTTTGATAGAATTAAGGTTTGATGTTCACATTTGTGCTATGAAATTAGAACATTTGGCAACGCGATTTCACCTAGAAATGTCCAAATGTGAGTACAGTGAAAGTTGTGTCTCATGAATACAAGATCAAAGGCCAAAAATTTAGATCACCAAATTGATTTCTACGAGATTGATATTCAAAGGCTAGGGGAACATAATCAATTCACCACTTTTTGACATACATCCTCATTACCCCACATGCCTCATATACCACTTGTCACATCCTCAAGATTAGCTGGCATATTCTCCGCTCTCATAAGTCTACTAAGTACTGCCATGAGTTTTCCTCAACCTTCGCCCCATATGACCATGAGCCTTACTCACACTACACCTCATATACTAGTCCATATGGCTTAGAATCCTTCACCAAGGTAGTTTCTAGCATGGAATAGCTCAGTAGCTTTGAACCTACAAGTATAGAATCCAGTGCCTCAAGTAGATTTGAAGACTTTGCTGACCTATGATGACATTGGTAAAACAAACTATGAACATATTCAATATGTAGCATCTTTGATGACCATCCATGACATAACAAATGAATATGTAATGATAAAGTTGCTGGTATTATTGCTGAGAGGGAAATTGTTGTATTGGTATTGATCACTACAACCAAGAACTATTACCTCATAGGATTAGTTGGCAGAGTTGTTGATTAAAAAATTTCATGAACAAGTCAATTCGTACTCCTTGTTGCATCAATTTACAATAATTTAAAGGTATTCACAAGAAGATATAGTTGAATTTAACATCAGGTTTGCACGAAGTTGGTAGAAAATTCTTGATGGATTTTGGCCCACACATGAGCAAGATGCATTTTACTATCTCAGGATGTTTAGAACTAAAATTGGTATGGCCGTGCAACAGACCAATGTGACTACATTTCCAAATTTGTACATGCAAGTCCAGAAAGACAAATCTGATATGATTGCAGTAGGTAGGATTTCCCTAAAAATGACTATACCCATTCTTCATGATCTCACACAATATTTGTATTCAAGTACATTTTGGCAACCCATGCCTTCCATATACCCAGTTCCCTCATAAATTTTTAGCCTGCCTCATATGGCTTCGATCCCTGTGTCACAATGCCCAAATCTAAGTTTTTTTGTAGTTACCCAATCAATCAATACCCTAGTTTCTGACACCTGTTCCTTTCCCAACATTGCTAGTACCTCCCATCCCGTTGTCGTTACTTGCATCATAAGTGCCTTTACCATTGCTAGTGCTAACCACATCTTCTAATATTGATCCCCTTATGACCTTATTGCAAGAGATAAAATATAATAACTCAACCTTAAGGACGATATCAAATGAGCTTACGATGGTGAGGAAGAAGCAAGCTGAGGTTGTTTTATGATCATGAAGATTTCAAACTCCACTGATTACTCGAGAGCAAGCGTTTGCTAGTAGAGGCCCTGAGAAAAACACAACAGTGCTAGCAAATGAGGAAACTAGCACAATAGAAAAGATGTATTGGTGTTCAACATGCAACGATCCTCATGGAGAAGAAACCTGCATGGTGCATATGAATTATGTACAAAAACTAGCAAAGAGTTTTGTTGGTAGACAAGTTAATAGGATCAGGGAAGCTGATCACAATCTTATGATGCCTTCTTTGGAGCAAGTTTCAGTTCTTACGATATCCGAGAAGAAACCAGTAATAGTAGATCTAACTGAGCTCAAACCTTTGAAGGTGCATGTAGAGCCAAAGGTATATGATGAAAATAATAAGCTCTAGTGAAAGTGCCTAGTGTAAGGACTAAGGAGCAAGATTCTATAAAGTTAAGAGATTTATTGCCTAAGCAAGCTCAATAAAAGTCGTAAACTAAGGTATAAAATTCACAACCCACAACAGCTTCTCAAGCACCAAATGAGACAAAAGAGAATGCCAAGGAGTGACTCAAGTACCCATCATTAAAAAAGAGACAGAGTAGAATCTACTCAGTAGTATTGGGAAAAGTACGAACGGGTTACAAAAGAGAAGGTTTCGGCCATCTCAATTTATAATATCATGGAAGAAATGAAGAAGATACCAGTAAAATTTAGCTTGTATGATGTGTTATAGTTGCCAAGGCAAATTGATTTATTGCAAGAGTCCTTGAAGACTGCTAAAGATTAGAAGAAATATCCTTCCCAAATAGTCCTAGCACAAGCACTACCAACTTCAGCAACATGAAAAAATAGACCTCCATTTTATTTTTCACTCAGAATGGAAAGGTGGATTGTACACAACTGTATGATCGAATCTAGAGCTGTAACTAGTGTCATGCCAAAGGAAGTATTTGAAGTTATGGGTATGGAATATACAAGAAATATCCCAGGAGTGTTACAACTAGATGAGACTTCAATCAATATAGTGGGAGTTATCAAAGACATTCCTATTGTCCTTCACAGTATGCCACAAATCATGGTTATCCAATAAGTGGTAATAGTTGAATTGGAGCCATACTTTAGCATGTGCCTATAAAGGGAGTTCATGTCTAAGCTAGGAGGATATATCTCCTTAGATTACTCACATTTGTAAGTACCATTAAAAGGAAAGATGATTTGTATCCATAATGAAAACCCTCATACATTCACATTGAAAAGTTGGAAGAGGAAGAAGAAGCTCCAGGTGTGGTTAACATGATTATTGAGGAGCTAGAAGAGGTTGATTTGATGTAAGAAGCATTGGGTGAGATTCACCTCGAATATGAGTTTTTAATCATGGATTTTAATGCCATGATCGAAACAAACATTGATTGTTATTCAATAAATTAGCCTGAGTGAACTGAAGAAGAAGTCCCTGATTCCTAGGAGTATGACACTAATCAGTTATGGAAATTGTATTTTGATGGTGCCAAATGTAAGAATGGTGTAGGGGCTGGTACCGTGTTGATTTCCCCCAAAAAAGTACAAAAGAATTATTCTTATAGGTTGACTTGGAGTTGCACAAATAATGCAGCTGAATATGAGGCATTATGCCTTGGATTGAAGAAAGATGAAAATTTGGGCATTAAATAGCTATAGATTTTTGGTGACTCTAAGCTTGTTGTTAATAAGATGAAAAAAAGGTGTGTGTCCAAGCAGATTTACCTAAAAGCCTATTGTAACAAAGTTTGATATTTATTCGAATCCTTCATCGCTTTGAACATTCAGGCAATTTACTAGGATCAGAATAAATATGCAGATATTTTAGCCTCTCTCGGTGTAAATTATTCTTCCATAGATCAAGTGGTCAGAAAGCCTAAGACCTTTGGTTCCAAATAAGAATATTTATTGGCAAGTATTTGACAACAACGAAAAAATAGTTAATTTTTTGCTTAGAGAAGTTTCTAGCATAGATGATAGAGTGCTTTTTGAAGAAGAAAGAGAGGGAATGATTCAATTTAAGAACAACCATATTCCTAAAGGCCTAATTTTATTGGAGATTCTATTTGATGAAAATGATAGAGCCGAAAAGCACCGAATTAAGGTAGACGCCAGGGAATACAAGGAATTACAATTAAAACCTAAAAAGGTTATCAAAATTGGAACTGATTGCATGTCGAATGAACTAGAAGGAATTAAAAACTTGTTCTATGAGTACCCCAACATTGTGGCATGGAACTATCAAGATTTAAAGGGATATGACAAGAATGTCATCCAACATACCATTGAGTTGTAGGAGGGGGTAAAATATTTTTGATAGAAACAATGCCCTATCAATCCCAAAATTAAAGTACTCATTAAGGTAAAATTGTTGAAGATGTTGGAGGTAAAGATAATTTATCCGATCAAGCACTCAACGTGAGTGGCAAACCTGGTTCTAGTTCAGAAGAAGAATGAAGATATTTGGTTGTGTGTCAATTTTCACAACCTGAATCATACATCATTAAAAGATCATTATCCACTACCACAAATTGATCAATTTCTTCATGTGGTTGCTGGCACACAGAGGTTCTCACTATTGGATGGCTTCTTCGAATATAATAAAATTTGGGTGAAATATGAGGACCAATATAAAATAACATTCACCACCAAGTGGGGCACATTTTCCTACAAGAAGATACCTTTCGAACTCTCAAATGCTGGCGTTACCTTCCAGAGAGCCATGGATGTCACTTTCGATGAGTTACTGAATAGAATTATTGTGATATATCTTGATGATATGACTATGTTTTTGCATCACAGAGAAGACCATGTCTCTCATTTGAGGGAGGTGTTCAAGAATTGCCATGAGTTTGGGATCTCCATTAATCCGAAGAAGTCAATATTTGCTATTAAATAAGGGAAATTTTTGGATCATGTGATTTCACAGGAGGTATTGGCAATCGATCCTATAAGAGCCGAAGCACTCATTAAGTTGTCACTGCTTGCTAACAAGAAGGACTTCCAATATTTCTTCAGTCAAATAAATTTCATTCATAAATTTATTGCTGACTTCACTCAGGTTGTGAAGCCCATGAATGAGATTTTAAAAATAATACTGAATTTAAGTGGATGGAAGCCAAGAGGTGAGATTTTTAAGAAATCAAAGAAAGAATCCGACGCTCATAAAGTAAGTCATCATTTTGATAGCTATTAATGATATGTTGATAGAATCATAAGAGGAGATCTATCCCTATACCCAATTCTAGTGGAAGCACCTTTTCAGCAGTGGGACCTTGACTTTATATGAGTAATTGATCCACACTCTTTCGCAAAACACAAGTATATCTTAATGGTGAAGGACTATTTCACTAGGTGGATGAAGGCTATTCCTATCAAGAATATTGATCAGGATACTATTATTTCTTTCCTAAAAGGGATCATCACTCATTTTGGCATCTATGATTCAAATGTAACTGATAATGGCACTCCATTCATTGGGGCCAAAATCACGAAGTTCACTAGCAAATATGGCATTTATTTGAAGATATTGTCCAACTATTATATGCAAAGGAATGGGTTGGCCAAATCTACCAATAAAAATTTGCTACGAATTTTAAAAAGGATGATGGGTAGTAACAAGAGAAGCTAGAACTTGTTGTTGAACCAAGTGCTTTGGGTGGATCACATCTCGGTGAAGAAATCTATCAAAACTTCTCCATATGCTTTGGTTTATGGTAAAGAACATGTTATTCCTGCTCATATTGAGTTGTCAGTACTTCAAACATTGTAGTTATTATAGGATGAAGATGAAGAAAATGATCCTATGAGTGTAAGGTTGACACAGTTTTTGTAGTTAGAGGAGGATAGGGAGAAGTCTCATCAAGCATTTGCTGAGCACACAAAAGATATGCAAAAGTGATTTGGTAATAAAACAATCGAACACAGTTTCCAAGTGGGTGATTTAGTTTTAAAATGGAATGAAAAGAAGGCCAAGCCAAGAAAAATTATAAGTTTGATGCTATCTGGGAAGGACCTTTTCAAATTATTGCAGTAAATTCAACGAATGCTTTTTACCTTCGTTATTTGGAGGGTTATGACCTTCCTATTCCAGTAAATGATCTTCATCTAAAGGCCTACACTCAAATATTATGTTCTGATGAGGTACTACTTTGTACATATGTAAATATCCTTTTTAGTGTGTTATTTGATTTTAATTGTTGATGCTATTTTAGCATATATACAAAAAAAATAGTGGTGTGGTATGATTCTTGGGAAGTGCCTTTTAATGGTTAAGAGTAGGTGATGTTAACTCTAAAAAATGCATTCACCCAAGTAATGAGTGCATTGGCTAAGGCAATGTCTCTTTTTAGGGTGGAAGAACAAAGATGAAGCAACCCATCATGTGTGAATTACGTTTGCCCAAAGTTGGTACGATGCGACCATTTGATCTAAGGATGGGGTAAAAAAACAATTTTTTTGTCATGTTCAGTGATAGCAAGCGCAATATTAGAATTGTGTTGCCTTGGATGATGGGCAAATGGGTCATTCGCCCTTAGTTTAGGTGAACGTGTTGGTTTGAATGATAGAGCGATAAAGGTTTTGAATATTTAATACTAATATAAAAAGAAAACAAAAAGGAAAGAAAACAAAAATCCATGTTGCCTCTAATGACGATTTCCCTAAACTTAGGAAAAAAAAGGATAAGTGAAGGAAAAGCAAAAGAGGGAAAAACTTGTAATTGTTTTCAAAAAATTTAAATATGGGTGAAAAAGTGAAAGCAAATGAGAGTTTTTTTTAAGAAGGCTATTCGCCATAGAATTTCCAAGTAGTTCGAAGGCACCCTGGAATGAGGAAGTATGACATGTTGCTCTGAGTTTCGAAGTCGCCAGGAAAAAATATGAAATTGCTCAGCACCCAAAGTAATTTTTCTTAAATAGGGGAGTAGTTGCATCAATTTCGAAATCACATTGTAAAACAAATTGCGCTCTTGGATATGTGGCAGTAATTGGAGAGCTAGAGTGTAGGTAAAAGGGCATTTAATTTAAAATGTGCATTGTGTCGAATGTTTATTTTCCTAAGGAGAAACAAATATTTATCATTGGTTATTAAGTGACTAATTTAGATTTCCCAGCAAGCTTCAAGTTCTAGGGCACGATTTACAATGAAATTATGTAGTGGAAAGGGTACGCTTTTCTAGGAATATTTGGCAACGAATCAAAGGAGAAACTAGTGAAACGTTGGGAATGGTGTTGGGCTAGCGAATAAATACTCTATTTCTCTCCAAAGCACCCAAAATTAATTCAAAATTTATTGTGGTAGCTATGGAAGGGATCTATATAGATGATGAGGTAAAATCCCATAGTTTATTTTTCTTTTAAAAAAAATTATTGCTATGTTTCACATTGTAGTTGCAGAGGATTTTAGATAGTGCTCAAATTTTTTGTCAGATTTATAGGAAAATAATGGGGAAATGAAGCAAGGAGCCCAAAGAAGTCGTAGAGGCTACAAAGACCAATAATTCAAAGAAAAAATGAGGCTCTAGAGAAAAAAGGGCTCAAAAAAATGACTATGTCCATTTGGACCCATATGAGGACACTATGGTAGAAATTGGTGACTGCATCATTAATCACTAAGGGGTAAAAATGTTAAGGCAAGATGTTGAAATGGTGGTGAGAAAAAGGGTAACATCGAATAGCTGACTGACAGTGCCCTACCATTCATAGTTGTTCTAGTATTTATGTCCACCAGTTCATCCATACCCTAAGCTGGTGCAACTCATTGCCCTGTTCTATGATCCATTTACCAGGGCTGTCAGAAATTCTAGAAGATAAATTTTGTTCACCATCACTCCAAATGAATTTTGGGAAGCTTTTGCCTGTGTATTGAAGCCCTCTTCATATGAAATTAATAAAAAAATGCATACTTATGAAAAAGAGGATAAATATGTCTCCATGGTGACAATGCACCAATTTATGGAGACTTAGCTAATTAAAGAGTTGCTGATGGGTTAACTTCGCAATTTATCGAAGCTGCTTTCATATTTTAAAATCTTGGACATATATTCGATGTTGACATGGGTTGTTGGGTTGCCTTCAGATGAGACTGTGCATAAATTGTAGGTGGCCTTGGCACAATGTATTTATAAAGATGAATTTTATTTTCTCGCAACCATGAAGTAAGGCAACAACCCCATTTTCTTCGATTGGGCAGACTATAATTCTCGAAGGTTGAATTTTAAATTAGAGAAGATGCAAACTAGAGAATCAAAATTGTTCAAGCATACTTCCTTTTTGGTGTGGTTTTTCTTCTTTCAGTTACAACAACACTTCTATTTTATTGTAGTAACATAGGTGGGCAAGAAAAATGAACGCCTACCAGTTTATATGTGGACTCCCATTTTTTCAAGAAGGGGGTTATTTTACAACTTTAATAGCTAGTTTTTGGGATCAGCAATAGAATTTATTTGTGGTATGTGCGACAAAGTGACACAAAATTTAAGAGATGCAGTTGTTGCACAAGAAAAGGGTGATATTTTTATGCTTACCCAAAGCGTAGTTGTGAGAATTTTTGGTTTCATGGGTAAGCTAATTTTTATGCCATATTTTGCCACATATCATGTGTTCACCATGGAAGTAGTGCATCAGTCAGACTATGTAAATTATGTATATGAAGCTGGGCACAAAAATAAAATAACATGCAATATATCATTTAAATCTGGCAGCATAGAGGTGAGACATGTTGGACAGAATCAGCTCCAGACAGTGGTGTTGCAAGATTTGGGCTTGATAGAACTACCGCAACGTTGGAGATATGACCCTCTACATAAATTTTTAGCTATTATGAAGGCTAAGTCATTTCATTGTTACCTTAGGCCAGATATTCAAAGAAATAGAAACAATTTTGATGGGTCAGACATAAACTAGCACATTCAAAAGATGACAACACTCCCACCTTGGCATGAATACTATGAGTAGGAGGTAGAATATAATTCAGCCAAATACAAGACCTAAATTCTTCCACCAGGTTTATTCAATCAAGTCCAAGAAAGTGAACCAACTTGGACTGAATAAAATATAATAAATTTTTGGATAATGCGGATTCACTGCAAGAATACTACTACTCCTTACAGGTTGAAATTAGATGAGAAATTTTTAGAAAATTATGATGACTACATCAATTCATATCAGCCCATCATCTTTACCAATATTTTTTTGTAAAGCTTCTAGCACTTTGACAGTGGCAAAGGCGAAACTGAGCAAGAGCATCCAACGATCAAAGAGGAGACTCAAAAGGAAGAGGAACAATGGTTTGTGTTCCAATGGAGATTTCAGTGAACAAAGTGAAAGGTGGAAGAGGTACCTACATTAGAAAAAAAAATATTCCAAAGGCACTTCCATTTCCAAAGGTGGCCAAAAGACCAAGGACCAATGCAGTTATGACTTCTACTATTGAGGTCTCAATTGCTGCTACTTCTACGGTTTTAATTACCACACTTTCTACAGTTCCAGTTGTAATCGTTCCTGCAATTACAAATGTTCCAATGGTAGTTATCGATCCTTCACCCATGGTAGAGCTCACGACCAAAGTTGCACAAGTATTTTTGATGATTCAAGAATAGGAGGAAGATCATCAATCGAAAAGCTCTCACGTGGAAGTCATGGATGGCGAAGAGAATTCGGGCATTCAAGAGAGGGTGGAAACAGTAAGAAGAAATAATTTCATAGCCGCCCTCATCACCACATCACACGACACCTACTCTCGAGATACGATTTCTCTTCCTTCTTCCTCTTCTTCATAGCATGTAGTGATTTCTATTTAATTTTCATCTATTTCACTTCCATCATCATCGGTCTCTATTTCTCCACCATTTGGTATGCCATTTACATCTATTTCACTTCCATCTTATTTCGCCCTCGAAGTCACTGCTGCTCCTTCTTCTATTCCCATTCCTTCATCTTCCATTTATTTTAGTCCATATGCATCAAAGTCCAATCTCTTTTCGTACCCTTTCCATTTCATTGCTACCACCACTACCATTGAAGTTGTAAGCACGCAATCTCCTCCAGAGTGAGCGTAACTGTAGTTGAACCCAGTTCCTCCATCCAGTATATTATTTTCATTCCACATCTTCTAGGCATATCATCCGCTTTCACTGAGCCTAGTCTCTCATATGTTTTGGTTTCATTTACCCAATTTTTGAAGTTGCAGACAATTCTTGATGTATAGGTGGCTCGCAAACATCTCAACGTAGAGAAGATCGATCGAGAACACTTGAGCTCTTCATAGTGGTTGAAGAGTATGCGACGTAAGGAGGGCTTGGCTCCATCTCAACTGATTAATAAGGTTGATTTTGATACTGTTACAATGGAGGCTCATATCACCAGAATTACTCCATTAGTTTAGAAGCCTCAAGGAGAATTGTTTCTTGGGTGATCTTATTTTTGAGATCATAATAGAAGAACTCATGCAGATTGATCATGTGGAAAAATGGGTAATATTCAAGCTGATATGAGATTAGTTTATTTTAACGACGAGCATTTTAAGGAGAAGTATTTTTAAAATGAAACTAATATTATTGAGCTTGAAACTACCCTGGAAAAAAGCAAAGCACAAGAGGAGAATACTGCCACTGAAAATGAGTATTTGCGCCAACAGGTCAAAGTACACTTGAAGGAATGAAATGTTGCCATGATCGAAATGCATAAAATCTAGTAGCAGCTTCATGATATGAGTAAGTAGTTAATATAGAAAGTAGTACAAGCTGTTGGTTTTTCATCAAACAACATCAAGAAATCTTGTCTTCGCTCTGCATAAAACTATGAGAAGTTGGTCGTGCAAGCTGTTAAGGTGTTGCACTATTTATGGAAAGCGCAGATACAAATACAACTAGGGTAGCAACTAATTGATACCATGTAATAGATGCTATCACCTTACATATAAATGGTGGTAAATATCCAGGCCCTAGCTAATTCTAATTTGAACATTCAACCTCTTAGAGAAATGGATCACACCTAGTCCAAGGCCAAAGTTACACTACATAGTTGTTTCCAAATAATAGACCTGGTAAGGGAAGGGTGGACAATTTTAAACACTATCGAGCATGAGCATACCATTTCCATATCTTATTTTGGGACAATTACCGAGTTGGGATTTATGACCTTTATAGATGAGTGGGGTGAATCCCTGTCAATGGAACAACTGGAGCCATTATGGTGGAATTTTGTGGAAGATAAATCCAAGATTGATGCATGGGAATAACCTCTCACGAAAGCATAGGTATTTCCCCTGATGTAGAAATATACGTGCCTAGAGTTGTCCTTGTATGAGTTGGCTCAATGAGCAAAGCGCCTCAATTTAAAAGATATTCATAATGTTTGCTTCATAATGAATCTCTTAGTATCCCATGCTTATTTATGACTCATGCCTAGAAAGACACCATAACAGTTTATGAGGTCATGTCTAAGAACCTCAAAGAATAATAAGAGTAGGCAACAATGGAGCACGTGGTGGTAGAGAAAGCGACAGAGGAAGCAGAACCAGCCAAAGTGCTAAAGGTAGCAGCTGAAGTGGAAGAAAAGGAGTGTGCTGAGGAGGAGGCATGTCAGAAGGTGTCTACGACATTAGTAAAGGTGCCAACCAAGGAAACTATGAAAAAGGACTCCATAGCCCATTGAATAAAGGTCTAGGATTGCTTTCATCCATGCGAGTTGGACACCCTGTGAGTCACCAAAAATATTGACAATTTTGCACTATGCCACATTGGGAATTTTGTTGGAGTATTTTGATTTAATATTTTGATGAATTTTTTGATTGTATTGAAAAAAATAAGCTTATACTTAGAGGGGGTGAACAGTATAGCTGCCACCTTTTACTTTCTTTCCAAACCAATATCAATATGTGTCCTCAATTGCAATTACTAAATACAATAGTGTGTATTAATAACATAGATAACAATAGTAAGCAAGTGTACAAATCACCACACACAATTGAGACACAATATTTAACATGGTTCCCCCAATGTGGGGTAGTCCACAAGATAATATCCTTATAATATTTCACAAAGAAATATGGATCTTTATCCCAATACAAATGATTACTTTGATCTGCTCAAAGCTAGGTTATCATGATCTACTTAGGTGGGCTCCACTGATCTACTCAGCTAGGTTATCCATTGATCTGCTCAGCTAGGCTATCCACTGATCTAATTAGCTAGGCTATCCACTAATCTGCTCAACTAGGCTATCCACTAATCTACTCAAATAGGCTATCCACTGATCTACTTAGCTAGGCTATCCATTGATATGCTTAGCTAGGCAATCCATTGATCTACTCAGCTAGGCTATCCACTGATATGCTCAGCTAGGCAATACAATAATCTACTCAGCTAGGCTATCCACTGATCTACTCAGCTAGACACTCCACTGATCTACTAAGTTAGGCAACTATTGTTTATGAGTTTTTCCATTTCTATTCTATCTCTTTCACTGCTCACAGATCTGTGTCAATTCCTTCTCACAAGGCTCAAACAATACTGCTCATATGTTGTCCCAAATATGTCCTCAAAGTCTTCACAAAATTCTCAAGCAATGATGCTCAAATATTTTCCCAAATCTTTCCTCAAATTCTTCACAAAAAGGCCCAAGCAATGATGCTCAAATGTTGTCCCAAATCTATCCTCAAATTATTCACAAAAGGCTCAAGCAATGATGCTCAAATGCTGTCCCAAATTTGTCCTCAAAGCCTTCTCAAAGGCTCAACCAATCATGCACAAAAGCTATCTTAAATCTGTCCAAAAATTCTATCCCAAAAGCCTTCTCAAAGGTTCAACCAATCATGCACAAAAGTTGTATCAAATATGTCTAGAAATTCTATCCCAAAAGCCTTCTCAAAGGCTCAACCAATCACTCTCAAGTAGCATTCAAATCTCAACCACAAATCAATGAAGGCAAGGCTCAATGATGAAATAAAAAATTAATGGAAATTTAATCTTAAATGGATGACAACAATGATCCACAATGATCTCAATAATGTATGACAAATACTCTCTCAAATGGATGACAACAATGCTCAACAATATACTCTCAAATGTATGGCAAATGAGCTCTCTAATGAAAACCTCTCCAAGCAGTAACAATGAGGACTTCAACCAACCAAGGACAATCTCTACAAGTAATAGCAATAGGTTCTCAATAATATCTTCCTCATGCAATGTCAATAAGCTCTCAAGAAACAAGCACAACCCCTCAAGCAAATAGCTATCAAATAGACAACAATGATCTCCTCAATGGTCTCAAATAGAGGCAATGTACTAAAAAAGTAACCAACAATACTCTCCTCAAAGCAATAGTAAAAACCTCCTCAATAGTGGAAATACTCTCAATGAAATCCACTAAAGCAATTATGAACTCAAGCATCAATTTTATCCATAAAATTGATTTTCTAATCCGTCCACTTCCTCTCAATAGTTAAGGCACATAATCAAGCAATTTGTCTTCAACTTCAAACTCTAACTCATGTGCATGTCTTATAACTCAAGGTAGAAATTAACTATGTCTCAAGTTCCTAGTTTAATTTCATAATCAAACCATGCACTAGGACATGTACATGTTCAACACTTTACAACCTTATAACTCCCTAAATTCATTAACATAAAAAACAAACACGTATGCTTTTATTTATTTATTTTCACACCTTATAACTCCACAAGTACACACAATAATTTTCAATTATTTAATTCCACACATTATAACTCCCTAAATACACATAGCAATAACAAATAATATCTCAACACCTTATATCTCCCTAAGCACACACATGTGCTAATTATTCTCCCATCGATGACTCTCTCTCATTCGCTAATTATTCTCCTATCTCCATAATGAAATAACCAAAGTCATATTTGATTTATATGTCTTTCAATTCCTTCGAATGACATCGATAAAATTTTATTTGCCACCCTAAACTTTGCATGTCGACGGATAATTTAATTAAACTTTAGACCTTAGAATTATTAAATAAATATTTAATAATTTATCTCTTATCTTTGAATTGGGATATCTCCTTCGTTCTTTTAAATTTTTCCATGAATATTATATTTTATAGTTAACAAGGTGGTTATTATTATTCCTTTAAATCACCTAAGGAACGTTGGTATTTTTTTCCGTGGAAGAGAAAGTCTATCATGGTTATAATCTCTTGGTTTTTCCATTCATTTGGCAGACTTTCTGAAGAATATGAAAGCCGAAAATGAGGATTTCAGTGACATCTCCGCCGATGAACACGGTCGAGGGATTTCGGATATGCTAAGCCTATACAGATGTTCACAGATCAGGTTTCCAAAAGAAAGAGTAATGCAAGAGGCAAGCGTGGCTGCCAAGGATTACTTGGTTAAATCCCTACGAAGCCAAGACTCTTCTCTGGACTGGACGTTTAAGAAAGACCTTCGGGGAGAGGTGCTAACTAGTGCAATATCAACCTTGACGATAATTGCTATTTTCAAACCATAAAGCTTGTAATAAATTTATTTCCCTCACTTTCTTTCCCCCCTTCCCTATATGCAGATCGAGCATGCTCTGGCCTATCCATGGCGTATGAGTCTTCCAAGGTTGATGGCAAGAAATTACATGGAACGGTTTGGATCCAACGACTTGTCGATTGCGAAAACTCTCTATCAGTAAGAAGAGTTTTGTATAACTAATTTCGCTTTCTTTCAAAGCTTGCAAATGATTCGTTCAGGGAACTGATCGAAATCAATTGTTATGTTAGAATGCCGAACGTGAACGACGATAAGTATCTCGAACTGGCCAAACTGGACTTCAACCAAATCCAGGCTTCACAAAGAAAGGAAATTCAAGAAATTAATAGGTGATTTCACCGAAATCTAAAGATCCAATTTCTCCTCTTGTTCTTTTACGCGAAACTTTACTGAAGTACTTCCCAATTTGGTGTTTGTCTGTTTCTGTTCTGAAGATGGTATAATAACTCGGGTTTCGCAAAGCTCGCATACTCTCGTCAGCGAGTGGTGGAATTATATTTTGCCGCTGCAGTTGTCATGTTTGAACCAGAATACGCTGCATGCAGAATTGCTTACACAAAAGCGGGTGTCATTGCAGTTATTAACGACGACCTTTACGATGCCCATGCATCTTTGACGGAGTTGCAACTCTTCACCGAAGCAGTCAAGAGGTTTTGCGATGCCCCACTTTTTTTTATTGATACATTAGGAAATCTGTAAACGATGCATCTTTTTGCATCTACGAAGAAATTTAGGTTTAAAGTTTAAGGAAGCAAATGAATCTTTTGAGTGCGCGTTAGACCTGAATTTCAAGCACATGGTGGTCCAGTTCACATCAAGCTAAATAATAACGAGATGGAAAAATGGTTGGCATCACGTAATCCATTTTAAATCAGGTTAAATAATGACGAGATGGAATAACGATTATAAAGGTCAGCTCCAATATTTGAACCTACTTAATAATGAAGAGACATAGGTTCAAACTTTAGGGAAGCCAATAACTCTTTGCCAGACCTGAATTCTAAGCACCTGGTGGTCCAGTTCACATCAGGCCAAATAATAATGAGATAGAAAAAGGGTTAGCACCTTGTAATCCATCTTAGGTCAGGTCAAATAATAACAAGATGGAATAAGGATTATAAAGGTCAGCTCCCTATTTGAACTCTACTTAGGTTCAAACTTTAGGGAAGCCAATGAATCGCCTAAGTGCACGCCAGACCTGAATTCTAAGCACCTGGTGGTCCAGTTCACATCAGGCTAAATAATTAAGCACCTGGTGGTCCACTTCACATCAGGCTAAATAATAACGAGATGGGAAAAGAGGCTAAATAATAGTAGCAAAATGGTTTTGTGCTAGGTATGTATGTACTTTGTTTAACAAGATTTTGTTTTCCATTACCAAGGATGAGAGAGATCGCGGAGAATTGGCTTCTAGCATACAGTGCTACATGAAAGAGCATCCTGGATGCACAGAGGAGGAAGCTCTCAATTTTTTATATGATCTAAATGAAGCTGCTTTCGGTGAATTGAATAAGGAGTATCTGAAACCTGGAAAAGTGCCAACATGTTTAAGAAAACTGCTTTTTGACAATGCAAGGTCAGCTCAATTGTTTTACAGAAATAACGATGGCTTTGGAATGGTTGTTGAGGACATGAAAGAGCATGTCAAAAAGCTTCTATTTGAGCCAGTTGTATGAATATGCCGTTTTATTAGTAGGTTCTACTTATTTCCATGCAATTGAATTCCACGCATTAATAAGTACTTCTGCTGCATTTTGTTTATGTCAAAATGCACCCGTATGGACGAACTAATGCAGGGCACCCCAATGCTCTTCTAGCTGCGTTGCTTGTTCATATAGGTGGTGTGCTTGGTAACTTTGGATCATTTTAAGTTTAAGTTTTTTGAGTTATATTATTGTAATGATCAAAGATATATGATGTAGTCTTAGTTTTTTATAGGTAGTTCTAGTTTCTTTCCAACTAATTCTAGTTTATATACCGTGTCTTCGGGCTAATTTTGTATCTTTCTTTTTATATTAATACAAGTTTACGATATTCAATTAAAACAAAGTGCACCCATTACCGTATTTTATGATGCAGTTTGAGGTAAAGTGTGTCCATTAATGATGCAACCCATTTATATATAAAAAAAATAAAAAATCTACATGACGGATACAAATTTAAAAACATGGCTTCATAATAAATAATTTACGTAAGCGTCGCATTCTCTCCATTTTTTTTACATCCCTGAGATATATGAGTACATTATAATACATATTCAATCATGTTTTACATCTACAAATAAGTATACAATTAGATGTAACTGATTTATTTTTCAGGTAAATTTCATATCTATATATCAATTACATACGTGTTAACATTTATTATGATGAAGGTTAGAGATGATTGGGAGTGTGTTAGCTGTAAGTGAGCATGAGTTGGAAGTGAGTGGTAGATGGAAGTGAGCACGAGTTAGAGTGAGTGCAGTTACAATTGAAAGTAGAATGTGCATGAGTTGGGAGTGAGTGCAGCTACAACTAGAAGTGAGAGCGAGCATGAGCTAGGAATGAGTGCAACCAAAAGTGAGTTCAATTATGAATAGAGAGTGAGGAAGAAGTGTGAGCAGAAAGTAGAAAGTAGAACGTAAAGTGTGATCAAGTAACAAGTGTCACTTCTTGCTCCAAATCTTAAAAGAATTTAAAGGATTCATTTGAAGAAAATCTAGGTAATATGGAAAGAAAGTTACTTGTGAAAGTCCTTATTGAAAGTATGAATGGCCAAGTTAGAATTATGGATTCCCTAGCTAGCAATAAGAGAACGAGAAAATATATGGAAAACCTACTCCAAGTAGCTTATTTTACACCAAAAGTGATTATAGAGGATGATATGATTGAGCATGATATAATGGTTCTCAAAATCAAAGGTTTTAATATGTAAGTTTCATTGATATTGGCCATATTTTTCCGAGATTCAAAATTGGATCAATTGGAAGTGGGGATTGGATTTAAATTACTCCATGACTTTTCTTCCAAAAGGATTTTCCACATTATTTTATTAAGTTCATAAATAAGGGATAAAATAATAGATGGAGACTCGTGGTTTAGGGGTAAATATGCATTATATTTCAAACCTTGGAGTGAGAATTTTTCTGTGGATATAGAAACTAATAAAAGGATTATGGTATGGATTAGGTTTTTTGGACTTCCTTATTGACTTATCGATAAGGAGGTTTTGAAGAATATTGGTAATACTCTAGGTGAATTCATCCTGAAGGTACCAACTACTAAGGAGAGAAGGCATGTTGCATACCCTTGAATATGTGTTGCCATGGATATTTCTAAACCTTTAACATAGTCGACTAGGATTAAATCCGAATCAAGAGAATGGGATCAACAAGTGGATTCTAAAAATATTGCATTTTGATGTTGCAAATGTCATGAAACTAGGCACATGGCAAGATACTGCAAAGTGAAAATGGAGGAAGAGATGATTTTTTTTGGGAATGAGGGTAGCTTCAAAATGAAATAAGGAGATCATATCATAGGAGAAGCTAGATCAAATTAAGGTTTTTCCACTCTTACGAAAGTGGCTATAAAAATCCCTCTACATCATCATATGGAAAAGGCCATTACAATTCACTTGAATCATAAACATTAGAAGAAACAAATGATATGGGGGATGAGGACGTATAATGTGCAAGTTCAAATATAGAAGCTAAAGGTACGAAGGAAGAGGGGAAGGCAAATTTTAAAACAAAGGAAGATGGAGAAATAAATTTTAAAGCAAACGAGGTGAAGGAGGTCAAGCTTAATCTAGGTAAATCACCTTTATTAATAAAATCTTCTCCTTACAATAAAAATGAAAGTAGTAAGGAGAGTATTCCTTGTACTTTAGAATTTCAAGAGGAGTATAGTAAAGAAAATCTTGTAGAGGATATCCAAGGAAATTTAAGGTTTTTAGGCCAACATAAGAAAGTGATGATTATGGAGGGTTATTTATGTGGTTTAGAGTTTTTAGGGTGACATAAATAAGAAACTGCTAATGAGGATATTCCTTGCACTTTTGACTCTTTAAGGCAACATGAATATTTAGAAGATAAGTCTCATTTATTATAATATGAAAAATAGAAAATAATGATGAAGATGAGAGTGTTAGTGGGAAAATAAGGAGAAGAAGACCATCAAAGCAGGAACAAAGAGAAAAATAACTCAAAAATATATTGATTTGGGAAGCCAAATAAAAATATCATAGGTGTTAACAAGAAGTGGGGCTAATCCAACTAATAAAAATAAAAAGTGTTGATGATAAAAATGATATCATGGAATATTAGGGGTATTTATAAAACCCCTAAGAAAGAGTTATTAAGGAATTAATAGGTTGTTATAGCCCTGCGTTTATTTTAATACAAGAAACAAAATTAAGCAGTAAGGAATGTAAGGATGCTTTTAATAATATTTGGAAGGCAGGTGATTGTTTAACAATTTCTTCTACAGGAGCTTAAGGTAGTATTGTAATAATATGGAACAATGTAAATGGGATGGAGAACTATTAGCAACAAAAATTAATTGGGTTGCTTGATTATTTTGCAAGAAAGATGAAAACTTCAAAGTTGGGGTTATAAATGTATATGCTCTAACAATTGTTACTCCTCATGAAATATGTTGGAAGGACCTTAGCATATTTTTATCAAATACAATGATGATTCATTTTGATCTATGGATTTTGGGGAGTTATTTTAATACTATTATATCTCCTTTGGGAAAGAATGGTGGCATTCTATGATGGTCTAAATCAATGCAATTTTATACTTCATTTTTCAATTCAAATGACCTTTGGGATGTTAGTCCCCTAAGCTTTCAATATACATGGGATAATAGATTCATTAGAAAAAATAAATAGTAGAAATATTGGATAGATTATTGTTATCCAATAAATGGTTGCAAACCAAGTATACAATCTATCTAGATCTTTTATTGCGAGCATGATCAAATCACAAATCCTTTCTTTTGACTTGTGAGTTACCTAATAATGGTCATCCAAATCCATTTCGCTTCCAATCTATGTGGCTCCAAGACCCTGAATCATTCCAAATGGTTATGTTATGGAGGTATGAATCAAAATTTGAAGGATCATGTATGTACATGTTTTTTCAAAATTTAAAATATTTAAAGGAGCAAGTGAATATATGGAATACCAAATCTTTTGGTAAAATTTAAAGGAAATGGGGTAGCACATAAATTTTAAAATTATGGTGTTGATATTCATCCTGATAAAATGCAAATTTTAGAAGGAAATTGACCAAGCAAGATTTTATGTCTTAATAAAAATGATGTCAAGGAGTTTATTGTGGAAACATAACACTTAGAGGAAGTTAAAAAATATATTTAAGGGAAAAATAAATGAAAAAACTATGATAAAAAGGTATGCTGCAAAAATTGTAATATTTTGGTATTTTGATGGGAGTGACCCCTAATAGAAGCCACATATAACTTATTTAATATATATATTGCATTACTATTTATTTATTTTAACAAGATATGAGTGGTTTTTATTGGGGTAATTCTTGTCAAAATAACATGACATTATATTTATTGACAAGTCAATCATAACACCGTGTCTTTTCATCACATATATTCTTTATTTCTATTTTTATCCAAAATTTTTATCTTTTTCATATTGTTATGCTTTTAGAATCAACTCTTTAATATCATTTTGATTAAGAGATAAAATCATATTAAGAAAATTACCTATGAAAATGTATATTTTGCTAAGATGAAGATCAACACCTAGAATGGCTAAGTTATATGCTAACTATTTTTCCTCTCTATACACATCGTTTATTTCCATGGAATATTTGTATGATGCAATTTCATTCCACATTAATACCTCTTATTTTATAGATATATTCACATTTCCAACAGACTAACTTTAACAATAATTGATGAACATAAACTAAAATGTTATCCCCACATCCATTTTTTTTTATAGCATTAATGATAAATTTGGGAATCCCCCTTAATTGAAATTTTTTTCCATCATTTTTTTGGTTGTAATAAGTGTTGTAGCCTTCATAGAGTTGTTAGTTGAATTTCTATATGATTATGAGTGAAGATAATTTTACCTTCATTATCTTAAGAAACACCACCTTCATCAAATTTTCTTGTATTTTATTTGAAATTATGTCAAAATAAATTTTGATAAACCCAAATTTTGGACATTTTTATTTTACCATAGATCAAAGTAGATCCTTTGTGTTAACTCCCTTGTCACATATGGCCCTTAAATGTATATTCAAGTCCTATATCCAAGAGGCTATCACATCATTTTTTGCATTTGAGAGTTTCCATGATGAGTACAGTGTTTGTAAGCATTTTAAGAGAGCAATAATAATATAGTTTCAATATTTAGCATGTTTTGCATATTTATGTTTAAAAATTATATTATTCATATCATGTCATTAAATAATGATAGAACCAATCCTCCACATAATACATAATGGTTTAACTTTGAAATAATTATCTAGCATTTCATCAAGTCTTTAAATATTGATGGAACTACTCAATGTATTCTCACATTTTTGGAAAAGTAGCCTCAAATTATATAAGCAAAGGGATAATAAAGAATTAAATAATCTAATGTTTCTAATCCTTCTCATGCAAGGCACACTTGAAAGGTCCATGATATCCTCTTCTATGTAGACTCTCTCTTATAAGAATGTTGCTTTATACTACTAACCAAAGGAATGTTGAGGCCTTAGGGAGGGACTTTAGGGACCAAACATTATTCCCAAGGAAATTATTAAGAGTAGGAAATTATGACTGCTCTAAATCCTCATATCCTAAATTGATTGAGTATCCACTACCTTTTTATAGGTTCCAAACCAAATCATCCTTTTGCATAAAATAGGAAAATAAAACTCTTTAAGCATTTTTTGAAGTTTATTTGCTATTTGTTTATGTTCCTCTCCTTTGCCTAGGCTACTAATAGAAATCCATGATCTAAAGTTTACTCTCACATTAGTATAAAATTTGACTTTTGGATATTTATATGATAGGCATGCTTGAGCCAACTATTATAATTTTGAATTAGAAATAAGAGGATAATGATTAAACCAAACATTGAACTAGAAATTTCTTGTATCCCCCCTCATTGATTGTGTTGAAATTCACACCTACTTTTAGAAACGAATAGAAGCAATCCATCCACTCAAATTTTATATAGAAAGTGTAAAGAATTAAAAAAATAAAAGAGATATAATTGGTGGATGCCCTTGGGCACCATAAATAGTCACTATATTATTCATGGATAAGGATCTAAATTCTCTACTACAATGGATGGAGTGGTTGGTTGGTATTTATACCAATACCAAAAATTCCAATTACATAATTAATCTAACCTAGGTCAACATAGTAAGAGGGATTTAGGTTATATACAAATTATAAATGGGTTTAACCATAACAACATTAATTGTGACCCATAGGGATTATATAAACAAATAATTATATACATTGTATAATGTATGCCTATAGGCCTATACAAGAGTACATCATACAATGTTAGTCTTAAACATAAGTTAGACTATACTTTTAACACCCCCTCATAATCTGAATTGAGAGGGAAACGAGAGAATATAATAGTGATAATAATATCTGGAAGACTTATTTTAATCCTTCTCATCATCTGGAAGATGAACACCCATATTATGAAAATCAATTTCAATTCTTTGCTACAAGTAAATTTTGGTTGATGTGCTTCCTTATTATAGTATCCACAAATGATTTTTGACTTATTTGAATACTTAGCCTAGCCCTTGGACCCCTAAATATATGTCTCCTTAGGTTTAAATTTATTTTCATGAGCTTGTAGTTCATAAGTACCACTATCATTTCTCATTGATACCTATAAATATACTAGGAGAGAGCAAAGTTGGTTAATAGAAAGAGTTTTTTGTGTTTCCAAGTACATATGAACCACATGAACCATGAGGTTCAATATCTAAAAGAGAGAAGACATGTTAGAAAGGACTATTTTGACACATGTTGCATCATTTTTATTTCTACATCTAGAAGATGCAATATCTACTCTTAATGTCTTGAATCTCATAATATAGTCATCAATGTTATTAAACTTAACCAATTTGAGAGAAGACAACTCTAGTTCCAAGTGTCTAACTTTAGTTGTATGAACGTTTTCAATTAACACATGTAATTCTAACCATACCTTGATAGGTTAATTCTCTTTCTTTATATGGAAAAGAAATTCTAGTTTAATCAACAAGGAGAATAGGCCAAGAGATTCTTCTTGCTTATATTTGTGAGTCTCATCATCAAGGGTTACTATTCTCTTTACTTGATAGATACACCATGAGTTCTTACTATGAATTAAACGAATCATCTAGGTGAACCATATGCTATAATTTCATCCATTAGGGTGAGTAAAAAATTCTTAAGGATCCATCCTACACAATTCAACTCTCAACACTGTAATAGGTTCTTGAACTAATGTCACCAAGGCGAATAGCTTGAAAAATCATTAGACTTAATAAGAACAAGCTCAAAAATATTTTTGTATATAAAACATATGGACTCTAAAATTTTTATCCTAGTAGACAAAAAATAAAGAAATAACCCTCCAAATCATAGAAATATTGTACGCAATCACAATTCACCTCTTGGTATATATTGGTTTGTTTTTGGTTACCACTACTTCACCATATAGTCACTACTAGATTATTGTAATCAATGCAATTTTGACACTTCATAATGTTTCATTGGTCAAAGGACTATAAATATGGTAAATATATATTATGACATGTAGGGGTGCAATGTTGACTACAATATCGATTGAGGATTCATTGCTTTACATTACAAGTTCTAAAAGAGATATTTAAACTTAGGTTGATTGGAAGTTAAGACTTTCATTCTAACCACACTATCAACCTTCACATTGACTTATATAAGATATTTTTGTCTAGTATGATAGTTGAAAGCACAATATATATTAAAAAAAATTTATTGCATGGATTTGAAGAGGCACCCTACCATCTCTAACACCTTTGACTAGCCAAAAAAGACAAAGGAGTAATCAATAAAGTTCATCCATACACTACACCAAAATGGCTTTTAAGTGTGGTTAAAATACAACATTTTTTTACGATGGTAAAAAATTACCCTAAAAGACCCTAAGATGGCAATTTTAAACTGCCCTCACCAAAAAATATTTTAATGGTACATAAAATATGATGGTTCGTTACGACACTAAAAAACCACCCTAGTAGACCTAAGAGGGACGTTTTAAACTACCATCACCAAAAAATCTTTTAATGACACCTAAAATATGATGATTTTTATGGCGGAAAAAAACTACCCTGATAGACCCTAAGAGGGTGGTTAAAAACCATCCTAAAATATAACTCTTAAAAAATAAGAAAGGATTCGTAGGAACTTTGGGCAGGTATTTTGAAATTCAGCTTGGGATGGTTTTAGAGGGCTCTTTGTTGATCCTAATGAATCTGGTGGTGCCTGACTCCATCTGTTTGAAGGTGGAGCCTGACAGGTATGATGAAGAACTGTATGTAGATCTATATGAGCAACTAGAATATGGAAGGAATGTCCCCAAAACATATTTGTTGGAGGTATTTCTCTTTTATTATTCCATTTATTTTGAGTTATATGTATATATGTTTATTTCTATTCAGTATTGAGGTCATGGGTATATGGGTGTTGATTGCTTAGATGGAGGAGAGGGTGGGTCAACTCACAAAGAATACAAAGGAGATGCGAATGAAGATGGATTCTTTGTAGAAACAGGTATAGCTAGTAGAAGCTTGGAAAAATTAGAGGGCAAAATCCACAATTTTCAATTGTGTGAGCTCACAACTTAGGAAACTATGGAACTATTTAGGGTTTTGCCTTAAATTTTCAAACTAGGCAAGGATAAGATTAGGGAAAATATAGACTTTATAGTTAAGAACATGGAGCTCCCTGTGAATTCTATGCTAGATCATCTGATGTTTTTAATATTAAGTCTAGGAAGGGTTCTAAAGCCTAGGTTTTTAGTTTGGGAAAAATGAAGTCCATAAATGAGTCTGTCATCTTAAGCTCAAGCCTCTTTATACGATCTTGAGAATGCCTAAGCAAAGGCTTAACAAGGTTATGAAGAGACACTGTGAATCTAAAATATTATATGCAATTTAATAAATTTGTTAGACAGACAAATAGACTAATATATTATCGTGTAAGAGGATCACAAGTATTTAATTGTAATTACAAAGCAAGTAATCATTGTGAATATAGGACTGTAAAGGGTGTCTCTACCAAGATATAAAATCTTAATTTTTTTGAACTATATGTCACTGGGTTTATTTTCCCTTTAAAATAGAATGATAATAAAATCATATTATAGTTTGCATTTGTTCTCTCTGATTCAATATGAAAAATTCCAAAAGTTTCTTAATATAGTTGGCCATAGAAACCCCAAATTTTACTCATCAGTATTGATAGAATGATTAGGGAAAATAATTTATATTTGTTTCTTTATCTTCCTATTCATGGAATAGAAGTTGTGAGCTTGGTTCATTAGTAAATTCAATTGTCTCACCATTTTTGTTTTCTTGTTTTTGGGATAGATATTTGAAGATGGATTTGGTGGCAAGATAGATCACAACATTACTTTTGAGGAACACTTGGGACTTGTTGAACATATGTCTAGATCCAATCAGGTATACTTAAATTCTTAATTCAAGGGTATGCTTTTACTTTAATTCAGTTATATTCTTGTCATTAATTTACAATATGGATACTATCAAAACCATCAACTCTCATAATGTATATTGTGTTTATGTATCCTTGTTTTCAATAAAATGGTTCATGTTATCATGATACAAACATCATATGTTGGTATTTTTAAGGGAAGCTACATTAAATTGAAAAAAATAGATTTGTTTCTGCAACTATCTAAACCATAGTTAGTTTTGAGTTTGAATTGTTGTTGGCTTACTCAATTTTTACTTTGTGTCAATTTCCAGTTACTTTATGAAGCTTGTAGTCTCTTCATGAAAGTTGTTTTCATAGACTGCAACAAACGTAATTGAGATATTTTAGGCATATAAGATTAGTTTTAGTTTTCATGGACCATAACAAGTATAAATGGGACAATGAGATGCTTTAAGAATATATAGAAAAGGCTAATCAAATGGGATGATCTCAACCAATTAAATACCTTGAATTTCAAGGAGGAGATCCAGGTTCGAACCTTTCCAAACATACAAGCATAATTGCAAAAATTATTGTTATAATATCACTATGTAGTTTGTCGAAATATTATGGTAGCAAAGTCATGATGTAAAATGGGTGGGGCATGTTTTAATATGATATAACCAAATAAAAAACTAATAGAAGTTTGGCATAATTTGAGGGTCAAGGAGGTTATGAACTTTACACATGATGTGTAATATGATGAGAGGTTATTCTAATTTCATTGTTGTGATGTAATGATACCCCTTTTTTTATAAAAGCACTTATATGATGTTACTTATTGCCCCTTCCACTACCAGATAACAAATGAAAAATATGTTCAATATTTGTGATATATTAATCAAAAATTTCAAAAGCAAATGATAGATGCAAATCAGTGGATATAGTATTTGAACTAGCTAAATTATTCCTACTTTGTAGCATAAAGTTATTTACATGGTAAAAACCCTCCAATATGGATTGTAAAAATGTCAAACCAAAATAAGAGAGTCAATATTACTTTTAATTGATGCAATGAGATTTTCTAGAACATGGGAAAATATAAAGTGCAAAATAAATCATAGTTCTTCAAGACAATGTA
Source organism: Wollemia nobilis (assembly GCA_028583015.1). Lineage (NCBI taxonomy): Eukaryota > Viridiplantae > Streptophyta > Pinopsida > Araucariales > Araucariaceae > Wollemia > Wollemia nobilis. The sequence goes on from JAQPPZ010003968.1 coordinate 786,832, forward strand.
TGGGTTTAGCCTATCGATCATAGTGACTCACATTGGATGTTTATACAATATCAAATACAAAACTAAGTAAAATGAGAACAAGGGGAGTGCACAATATTAAACAAACCTATGTTAAGAGCAACATTACCATCAAAAAGGGATCCAAATTGAGGTCCCATAGAGAAGTTTAGATGAGAGTCATTGTCCATGGAACCCTTTTTTGGACCTCTGACTACTATATTATTTAAATAAAGACTATGGATTCTTAGTTGTTGAATGCCTTAAACAATACTTCTTCCAACACAACATGCCCCCTTGTTCTAAGGATTTCCCAATGTTAGCCAAGATTTGAGAAGGATTTTCTTCTTCCCTTACTTTTTTGTGCATGTTGTCTTTATTTATTTATTTATTTTTTTTTTAAATGCTTGCTTGAATTCAATTATATGTTGCATTGTTGGTATAAAATCAACATATACATAAGGATTGAAGCTTTGATTGAGATAAACAAAGCTATTATTGTGAAAATATGAAATAGCAAGAAAAAACAAGCTTTATTAGGTTACCAAATGTAAAAATATAATGTTCTAATACCAATTTAGATTGGGTATGATGTGTTCATGTTCCTATAATACTATTATGACCCGAATTTATTTGTGAAATAGGAAATTTTATGAAATTGGTATTTTAAAGCTTATAAATTACTACTAACTAATTTAATTTGTTAAGCAAAATCAGAACAATGACCAAATGAGTAAACAGAGCATGCTTATAGAAAATTACACTTTAGTTATTAGTTTAACTTCAATTAATTATTCTATTTTGAGAGTTGTATTAGAATTAGTATCTGAAAAGGTATTCAAAAGAGTATTTGTTATGCTAGTTATTACTACATTATACTTTAACAAGAAGGCTGTAAACTACCAAAAAGAAAGCAGAGGCTAGTAATAAAAAGTAGAGAACCCACCTAGTGAAATGGAGTTATGACAAGATGAGGAATATGTTGTTATAATCTAATTTGATATATGTAGAGTAAATAATGGGAAGAAATGAAGCACATAACAAATTAATGTCAAAACTAATTGTGATATAAGAGTTCAAATAAAAATTTGGTATGCATATTATATGTAAAATCCTCTCAAGTGTAGTTAAATATGAGTTGAAGAGTAGTCTTAGAGGTCAATAATAATAAATTTGACAAAGCCTTTTTAGTGCAACTAAATATGTGTTGAATATCATTTGGAGAAACTAGTTTTAATAACTAATATATTAGGAACAAAACAAGGGATAAATGACTATATATATCAACTTCTTGTGTATATTCAACTAATCTTGCATTGAAGAAAGGGTTAATTTTCCATAGTATTTTATGTTGCAACTTTTGATGACACTTACCATCTAGGGTGTTGTAGTGGCAATTTTGCATCTAAGCTTATGAGTTCATTTGGTAGCTCTGGATTACTCAAAGAGAACATAGAGAATCATTTATTAGCTTGGTCTTCATTTAAGATGATATCAAACACTTGTCTACAAGCATGTTTGGTCGCCATATTGTTTGAATAGAAACTATCTTTAAGAGTGCTTGCATCTAAGTTGTATTATAAGTTTTATCTGAGATTGCATCATACACTAGAACTCTTAACTCCCTATTTTTATTTTTTTATATGTAGTATTTAGTATTCTATCAATCATTTAGAGAATTAGTTGTATTCTATCCCAAACTTGATGGTAAAGGATGTCACTTTTCATATTTTACTGTGTTTATTATTTTCTTTGTAGATTCATCTTAGTTATTTTAATTATACTAATATATTAGATGTTTAATATTGTGCCTTCTCTATAGGACCCACAACCATTGTATATATTATTTGGTACCATTTTCCATTCAGGATATTCACAAGACTTTGGGTATTACTGTGCATATGTTAAGCTATCAAAACATACCCTTGCATGCTAATACCTTGGGTTAAAGAGTTTCAATTATTGGTACAAAATGTATTTAGTCTACCAGTGTTGGGTATATGCATGTTGTTGATCATATATTTACTATACCATAACTAATGCATCCTATTATTAGCCTTCAAAGTAACTGATATTATGTTACATGCAAAATACAAAATATAACTGGTACTATTGTAATAATACCCATGTTTTTGTAGCTACCATACACAATTTCTTAGCAAAAGAAGTATATATATTATTCTTTGTTCATAGTAGTCCAATATAAAATTAAGAAAAAAAATTGATATCTTCCATTGTAACAGATTGTACAAATTTAGTTTCTAATGGTGGAAATGTTTCCTTTAAACAAAGGCCATATAGATAATCTAACTCATATGTTGGAAAACTCCCTTATAATGGAAATCTAGATAATGGTTTGGCAAAGTTGCATCCAAAACCACAATTGAAGATCCTAAATCTAAAGAATGTTGGTTCTCATATTGGGAGTAGTAGAACCGTTGAAAATGGTAATGATACATCTAATCCTCATGTTGCTTTAATTTATTGAGACTGTGAAAGTTCCATAAGAAAGACATATGGTATATCCATGAAATATGAATGATCAAAGTACATGGAATATTTTAATGTCCATTGTCGATCTAATAAAGGAAAACTCTCATCTTTGTCTTCTCATTCATATTTACATTACAAGAATTCAAAGTTTCATTCTAAAAAAAATGGGTAAAGTTGCAATAATGTAGTATAAATGGAAACATATTAACAAGTATACCATGACAATCTCCTTATGTGGCCCAATAAGTATTCTTCTAAAACTTAAAATCTCCATATATTAGGTTTTTATATGTATTTATTAAAAAGTAATAATAAGAGGAAGGTTTAAAATCACCCTCTTAGGATCTATTAGGGCAGTTAAAAATTGCCCTCTTAGGGGTTTATACCCTAAGAGGGTAGTTTTAAACTACCCACATAGTGACAAACTAAGGTGATTTTTGAGGTGTTTTTTAACTGCCCTAATGGACCCTAAGAGGGTAGTTTTTTTAGGCATTTTTTAATCGCCCTCATATGAAGTAAACTTTTTACGATGCCCTCATGGACAATAGTTGAATAACCACCCTTAAAGGTGTTTAAGGATGGCTAAAAACTGCCCTTAAAGACCATTTTTTGTGTAGTGATACCTCCTTGAAGAGCATCATATGTAGCTGAGTTGAAGACAATATGTAAAATTAGGTAGTTATGAGTTTCAAACCTAATTTCCTATTCCACACAAACACCGATCAAATCTCAACCGATAAGATAACCATATATATTGGTTTCTCAAAGTATGATAAAGTACATGTTTAAGACATTCCTATTTAGTGAAGAAGAAAATGCATGGGGTTCAACATAAAACCTGTAACCAACACTTTTTCATTGTATTGAATGTGCCTACTTTTCCACCTTAGTGCCTTTTAGGAATGCAATTGGTCTTGCTTTTTATTAATTTCAATAAAAAATAAAAATAAACTTTATGTACATAAAATAAAAAATAAAAAATTGATGTACATGAAATATGACATAAACTTTAAATTTAAATGCAATTGGCTAGTGTCATCAAGCAACACTCCAAATACTATGGTGCATAGCAACATTGTCTTCTTGTCTAGGTGGCCCTCAATGTATGTGACACTCATGTCAATGCCTAACCACACTATTTAGAAGTATGCATCCTTGGAAAACCTCTCCAAGCACCTCCTCTACTTTTGTCATAGGTGAACCTCAACCCCTAAGGACCCTTAGGATCCACCACACATCTTCAAGTATGATGGTCATCTCTCTTGTTAGCAATAACATGGTATCAAAATACCATATCTCTACTAGCGATATGAGGAGCAATATTGAACTCCACATTTCACATTAGGGCCACATGGTAAAGCTTAATGTCACCAAGAGTGAATGGTTTGCAAACCTTAGGAGACCTTGGATGGTCTCCAAAACATATGGCCATCACTTCTTGTATCCTAGATTCTGTAATATCTCTACCACATAAGTCAATCCAAAAGTTTTTTTATCATTACAAATAAACAAACATAGCATTTAGAAGCTTAAAATTGTAAATATATCTTGGTGGTGTGAAAGTCTCACTATTGGCAAAAAAGTAATTGCTTGGCGAAAGTTCTTACTAGGATGAAAGTGTCATCGAATCACAATAGTGCAATATAATGTTAAAATAACATCCCCTTATTTGAAATGCTTTTTGAGGCAAAAAATACACCAAAGGGTTAGTTTTTTATACTTACATATGTTAATGCTTTCCTCCTACTATGAGTTCCCTCACCTAGTTGGATTGGTCTGGTGGGTGTGTGGTGTACGATTAAAAATTCACTGCTCTCATGTCTCTAGAGTTCCTATTTCATCATATTTGTTGTAAAAATGAATTTATTTTTACCCCCTTATCCCTTTTACCCCTTGGCTTTCCTAGCCAGTTTTTGTTGTATGTCCTTAGTTTCTCATCCTTACACTAGTGTGAATCATCATCAAGTCGATTTTCCTTGATTCAACTTGATTTTTCCTCTAAAACTTGAGGGGGCACATTGGGGCATGACATAATAAAATGCTACCCAAAGTACAAAATTTAACATCACTTCTATGCAAATAATCATAGCATCAGTCATCTTGCACTACTAACCATAAACAACATAAAATATTTCCATATAAAAATTGGGGTGAGCATCTATGTTAGTGTTTTACACATTATTAATCAATACAAATATCAAAAAGGGACCAATGTAAAAAACCAATTTTAGACACAAGGATAATATTCAAATTTTCCAATCCCTTCATCAATCATCATTTTAATTAGTAAAATCAAATCAATCTTCCTTACATCCAAATTTCAAGCATTTATTACTCCAAGAGCAAAATTTGTAGGGCATGTGAAATAGCTTTATGGTGCTTTCATGATCCTATATATGTTTTTACAAAAAATTTGACTTCAACATTTCCTACCCAAATTTGACCTCCAATGGTCATGACAAAAAAAGTGTCATCAACACTTTGGCCATGTTAACACTTTTTGAATATCATGCATTAAAATTAAAAAGAACTAACTTTTTGTAACTTCTAAGTCATCCATCGTTAATGGATCTGATCTGTAATATCTGATTCACAACTGCCAACAAAAAAATCAAGTCCAAGACTTGTCATTTTTAATATTTCTCTATCAATGGCTTCTTGAAATCTTTCAAGCTATCTCCATTTCTAACACTATCATCTTTAGTGAAATCATTCCCCAATGAGTTTTGGCTTCCTATAAAACCAACACTTAGGATGACCAATTCATAAAGAGTTTTAGAGTAGGAAAATTCTACGAAAACCTCTCTAGAATGATAGAAAGTCATCAATTTCACAACCCTAAAAGTACCATGAAAACTTTATAGTTATTACTCTAATGTGTATAATAGTGATATCCATTACCAACCATGAGGATATAATATACCATGATTATTATTTTTTGAATAAAATTACATAATATACCCACTTTAGCATAGAAATGACATTTTAGATTTTAGATTTGTTGTTATAGGTTTGGTAAAATTTATATGAGTATACTTTATTAAATATAGATTATGTTGTTTTACCAAAAAAAGGGGGATTTTGTAGTATAAAAAACCATTTTATTGGTTTTATATTTAGTCATAAGGTTTATTTATTAGGTTATAATCAAGGACACACATGAGAAGTCAAGCTTCTTCTAGAATGAACTTTGACATCTAAATCAGATGACCATAGTAATGAAACCCTTGTTTAAGATACCATATTTACTTTCAAAGGTAGTAAATGCACCTTTATTTCCTTTATGTGTGCATTAATTATTTGGTTAGATGGCTTCTTGAGTATTTTTTATATTGCTATAAACTTCTATATCAAAGAAATAAATTTTGTTGGTTGGTAGAGTTGAAGGAGAAAGTATTTCACCTAATAAATTTTATAAATATTGTTCAAAATTAGTAATAAAAGCTAGCATAGAAACTAATTTTTCTTAAAGAAATATTTATTAAATATATTTTACACCTTAATACCATATACATGGATCACTCTACCTAGCAAAAATTCCATATTGTAAAAATATTGTGGGGTTGTTTTGATGAGATAGAAATATTATGGTCAACCCATTATTTGAATTGGTAGTATGATTTACCTTATATAGGTATATGAGAGATTTAATTATGTCATCACTTTGTATGGGATTGTCACATGATGTAAATAATTTACGATATAAAGGATGATAAGAAGAATCCTGAAATAGTGCAAAGTAGATCTTTCTTAAACTATGCTTATCCAAAATTTAATCAACCAAACATAGAAATTGTAGAGATGTGAATCAGATTATATGGGATGCGTGTACATCAAGGTAAAATAAAAGATCCTATCATGGTAGGATCATGTTATAGTCATAGATGTAAGCAGATAAATTGATGTCTATAAAAACAATGAATAAGTTTTGTCATTTGTATCATTTTGTAGTTCGTACACAAAGTGTTTTTTGAAATGTGCATAAATGTAATTACTAATATTATAAAGTGGTAATGTAATAATGTATGTGATGACATGTTATATTTAATTAAAGTATTAGTATGTAGAGTAATATCATAAAGTGATTTAGGAAATGAAATGTAAGTATGAGTCAAATACATGTCAAATGCAATTTAAGAAAATGATGAGGTGTCAACTAGTTGGAGGTTCCAACTATTTCTTAGTCATATAAATAAGACCCTTCCCTCATTCATTTGGATCATGTATGATGATGATGATGATGGTTGGAATTTAAAGGCTAAAGGGTGTTGTTGAACGATGTTTGGTGTGGTTGTGGTGAGCATGGTAGAAGTGGTTGACTAGGGATGTTGAATATTGTGTAAGGTGAAAGTCATACATATTTTTTGATATAGGCTATTGTTAATATAATATATACTCATATTTAAATTATCATATGTTATTTTTGTTGTATGTTTCATGTATGTATTGTCATTGCTAATTGTTGCACAAGATAAATTTGTAGGTTTATTTAAGTAGAAATTGAATTGTGTTTATGTTAAATTTTATTTCTAGATAAGATGAATCTTCCAAGCAACAAATTTAGATGAATTATTATTGGCAACACATTCAATGTTTAGTACAATTCTCTATATGCATCATTATTTTCTTCAAATGACATATTTCTTGCACCACCTACATTTTTTTTAAGATGACAAAAAGTAAATTTGTGACAACTCTTTTGGCATAAACTAATTTTTTTTAAGATAACTCTACAACTCCTTTGAGATGAAATAAATGCTTGTAGCAACTACAAACACAAATATGAATAAGAATAATATTTTCTTCTCCAAACAACAAGTTTTTTTTCCTCAAACTTGCATCTACTCATTTTTGGTTTCTCCAGAAGCAGTACACTTTCAAGAACTCTAAGAGGTCTCATGCTCCTTGGCAACTAGATCACCTTCAAAAATGGAAGCTTCATTCTGATGTTAGCTTGATCTTATACCACATATTAGAAACACAAAATATATATTTGTACTATGATTGACATTTGCATTGATACAATATAAGTACATATACATGTGAAATCAATAATGTATGAGGCTAGGATTTACAACTACTTGCCAACTTTTCGTAACCTTTGTAACCATAATATGAATACATAATATTCACAACACACATGTTTTAGTCTTTGCTTGTAACCAACTTTTGCCTATGTATGGAGGTCCACAAAAGCAATCAATTATATAGACACACTTGTAAAGCTTTAGGTCTACTTTATCTCTTGCTTTGTCTAACATTCCTCTACCAGTGTTGGTTGCTTCAAATAATATACTAAAATTTGGATATTTTAAAATTCTTGCCAATATTTCTACGTTTTCTTGGATTTAAGATAAAGTAACTACTCTATGAAATTTTTATTTATATTTTTTCTTTTTGTATTTTTTTCTTCTAAAATAATTGTGAACTTGACCTTCCATGTACCTATTATATTTAAGGATATTCAAAAGACATATTTCTTCTCTTTCGAGTGTTAAAAATCGATAATTATAAATTCTCTAATTGCAAAAGTGGTAAGAACAACAATCTTTTGATATGGGGAAAAGTGTAAATCTCCTTTCAAGTATAATTCCACAAGTCTTTTCTCTAAGAACAATATAGCCCAAGGTACAATTTTATATATTATGGATCAAGACATCCTCAAAAGTTATTTGTTAACTTCATGTGCTAGAAGTGGATTGGTGTAGCACTTACAAAAAGAAGCAAGTTCATAAATCTATGCTCCAAAGTAGGTCATATATCTACAACTTATTATCAAGTCAAAAAAAATCTATAAATAAAGTTTTTCAACAGTGGCCCCATGAGTTTTTCTTCCCCAAGAGGTGTTCTCCATGTTTAAACATATTTTCTTGTGTGTTTTTTGTTGTATATTTATTTTTCATGAATTACTTTAGTTTGCAAGAATACTCAATCATCTCCTCCTTATAGCCCTAATGTCTAAGTGGTATGTTGGAGGAAATTATTGCACCCTTGGATATTTTTCATGCTACAATACTTCCATGATCCAATCAACATTGTGGACTCTGGTGGATCCACCTATTTGACTCGATAAAATATTATCCTAAGACTTTAGAAATACCAAGGTAAGGAAACCCTAGATGCGAGCTTATAAATTCATGTTACATGCTCATGCTCATCCATATTGCAAAAATAAAAATTGTAACATAATATTTGATCAAGCTTTAAAGTATTTCCTAGCTAGTGCTTCAATCAGTAGACCAATGCCTTATCCATTGCACAATTGTAGTAGGGATTAAAACATTGATATGAAATAGAAAGAAAGGGAATAACATAAAAAATTGAGCCAACCACATTCATTCAAATAATGCAATGAAAGTGATCGAACATGCCAGTGAAGGAAGGCATCATTTACATATTCAAATGATGTAACATGCAAATAGGAAAACAAACAAAACTACACATGGAAATTTCGAAAGGAGGAAGCAATATTGTATTAATGTGAAACATCATTACAATAAGAGTCTAATCAAGATATCCAAATATCGCTAAGAAAATAAAAATAAGTTCTCCATTCGAATGATGCAATAGATAACTTCAACTATTTATTAAAATGATGTAACAAAGAATCCCATATATTTTAGCCTCAACCACTAGAAATGATCTCAATAAATTGGGTACCTCCTTAGCAAAAACTTGTGCAATAATAGAGAAGAAAGAGGGGTGAATAGATAAGAAATATAGAATAAAAATACAATAGACAAAGTATAGACACTATGGTATACCTCTTGTAGAATTTTACTATGCAAAAACATGATCCTTCTTCTTCTGATGTAATTACTTCTTATACCTTGATCATTAGTCTCAACCAATTCTCATTATAGTATGGTGATGGCCCATAACTAAAATTACCTCCATACTCTATTCTGCACCATTGATTACCTCTATTTCATGTTATAACTACTTCCACCTTCTCTATTATAATTGCTTTTGGGCATTAAATAGCTTCTTATATTGAGACCTTAATCCTTTTAAATTAAGTCACAGTTGCCTTATTCAAAAATAAAACTTTAGGCACTAAAACTAAAAATATTTAGCCATTGCCTATTTCACACCTTATCAGCTAAAATAATAATAATAATAAATAAAAATATTAACCCTCTCATTTATTTCAATGGTCGATCAAATATAGTGGTGCTTTGAATTTGACTCCTCTATCAATAATCGGTGTTACCTTTTGACTAGCATCAATAGGCATTTAGGCTTACCATGTAGGCTTCTCACACTGGCACCACCAATTGGTTCCTTTAGGAAGTCCCACACGGGAGGCTACCCCAACCACCATAAGGTGGTAGACTTAACTTGGGTATATTCATGGTATTAAACCACATGAAGGCTAACCCACATTTAATATGGGACTAAAATGAAACTAAAAGTCCTTAAATATTGTGTGCCCAAACCTATTGTGGCCATGTGGCACAATTGAATTCATCGATCAATGTTGAAAAGTTAGCAATGGATCAAGTCTAGTGGAGTACATGCATCACATGCAGATTGGGACACTGCTTCCTATGCACTACCTCCCATGTCATTGATCTATGTGTGATCCTCTAGATCATTGATCTTCTATGTACCTAAAACACCCAATTTCCCATCACCAAGGGTCATGTGTGGGTTGGAACGCTTTGGTTCTTTCACCTACATCTGATCCATTGTTTTGTGTACCCTTTTGTGCACCATTGGATCTTCAAACTAGTATACTTCCAACTCTTTGCCACCATGTGTCACCATCTATTTGGAGCATACCCTTGTACTCTGACCCGATCCATTGATCTACATGCCCCTTTAGGGACCATTGACTGGAGTTGTTGAAAAGCAAACCATAGACTGGAGTAGTGGGGTACACGTGGCCCAATTTGACCACGTATCATGCATGGCTCATCCTCATACTTCCACCCATGTGATAGCTTTAGTCGTTGATTTGGGTGCCTATTTGTGCATCGTTTATTTGGGTGGGCACCAACTTTAGCCTCTACGCAATATAAAGTTAGGGGGAAAATCTTTTATGACCACGGGCCTATGGAAGAAAAAGACCCAAAAACTAATTTTTTTATTTTTGAGGGCCACCTTGGAGGGGGGGGTTAGGCGGCGATAATTGTATGTGGATAATAGATGCAAGGGGTATGGAAGGCGGACTCTAATATTAGGATTTTCATGCCTAGAGGGGATCTTGGAGTAAAATGTGAAGGCAGGTGGAATGACTAGAGGAAAGAAATTTGAGGGCCAAAAATTAGGATTTTGAGGGCTTACTTAGGAAGAAAAAATGGGGGCCCTAAAATTTATAAGACTTTCAGACTTAAAAATAATAAGACCCTTTGATGATGATATATATACAAATATATTACTCATGAGAGGTGAGATAGAACTTAAAAATACCAAAAATAATTGCAATAATTTGAAAAGGACCTAAGACAAAAAGGATTATTACAAAGAATACTGACTAGGGGATTATTGTGAATTTTGGAAGGACCACAAAAATTAAAAGAGAAAACAATATTATCCTAGACATGAAAACAAAACAAACTAAATCAAGGACTCAGGCAACAAAAATTTGAAAATTAGGGATGATCTCAAGTTGGATTTTGAGGATCCAACATAGGATATAACTATGATAGGTGATGAAAAGACTCTTTACAATGAATCACCTGAGAACTCAGATTCTCCAATAGACCACATGGACTCGCAAATTTATCTAATAACCTAAAAAGGACACCTTAATAACCTAAAAAGAACAATATTGAAGGACACAAAACAAACTAAGGAAATAACTCTAAAATACTCTTCTTATTTTTTTTTCTTGGCATAAGGCTTCTCAAGATATTAGTGTAAAATGATACAATTCCAAATTCTGGCCATTGATAGGAATTGAAATTTTTTTACCATCCAAAGTCTGCAACTTGTAAGTATGTTGGCTTGCATTTTGAAGGATTTGATAGGGACTAAGCCATTTAGGTTCCCACTTCTCCTTTTCACCATGCTAATCATTTTTTGGATCCTAGTACAACACTATATCTCCTCTCTGAAAAGGTTTCCCCTTGGATTTGTTATTGAATAATTGTGTTATTTTGTGAGCCTACTCAATTATCTTCATTAATGAATCCTTTCTATCTTCCTGCAACTTCACAATCTGATCAAATCTTCTTTGCAAAATATTTGGATTTTCATGATCCTAAAGAAGCAAAGATAAAGCATGACTCTCCACCTAAGGGGATAACAAAGAATTTTCACCATATACTAGTTCATAAGGATATTTGCATGTGCTTCTTTTGATAGATATTCTGTCAGCCCATATAGCAAACTTCAATTCACTATCCCAACTTCTTTTGTTTCTACACAATGCTCTTCTGATTCTTGTGATCATATTTTTTGTTTGAAGATTCTACTAAACCATTTCCTTGAGGATAATAATTCATAGAATGAGAAAGCTCTATAATTTACGTAGAAAAAATCCAATCATCTCAAAAGAAGTAAAATAGTTACCATTGTCTGTGACTATCTTTTAGGGAACCCCAAACCTTATCAATATGTGTTCTAAAAATTTGACAACCATCTCAGTAGTTGACATCTTGAGAGGTGTTGCTTCTACTCATTTGGTAAAATAATTTGTTGCTATTATGATCCACCTATGGCCCCTAGAAGAAGTTGGTTTAATTTCACCTATGAGATTTATTCCTTAGTGAGTAAAACGAGCTTCCACAATTACTAGCCTCAGGGACATGGATGACAAATTCTATTTTCCTATAAAAATATGATAGTTATGACAAATATAACAAATTGAAAGACATCCTTAAATAGGGAGGGCCAATAATAACCAACCCTCATGATTTTATGCATGGTAGCCTTTGGAGAAAAATTACCTTCGTAGAATTCAAAATGATATTCTTTCAGCACTTGGGGAACTTCTTTCTCGAATAGACAAAGAAGCAACACACCATCTGGGTGACTTGAATACACTCTACCTTCTTGAATGTAGTATGTTTGGTCCAATTTCTTAACAAATCTTCTTTTACTTTGAGCATATCATCTAGAAATGACAAGTTCTAAAGATAAAATATAATGCCATCATACCACTTGCAATAAAAATTATCAACTTCTCTAGCTTCACGATGCCCATCTGTAATGATAGTGTTATTCATGGATTCCCCTTCGTAGTTAGCCATATACTTTTCCAGTCCCTATCCTCTAATAATTTAAACTGCTCTAAAATCTACATCATATTGTAATAATTTTTCCATCCATCTTGTAGGATTGCCTAAAGGTTCAAGTTGAGTAAAAACATCTTTAACAGTAATGTAGGGGATGCAGGCTATTACCTTATTGGATCCAAATATGCATTTGAAATGATCTAATGTAATGATTAATGCATAAGCCTATTTTTATAGCATAGAGTATTTCAGTTGAACACCCTTCCTTCTTGCACTCATAAAGGCTATGGCCTTTTCATTTTTTTCTTCATCCTTTTGAGCTAGAACTGCAACAATAGTGTGTTCTAAGGAAAATGAGTATATTTTGAAATCTTTGGAGTAATCAAGGCAATTTAATACCAGAGCCTGAGTGATTGCATATTTGATCTTCTGAAAAGCTATAATATTTTCCTCTGTCCACCTTATTTTCCCATATTTTTCATGTCATTATTTAGCTTAGAAATTTAAGAAAATTTAGGAATAAACCTCCTAACAAAGCTAATATTACCAAAGAATGATCTAACTCCTTTCAAATTTTTAGGAGGGGGAATGCCAACAATTGCTTCTATCCTTTGTGGATCAATTCTAATCCCTTCCTTTAAAACAATGTGTTCAAGAAATTTACCTTGTGTGGTCCCAAACACACATTTTTTAGGATTCAAATATATGCCAAACTCTTTGAACCTATCAAATACTTGAGTTATATGTGTAAAATGATATTCAAGATTTTTTAACAAAATTGTAATGTCATTAAGATACACTACTACTATCTTAAACATTAGCCCCTTATATGTAGCATTCATGGATCTTTGAAATATCCCTACATTCATCAATCCAAATGGCATCTTGATGTATTCAAATATTCCCCATGGGATAGTGAAAGTTATCTTATACTTATCCTCTAGATTCATTACAATCTAATTGTAACCTGAGAAGCCATCTAATAAAGATATTCTTGATGCCCCAAACACTGCTTGAAGCAACCACTCCATGTTAGAAAGTGGATAGTTATATTTAAGGTAGCTCTTTTTTAAATTTCTAAAATCAACACAAACCCTTATTTCACCATTCTTTTTTCTAACAAGGACTAGATTTTCTAACCAAGAAGAAAAAACACCTTCTAGATTAACTTAGTATCCAATAACTTCTGCACTTATTTTTGCATAATTGGATGCAAAGTGGGATTGAAATTTCTTTATTTTTGCCTAAGCTTGGTATACTTCTTAAGAGGTATTATGTGATTCATCATATTTGTGTTGAAAGTCTTCAGGTCTTCATAACTCCAAGCAAAGACATCAATGTTCTTTTTCAATAATTTAATATATTGTTGCTTCTCTTTTCCTGATAGAGCTTTATTGATCTTAACAAACTTGGTCTCTTCCTATGTTTTGATATTAACATCATCTACTTTAAACTTCTATACTAGAGGTTTATATCCTCCATCAAAGTCATCAAACAATATCTCTAGATATACCAAACCCCTAGGGATCATATTGGTCTTCATTTGTATGACTTCTATGGGTTCTCCAATAATATCCTCCAATTTTTCTTCATCACTTTCATCGCAAATAATGATAGAGAATTTATTTTGCATAGTCACAAAATTATTAATGTGTATATCATTATGGAAAACTTGCAAATATACCACATTATCAAGGATAGATGGCTTATAAATAGATATTGTTGGGAACCTATCCATAAACCAAGTGTCTTTATCAGGGCTATCTGCTCCAAAAGCATTAATTACCAACATATTCACATTGTGATTTTGTGCTTTAGGAATATATTGTAGATCAAAAGTTAATAATATATCTATATCATCCAATGGTGTGTGCTTATATTGCTTTAATCTAGGGTGCTTTATTTGATATTTTCCTTTGATTTGTTGAATTACTAGCTCAACATCCTTGCTAACCTTGAGGTAATTAATACCCAATTCCTTGGCTTTCCTTAGCGCTAGAAATAAAGCTTCATACTCTACAACATTGCTTGTACAAGAAATTTATAATTTGTATGGTATGCCAAGATAATTTCCATTAATATCCATCAACCTTACCTTGGATACTGCTCTTGCTTGAGATTTTACCCCATCAAAGTCATAGTCCACAACTCAAAACTTAGAATTATATAATTTTTTGCATCTACTTTAGCCTTCAATTTTGGATCCATATTCTTAGGATCAGGCACTTCTAATAATAAAGGAGAATGCCAAATAGAGTAAACCCCCATATCCTTTTCCTCATTAGAATTCATGATATTAACCATATTATCATTAGGATATCTACATTCAACTGAATATTTTTCAAAGGGTTATCTTTTCAAGGTAATTTTTTTCTTGATCTACATTGGGATAGTGGCATATGACCAATCTAATTTAATAGTACCACCTAGATGCTTTACCTGATGCCTATAGAGTAGTTTGGAAAATAAAGAGTCTACATATACAACTACAACATCCATTACCACACCTTTCTTAGGATATTGTTCATGATGGAAAAGAAGCCCAGTGATAATGCCTACACAAGGTACTCTCCTATTATCCATTACAAAAATAGGGGGTGCTCTTTTTGACAAGTCAAGCCTAGATGATCAGTTACTTGTTTTAACATTACATTCATGGAAGCACCACTATCAAGCATGAAATTATGAATAACATATTGGTATTCATAGCTTGATTTACATCTTAGTGATATGTAGAATGGTTTAAATAAATATGAGGCTCTGATTGCATTACTTTCAATGTCTATGGGAGCTTCAGGATGACATCCTGACTAATCAGTTAACTTTAAGGCTCTACATACTTGATACTAGTACTTTGGGATGGTCATTAATTCCCCAAAAGTGATGTTGAATTTTTGCTTGGAAACCTCTATACCTAGATCAAACCAATATTTATTATCATTAATTTTTATTATTTTTTTATTGACCAAGTCATCTTGTTATTTTTGGGGAAATTTCTTTTGAATCAGGTTCTTCAGGAATCATTTGCTACTTCATATGATTTACCTTTTTCTATGAAATCACTCTTGTGGTTATATCTTTTTGGAAAATTTCTTCATCAGTTTTATCCTCCACTATTATATTTCTAATATTAATAGCATGTATTCTCTATAAAGACTCAAACTCTTATGTTGTAAGTATAAGCTTCCCCTGCTTCATTTTATAAAATATTGTATTAGGAGACTCGTGCCTCTCCAAAGACTAAGGCCCTTTGTTCATGATTATTGGCACATATGTCCATATATTTTTCAAATCCCTTTTCTTTGATCTAATCCTATTGAGTCCAACATACATTAATTCTCATATCTTCTTCTTCAGATTCAACATTTAAATCAACATTAGAATGCATACTTAGATAAATACCACAGTCAACCGGGTTATGTGGTGCATCATAAAAAAAGGAATAAAAAGGATGATATGATGCTATATTATTAAATGGTATTGGGTTTGGAGCATAATATATATGTTTCTATTTCTTTCTTTTTCCAATTTCCATTTTGATCCCTATTTATGATTCCTATTTGTGATTCCTATTTGGGATTTGTGATTCATGTTTGGGATTTGTGATTATGATTTAAAATTAATTTGTTTGTGATTCTTGTTTTAAACCTCCTATATGATCCGATGCTATATTATTATATGGTATTGGGTTTGTAACATAATATAGATATATTTATATTTCCTTCTATAATATTATTTAACTTTGACATTATTTGGTTGTGTGTATTTATTTTTCTACTATTTATTTTTAAAATTTATATTTTACAGAATAACATAGTGTTTTCATTTCTATTGATTCAACTATTGTATGTTCCTCTTTCTATTTATTTTCATAAGAACTCATGACTGGATATCCCTTGTGGTGTTGCCCAAAGTCCTTCACGAGGGAAAATATATTTATAAAAAGAGCACTAACAACTAACTTATAGGTGGTGGAGAATCTCATCCTCATAATATGAGACAAGGGTGGACTAACATTTTTAGTCCTTATGTAGGATACTGGTGAGCCATTTTGGTCAGTTGTTTTGGTTCTCTTTTATCACCTATTTTTTTCATATTTCTTTATCTTTTCATTATTATTTTATTTGAAAAAAAATTCAAAAATATAAAATAAGGATAGAGGTGTGATTAAGGGGCATGCTTACATGTGTTCCCAAAAGCACACATCCTAATGATTAGTGGTGCCAAGGTCACCACTTTAAGTGGAGATCATGGTTACTGATCATATTTTAGGGTTTTTTATGTACGTTCCAAATCCTAATATGTTTTCATACTTTGTTTAACATGACACATTATTTTAATTTACAATTATAATGTTATAGCTTTGGTAAGAGTGTAATCTAGCCATTAAACTTAAAAGGGAAAGTTGTTTGATTTTTCCACTATAAATAACCATTTCATTTTCTTATTTCAAACATCTAACATCCAACTATTAAAACATTATGCCTTGAGTGATCTTATTTTCATTCTTCTTCTACCTCTACTATCATTTCAATATGTGACCTTTCACTTGATTTGTATCTCTTGTTCTTGTAGGTATGACCAAATCCATCGTTCATTGGTCTAATACCTTCCATAGAGGATAATGAGATGCTCCACTAGGCTTCATAGTTCAAGATCAAAGTTGCTAATTAGGGAACAGTTTCCAAGGCAATTCAAGTCCCCTACATTGATCCTAGGTATGGTACTTCCTTATTATTGTGGTAATGTTATTGATTTTTTGGTCCTTAATACCCTAGGATATCAAGTATTTGCTTTTATGCATTAAGATTAGATTTGCATATGCTTGGTTAATGATCTTATTATAGTAAGATCTTTACTTTATAATTCATTAATTTTGCTTTGATTAAGATAGTTATAACTCAATTATTGCATGCTTTATTATCTTATTGTTTCTTTACTATATTGGTTAGAGTATTCAAGTATATCTTGTATTAACTTGAGTAATTTTATGAGATAAGTCATTTTTACACAAACAAACCCTTTAAGGAAATCTATTTATTTTGTGCCTAAATCTAGGTAATATAACCTTTTTTTCATATCTATTTTACATCCATTATTAGAATTCATTTGTATTACTAGACAAATATCCTAATTCAAAATCTTAATGCAACCATTAATTAATAACATTATTTTTTATTTCAAATTTAAAATATAAGTTGTAATGACTAGCCAAGGGTGAATGCAAGCCAAGAACAAGTTCAAACTAGGGGCATCTTTTCCTATCTATATCTTTGGAGATATTCAACAAATAAAGGATACATATAAGGAAAAACTAGGTAGCATGGAAGAAAGGCTATATTTGAAAGCCCTTATTGGAAGTAAGGATGCCCAAGTTGGAGACAAGAGGAATAGTGAATATATGATAAATTTGATCCAAGGAGAAAATATTACACTAGAAATGATTATCAAGAATGAGATGATAAAACATGATACCTTATTAAAAGTAGATGGTTATTATACAAGTTTCACAAATACTAGCTAGTATTTCTAGAGGCTCAAAATTGGATCAAGAGGAAGTAAGCATTGAATCTAGATTACTCCATGAATTTTCTTCATGAAGGTTTTTCATCGTCATCTTTTTTAGTCCAAAAAATAGGGTTTAAATAATGGATGGTAGACTAAGAACATGGAATGAGAAAATTTCTATTGAGATATAAACTATTGAAAATATTCTAGAGTGGGTTACCATTTTTGGCCATATTAGCTTATCAACAAGGATGTTTTGAAAAATATTGGAAACATATTTTAAAGTTACTTGTATGTGTCCCTAAAGAATTTGGCCAAAAGAAAATAACTTTCACTTGCCCCATGTGTTTGGAAAATAATTTACTTGTAAAAAATACCCAAAGCACTAAAAAACATAAGTTGGATGTAGAATGAGCAAAAATAGAGTGCATTGGTGAGTCTTGAGAAATGAAAAAAACCCTAGGAGCAATATTTCTACAACATTTAGCAAACTATTATGTAGAAAAATCACTTTTATAGTAAAATATTCAAAATTATATAAAGGGGGGTAAAAATTTGAATTGTCAATTTCATCCTTTGAACCTTTTTATGACTAGCACATGTTCATATGATATCTAATTGGAGTGTAAAGATAGTTGATAGTGAGTGAACATGAGGGTAATGTTGGAGAGGTAGGTTACTCATCCTTGCTTTCTGTTTTTCTCAAATTTGGGCTAAAAATGAATAAAAATAAAAAAATCGAGGAAAATTAACAACCACTTAGTTAGGACAATGTTTAAAGTGCCATTAGGACTGTCATATCATCCAAGTGATGGGGTCCACATGGGGTAGCCAAAAATGACTTATAATTGTCTTAGAAACTTGGATGGGGTCCACATGGGGTAGCAAAAAATGACTCAAAATTATCTTAGAAAGCTCAAAAATCAAGGATGACCAAGGTTGCCATTTTTTGAAAAGTGACAATGATGGTAAAACTGGGAAATTATGAAAAATCATAAAAAAATGATAATCAATACCCAAAGGGGTAATCATAGGAAAATGGGGGGATCATGGTCATCCATGCAAAAAGAGGCAAATCATGATCAATGATGTGGTATAAATGAAGCTGGTATTTACATAAATTACAGGGCTTAAATAAGCCATACAAACAATAATCCGAGAGTACAGGGATTAAGATCTGCCGACATGACCTGGACAATATCAAAATGTCGGCACATAATATGTCGGCAACAATATGTTGGCAATAATAAACTTTAGGAAGTTAAAATGAAAAACAAAAAATGAAATCCTAAAGTCTAAATTCTAAACTAAACCTAAGCCTCATCACTCATCCCAACAAAAGAAACATTGAGGTGAACCGTGGTAACAAACAAGTTCTCACGATCCCATTTTGAAGTGTTCATGAGGGTTAATTTGTTTAACCCAACCAATTCCTTATATATATTTATTTCCCCTGTAGCCTCAATGACCTTCTTGAGGTTCCTCATTTGAAGGCTTTACAACTAGGGACCTCTTTTTCAAATTCTTCAACTTAAAACATTGATGTTTTTGATGGCCCTTCCTATTACAATAAGTACATTCCACAGGAAATTTGAAAGATTTTTGAGAGGAAAGAGAAGAGAAAGAATAAGAAGTAGAAGAAGGAGAATAGGGAGAAGAAGAAGACTTAGTCGCCTTGGATTGCTATTGTGAAGGCTTCCGATGTACTCCCGCCGATGAAGAGCGAGTACCTCACGATGACTCTCACAATTCCTCCTCCGCAAGAATGGCTTGATTGAAAGCCATATCGATACTTAAGATGGTTTTGTATTTCAACTTGCGATAAAGTGGTTCCTGCAATCCATTTTTAAACTTGGTCACAAGTTGAACGGCGGTATCCTGCATAGAATTCAAAATTCTCAACTTATTAAATTGCAACACATAATCATATACACTCATATGAGTGGTTTTTCAAAGACGAAGCCACTTGATTTGAAGGTCTTCGACATAATTTTAAGGGTAGAAACTACTCTTCAAAACTCATTTCAATTCTTGCCATGTATCAATGGGATTCTGAGTCTGCTAGTGATCAGTGACAAGGATTTTAGAAAGGCCCATTAATTTGAGCTTAGCAAAAGCAAATTTTTGGGCCTTCTCCAATTTGGTGTATTTGAACCAACTATCCATGTCGAGAATCCAACTGTTGAGAATTTTAGGATCCTACGAACCGTCATAGTTTGCAACATCGCAATGGGGTTGAATATCTTGGGTGGTGACCTTATCGGCCAAAGCACTCACCAGTTGGGTGATCTGAGCCATTTTGTCAACCAATTTGGCAGCCATTTGACCCCGAGTTCGCACCAAAAGGTCTTAAAATTTGATATTACAAAGGGTGATAAAATGCTCAAATAATTGCAATTGAAAAGCATTTTTTTTTTTTTTACAAAATTTAATAGAAAAAGAGCACTATGGGAACATAGTTTTGACTAAAGGTAAAATAATGAATGTTTGAAATGACCTTTTTGTCAAAACCAATGCTGAGAATCTCCATTAAAGTCCCCTTAAAATTGAAAATTTCCAATTAAAGTTGAAAATTCCCAATTAAAGTTGAAAATTCCTAAAAATTAAAACTTCTCAATTAGATTGGAAAGTGCCCTCTTTTTTTTTTTTTTATTGCTTCCCTAGTGACTCACTAAAAGCAAATGAGTCATATACGTCGTAGGCAATAGGTAAGAAATTTAGTCTTACCAAAAGTTGGGAAACCTCCACAAGCCAGCGCACATGTTAAATGGATCCGAGCACGTGTCACCAAGGTGAAAATTGTAGGCAGACACACGCGACAGTCGATTGACGCATTACCAATATAGAACCAAAAACTGGTCAAGCGGGCTAAAAATGGCTTATCAAAAATGGAGGGCGTATATCATCTGGCAATTGTTGTCAGCATAAACTCTAAGATTTCAGTTCGGATATTCCTTGATCAATGTGATCATCGTCATCGTCACCGTCAAGCACTTCTCACAGACGCAGGAAAGCAAGTTAGCAATGCCTCGAATGCGGCCCTTCACGACATCAATGATGAATTCTACTTTCAAACAAGAACTAGTAGGAAGGCCATGATTTAGAATAGCAAGACTTTGACAATGTTGGTTGACATCAGCAGGCAAAGAGACGTCATAAAACAAAAACAATTCAGCAAGTAAAACTATGCCTTCACAGTACAGCTGAAGGCTATCATTGCAGTGATGTGAAACAGCCAATGGCAGCAAAGGCATCAAATCCAAATAGGTAAAAGGTAGCAGGTCAGGTCTCACTAACAGAGGTGAGCTTTGTCTCGATTTACAAAATAAATTGAAGTACAAAAATTGTTGAATACAATAGCATTTACGCAGTAATGCAACAAGAACTTGAGCTTCAAACAGGACAATCAAATGAGATAAGAAATGATCCAAACCCCAATAAATTCCCATGCTCTGACACCAATCTAATGTGGTATAAACGAAGCTGGTATTTACATCAATTACAGGGCTTAAATAATCCATACAAACAATAATCCAAGAGTACAGGGATTAAGATCTGCCAGACATGACCTGGACAATATCAAAATGTTGGCACATAATATGTCCGACAACAATAAACTTTAGGAAGTAAAAATGAAAAACAAAAAATGAAATCCTAAAGTCTAAAGTCTAAACTAAACCTAAGCCTCATCAATCAAACATAATAATCATGATAAAAGGTAATAATAAGGGTCACTAGAAAAAAGAGGGTGCCCTTCATTTTTCTAAACTTAAGGTGATCTTGGCCCCAACTAGTACTTATGGTCAAAGTTGATGATCACAATCAAATATTTTTTTCTTTTTTAGAGATTAAGCATCATTCACACATGAACTAGTAGGGTGATGTTGGATGAGGTAAAGGTTGAGGCTAGCACTAACAAGGTCATTAAGTCAAACCAAAGAGGAGATGATCATCTATGGTGACACAAGTAGCCCTCTAGGATGTAGGCTTTACATAGATAGTGGATGGCTCCTCATGTACAAACATAGCTATGTGAGGTCAGACTAGAATTCGTAGCAAAGATATCATATATTTGACCAAACTAGTCATTATGCTATAAGTTCATATTGTTTTGGAGTGCAACAAGTGGGCTACCAGGGAGGGATGATTGTACTAATATATGACCATCAAGTTGGAGCATATATAGTTAGCCATAATAGTTTCTTTTGCATGATGTACAAAGATCATCTTGTTATTTGTCTATGTTTTGTGATAAGAACATAAACAAGATCTTGATGTATTTGATTTATCAACTATATCTAGTCAAAGAGGAGATACAAATAAAGCTATAGAGGGAATTCACATGGGAAGGGCTTTATTAACACTCTTATACTATGACGTATACCATATTTAGGACCGCTACGCTCACACTATCAGCCTAGTATTCTTATTATAAGCATAAATCTATGAGACTTTTATGATGTGTAGAACCTTAGGCTTACTCTATGACACATCACCAGGAGAAGGCTGTGTGAGGTAGTGGGTACACACTATAAGGACTACTTGACGATAGGTGCCATCTTTAACTCAGATTACTCGTGGTTAGATTATGTAGACTCCCTATAACCATCTATGCTAGGTAGAAAATGGGACCTATAAATAGGTAGCAAGAGTGAGGTAGATGATCACTAGCCAAAGTTTATAAAGCCTCATAGGATAGAGGGAGTCCTAGAATAGTTTGGAAACCTGTATCTAGATAAGAAAAACTTACTACCCAAGCCATGACACCAACACTTATAGGAGTAGGTAGCAAAAAGGACGAGTAGGCTATTACCAATATAGAACCACTACTAAAAGTGAATGGAGCCATAGGGAACCTACAACATAGTACCAAAAGGGACCTTGAAGATGCCATCATCATAATCCCACTATGAAGTATACCAACCGATGTGACATGCATGAAGATATTTGGTAGTGATAAAAAATCTCTAAGGGAGGATAAGACAACAAAGTGGACCATAATTGAAGAGGTGATGGTTGATGAGGTAATAAAGGAGGAGATAGAAAAGGAGATTTCTCTAGAGGAGGAAGAGGTATTAGAGGGGGATATGGACATAGAGGATCCTTATGTATATAAGGTCAGCATAGACACTATGGACCTTTAGTCTTATTCCTATGAGGAGGATGACCCACCTAATAGCCAAGTGACCTAGGTAAAATCTACTTTGCTTAGATAGCCTAGTGCTTTATTTAGTTCATATTGATTTGCATTGCAACCTTATAGTTCAATTTATATGATATGCCTTGCTTTATGGTGATGTATCTAATTCATGTCATTTCTTTGTTATTGTAGAGAAATTTTAGGAGTGGCATGATATTATTAAGAGACTACATTGACTTTGGGAGGAGTCCTATATTTTCATAGCTTACCACTGATGTTACCTTCATAAGTTTGAGCTTCAAAGAGTCCATCCAACTTATATAGTAGAGGATATTGTTGGTCAAAAATTTGACACCGTACAAAGGGCAGGGGCAAATCAGTACCGACATTGAATGACCACCATTCAGCAAGTATCGGGTAGTAAATCTCTAGAGAAGGTTGGTTCCTCTACAGTAGTTCTAGAAATCTATGTTGTAAAGTGGAAAAAGAGAAAATGGGAAAAAAATAGGGAAATAGCCTTAGCCAGAACTCACAAGGATAGGTATAGCCGCATAAAGACACATGCATGCATCACACCGTGGGTGGAAACATAAACCTAACACCTAACAAATCAACCAATTGTATCTTCATTGAATGCTTCAAAGCAAAGGATAGAGAGAAAATTCTAGAACCAGTGAATGGGTGCATGAAATCTAGAAATCAGAATTAGAGCGCTCCCATCCTACCAGCTTTAACAATAATAAACACCCAACCCATATTATGAATACAAATTCTAGATCCACTAAGTGAATCCCATGAAATCTAGACTACTGAATTATATGAAACCACTTAAATGGCAAAAGAAAAAATAAAAATTCATACATTTAATAAAAACATGAAGGTAAAATCGAAGACCAAACACTAACAAGTCTATATTTACACAATGGTCAAAAACCTTACATATGAATTGTAATGGCTAAAGAGTTGCCCTTGGGAATGACCAACATTTCACTATTTATAGGAGATAGACGAGAAGACAATGCTTGAAGTTGATAGGTGCTCAACTAGTACACTACTCCTCGGGATGGCGATGATCTTCTAGAAGGAGGTAGATACACTCAGTTTGATTTGGGCCCTCATAACCACTAATATTTTTTCCAAATTTCATTAATTTTTATCTACCTCATCCTTTTACTCGATCGACGATCCTCTAGTTAGGTGATGAATGACTAGCATTAACCACCTTGGGAGCAGTGCACTTTAGATTAGTCACTTCTACGTACGATCGCTTGGTACTTTGATGACTGCAACAATGAATACTCTTTCTATTTGAATTACAGGTGATGGCACAAGTTCTACATGTCGGGAGAATGCATTATTTCTTTTTTTTCTATCAACAAGGTCATGAGGAAGGAGGATGGTCATTTGTTTAAAGTTTCACCCTATTTGTACTTAAAATTTTTTCCTGATATGGACAGGAACCTCCATCCTTCCTGTAGGTGGTATTTTTTATATATCCATCCCTTTTTGGGCATTCGAAATGTCCACCCAATGATTGGGTAGGCCTTTTGAATAGTTTTCACCCAAAGCAAAGGGTAGATCATCTACCCATTCCATTATTCACCCTGCTCCTTTGAACATCCCATCATCCACTTTCCACTTATATCTACCCATTACTGTTGTCACCGCTTTATATCTTCCATCCATCCATTGATGTTCCCAAAACTTGGTGAACTCTTAAAAAGGTATCATTCTCTGAAATAAAGAGTGGGTGAAAGGTGTAAAATTTCACCCACACTTTTGGCGACTCAAAGGGGTTTTCCATATTGTGGAAAAAATAAACACAGGAGGATTAGGAAATACAACAACCGAAATAGAGGGATGAATATGAGGAGGAATGAACAAAGAGAAAATGAAGATGTGAAGATAGAAACAATGCAAAGGGGAGGTGGGGTATGAAGAAATGCTAGAAGAAGTGATACACTTAACATGACAAAAAGTAGAGTGGAGGAAAAGGAATAGGAGAAGAGCCAATGGGGGTAGAAGGGAAGGACAAGGAAAAGAAAGCCAAAATAATATGGAAGAAGCAACCAACACAAAGAGGACAGTGATGGATAAGAGCAGTAGGAAGATAAATAGTGGAAACAACAAGCAAACACTTGAAAAGCTTACCGAGAGACACAAAGGGGAAGAAGGGACAACAAGAAACAATTGAGACAAAGAAGCATTTTTACCAACTCAAAGAGATGCATGAAACAAAGGGAAGAGGAAATGGGAAGAAAGGGCATGGTGAGGAAATGGAGAGACACAAAGAGAAAAGAAATCTAAAAATTTATCAAGTGAAACTGATAGGGCATATACCCTTTTCCACGAGGCACTCTCTCAGGTTGAATCCCTTTAAACGTAGCCCACTAACGATCTAAGACATTCCAAGAGCAGATAGAATGCCATTATTTTTTTCTTCTTGTGTCTCAAACCTTATTTTTTATGTAATCCAAAAATGATCCTCTTTTACTGACTACTATCCACCAAGAGGTCATTTTGTTCTGACTGCGCTTTGCAGTTTACACTTTTTGATCTCATCTACATCTATCTTTAGGGTTCTATTTATAGTGTGCTTGCCTTACCTTGTGCCTATGGATGTGAGTTCTAAGGCTTCTTATTGCAGCTCCTAGGATGATATAAGAGGTCTTGAATATTGCTTGATATATCCATGGGCTACGGGGTCACAACAACAATAAAAGAAAAGAACAAAAACTAGGAAAACAACATGAAAATGGAGGAGGAATGTTATATTTTCAAGACAAACTTTTGGGAACCTTCCCTGATGTTTTTTTTCACCTTACTAGGTGGTAAATTTTATAGGGTTTTACTATCCTAGTGGTCTCTAACAAAAATTATGATACCCCCAGATTGGTCGCATATAGCACGTGAATTTATTTACTGCCCTCAAATTTATGGTGTGAAAAACACGCTGAAGCCAAGATGTTCATAACAAATTATCCTATGAATCTGTAATGATTGGACCATATTACATTGTACTTAAGGCATTGCTTGTACTACATTTTCCACCATCCACACTAGCTTAGAATTACAATAAAATCATAATTCTTTTTATTTTGCCTAAGCACCAGGGTACTCAGGCCTTTGAGATCTAGGGTGGCAATTATTTTTGCCATCGCATTCCATTTTTTAGGTGGTGACCTGTTAGGGAATAAATTTTCATGTTATTTACTTTCAAGATTGACCAATTGTGCCAATATCATGGTTGGCTCTTTCTCCGCCATTGGATCCTTCTCCCACTCATGGGTATCTTCATCCTCACCCAGATCCATATGAGTTTGGGATTGGTTTTTTACATTGTCCACATGGACATGGTCATCGTGGCACACTCATCCCTCATGTGTGTCTACTACATGATCTAGCACTAGATCCAAGGGGCAACTGGTTGGCTGAAGCCTCCATATAAGGACTTTCTCAGCTTTGATGGCTTCCTCATAAAGTTGGGGAAACATGGTTTTCCCATATTGGTGCATAAGGAAGCTGATGTCAATGATGAGAGCCTGGATGTAGAATAGATATGCCTAGGTAGAGATTGAGAGGATTTATCGTAGAATCCTCCTCCAGCTTCTCTCAAAATGTACATTAAAGTATGCCACACTTTCAATAATCCAAAGGTTGTCGTAGGGCTCCTCTTGATAAATGTGAATTTATCCAAAGGTTGCAAGAGGTCCTCCAGTTCACCAAATGTATCCATGAGAGGATCTTATAGGTTTACCCATGTAGAGATACTTCTAGGTTGTAAGGTTTTGTACCAGATCCATGCTCTACCCTCAAGAGAAGAAACCAACAAGCTTGATCATTACATCCTCATGCATGATATTATGAAGGGTGGCAAGAGAAGCCAGATTTTCAAGGTGCTTCTTCACAGCTCCCTTAACATCATTATATTTTGTTAAGGCATCAAAGACAACTTTTGGAATGTCATGCCGATCAAGGAGACTAAGGGGACCAGAATCATTCCAATGCCAAAAATTCATGGTGGCACTGGTATTCAAATATACCATAGAAGTCAAAGTTAGAGTCACAAGATGAAAATGTTATCTCCACTAGTGAGGTAAAGGTTGTTCATTAAAATTTAAGTCCTTTGGGATGTTTGGATCTTTAGCATAGGAAGGCGACTAATATCATGATTTAAAAATACCACATAGTCGGAGTCACCACATGATTTTGAGATAAATGGGTAAATCCAATTATCACCAAACTCTGACTTCCTAAAACTTGAAAACTCAACGAGTTCCCCAATAGAGTCACCAAAAACCATTGGTTAAAAATCTAGCACTACGCGGAGAGTGGGGGCAGATCAATGCCAACATTGAATGGTCACCGCTTATCAAGGACTGGGTGGTCGATCTTTGAATAAGGTCGGTTCCTCTATGGTGGTTCTAGCTATCTACATCGTAAAGTGGGAAAAGGAAAAAAGGAAAGAAATAGAAAAATAGCCTTAGCCATAACTCACAAGGATGGGTATAGTTGCATCAAGATATATGCAAACATCACACCATGGGTGGAAACACAAATCTAACACCTAACATATCATCCAATTGTGCCTTCATTGAATGCTTCAGAGTGGAAGGCGAAGAGTGAATTCTAGAACTAGTGAATGGATGCATGAAATTTAGAATGTATAATTAGAGTGCTCCCATCCTACCAACTTTAACAAAAATAAACCCCCAACCCATATTACAAATGTAAATTCCAAAGCCACTAAGTAAATCCCATGAAATAAAAATTGTAGAATTATATGAAACCACTTAAATGACCAAAGCAAAAATAAACATTCATACATTCAATAAAAACATGAGGGTAGAATCAAAGACCAAATAGTGATAAGTTTATATTTACATTATGGTGAAAAACCTTACATATGAATTGTAATGGTTAAAAAGCCACCCTTGGGAATGACCAATATTCCACTATTAATAGATATTTACATTAAATTCAAAATTTTAACATTAATGGCGATAGGGAGAAAGACAACGCTTGAAGCTGACATACACTCAGCTAGTACACTGCTCCTCGAGATGGTGGTGATCTTCTAGAAGGAGGTAGATACATCCAGTTTGATTTGGACCCTTGGAACCATTGATATTTCTACCCAATTCATTAATTTTCATCTACCTCATCCTTTTACTCAGCCAGCAATCCTCTGGTTAGGTGATGAATGACTGGTATTAACCACCTTAGGAGCAACGCACCTCAGATCAGTCACTTATACATACGACCACCTGGTACTTTGACTATTGCAGTAATAAATACTCATTCTATTTGAATTTTAGGTGATGGTAGGAGTTCTGCATGTTGGGTGGGTGCATTATTTCTTCTATTTTATCCTAGCGGGGTCGTTAGTAAGGAGGACAGTCATTTATTCAAATTGTTTCCATATTTACACTTGAAAGTTCCACCCAAGATGGGCAGGAACCTCCATCCTTCCTATGGGTGGGATTTTCCATATATTCACCCATTTTTGGGCACTTGAAATGTTCACCCAATGATCAGGTGGACTTTTTAATAGTTCCACCCGAAGCAAAGGGTAGATCATCCACCCATTCCATTATCTGTCCCACTCCTTTGAACAACCCATCATCCACCCGCTGCTTATATCCACCCAAAACTATTGCCATCACTTTCTATCTTCCACCTATCCATTAATATTCCCAAAACTTGGTGAACTCTTAAAAAATGGTATCATTATTTGAAAGAAAGAGTGGGTGACAGGTGCAAAATTTCACCCACAGACACTAAATTAGTGCCATTTTGACTTAGAAACCAAGAGGAGACCACACAATGTGCTAGCTTCATGAGAGGGATCTAGAATTATGGCTATGATAAGAGGATCTAAGAGCATGTGTTATAGTAGAAGGTTACCTATATACAACTATACTTGGCATGAACATATGGAGGACTAGTGGGTTTTAGGATGTCCATGTTATGAAGATCCTACATAGGAACCTCCTAGACCATGACATAGGCACTTGACATAGTTAGAGGTGTAGGGGTTGATTTTGCAACCATAACCCTTGATATTGTATGATATTATTATTTGTAGCCACCATGACACTCATATTTGTATATATATAGGATTCTTTGGGTGATGGGTCTATGTAATTAGGACACAAGGTACCTTACGATGATGGCACTTAGTGCCTCATGTGCCATATTGTACCCTAAAGTACTTGTATTCATATATATATATATATATGTATGATTATTTCTTTCAGTATAGTATTTCTTGTGCATTAGATGACTACTTTATTTACTACATCTTATAGCATTTACTTATGATTTATGTAGCATTTGATGACATGCCTATTTATGTGTGAAATACAATTAGGATTTGGGTAACATTCGATGATATATCATTTCTAACTTTGTATGTATTACTTGAGTAACATTCAATGTCATGCATCATGATTAGAGAGAAAATATGATTTGAGTAGTATTTAGTGATATGCTTTATGAATTTTTATTGATATTGAGGATGAAATATTTGGGTAGCATTCAATGACACACTCTTTATATATTGCCTCTCTCTAGTATTGGCCATGCATGAGGTGATATTTTGACTATATATGCCAATATAGTAGGCAAACCACATGTAGTATCTAACAAGTACCAGATACTAATGAACACACCCATCACTATAGTGGAGGATATTGAAAGAATCCAACTCATTCCATGTATAGATGTAAATATTTGTCTTGTAATCCTAAAATAAACTACTAGAAAGGTATAGATGGATACTATGTCAGTCAATCATGTCCACCCACATCCTATAGGGGAAGCCTAAGGGATGCCAACTATTGACATGATTGACACACAAGTATATGTTCCCAAATCTAGCTCATGCCCTATCATTAATAATAGACACATTTTTCAACAAGGAATTCCCACCATTACAGGGAAAAAAGAAAGATAAAGTTAATAAGAGTAGGCTGGATACATGTTGTAGCATACCTTAGGGGAGGGAGATTCCATGGAAGGAAAAGTCACAATGCCTCTCCTATAATGGCATTCCACACTATAGTATTTGGTCAAATGCATTGTTTAACAAGGCATGCTTATCACTATAATGGGATACCAACGATGATTGAAAAATTAGAGATATTGCATGTTGTTTTTTGTATGAAGTGTTAAAGAGAATGTTTTGACCACATAACATAGAGGATATGGCATGGGTTGAACTAAGGTGATTGCTTTATGGCACTTAAAGCAAGGTATTAATATAGTTAAGAAGGAATAATTTGAAGACATCAAGGTGCCCCTTATTGGTAAGGGTGACACCATGATAAAGGAAGACATACAAAATTTAAATAAATTCAACAACAATAAATGCCAATAAAAATGGATTGAATACACCAAGTAGCAAGAAACACAATCAACAAAGGCAAAAAAACATAAAAAACTAACCTAAACTAGGCAAAGCATATCTAGATAACTAGAATTACCAATACCATCTCTTTAAGGGGTAATCATAGTTAGGAGAGAGAAAATAACATGAAACACAATGCCAAGCTAAAATTGGAAGAAAAATATCATATGACCAAGATGATGGAGATTACCATTTAATGGAGTGACCATAGTGGCAATAGGAAGATATACCACAAAAACATGGGAGGCATTGAGTATAATTCATTTAATATTATTGATATATTTTTGTTCTTAAGTATCCTCTATCAATTGTTTTGTGCAAACTTTTAGATATTTCAATATTTCTTTATTTTCTTCTAGCAATGCATTCTAAATATTTGTTTCTCTTTTTTGTTTGTTTTCTTCCATGGTAATTTGTCCTCTCCTCAGTCTTTAAAAAAAAACACAAATTTCTTTCATTATTTTTTGTGTTGTTGTAGAATCCCTTATTACTCCCAATTTTCTAATTCTTCTTTCTTTAATTATTCATTTATCAATTTCTATTTTTTTAATCTTCAATTTCTTATCTTTATTCAATTTTAAATTAAATTTTCTAAATTTTTAATTCTTTTGTAGAAATCCTTTTATCTCCAAAAATTAATTTTCTTCAATTTCAATTAATTTTTTTCTTTAAACAATGATTTCTTTCATTAATGTTTCCTTCAATTCTTAAATATATTTTCCCTTCTTAAATTTTCAATTTATTCAATATTTCATTTATTCATTCTTCTTCTTCTTCAATATTCTTTTCTTTGTAGTCAATTTCAATTTAAATTCTTTTTTCATTCATAAATTTTCTTCAATCATCACTTTTCAATTTCAAATTTCAAAATTTCATAAACTTCTTATATCTCCCTTCAATTTTATTTATAAATTTGTTCTTCCAATTCAATTTCCTTTTAATTTCTTCTTATATCTCACTTTAAATCATTCTTCACTTTATTTTATTCTCTATCTTCTTATATATCTCGAATCAATCCAATTTCAAATAATTCTTCTCAAATCAAATGTGTGCCTAAATAACTTAAAGGTTAAAATATACCTATGATAAATGGCACTTTATTATCCGTTGCTTTATGATGTCTTAGCTTCCCAATTAATATTCCAATGCAATATGGTTCTGAATGTGTTGCATTCCTCCACTATTCTTCCAATAATACAATATATTTTTGTTCTTTTAATTTTCCACTTTTTTGAATTTCCAGCTTATACAAATATCCAAACTTTAGTCAAAAATTACAGTAGATGAATTACAATTTCTAATTTGTGCATGCACACTTCTCAACTTTCTTGTCACCTCCTACATATTCTCTATAATATCTTCTCCATATATAACACTTTTTAATGTAGTCTCCTTCCAAGTGCAACATTTCTTGAGTTCCATTTTGAGTGTAGTGTTTCTCCTCCTTCTAAATTTAGGGTATCTCAAATATCTTCTTTCTATAATGATTCCTGAATTCTCTTCCTTGTGTATGCAATGTTCCCTTTTGATATTACAATTTACTACAAATTTCACCATACTTTTTCTCCCTCAGTCATAACTTTACTCCTCTTCTCCACTCATCTTCTCCTCCTCCCCCCCCCTTTCTTTCCCCCCCCCCCATTTTTTCCCCTCTCCACCAAATTTTATTCCACATCTTCCACTTCAATCTAACCTCTCCACCCCTACAATTATTAGCAAAATATTACTATGCTCATAGGTTGAACAATATCTGAGATCATAAAACAAGTCAATAATATTCATATATCAAATTACTAATAATGAACAATAAACTCATTGAAATATTTATTGAAACTACTAAAGCAATGCATAAATGCAAAGCTTCTTCAAGTTACATATTACATGGATTTGTCTTCAATATATACATACATGAGACTCTTCATATTACATGGGTCTTAACCTTTGATCTCATCAAACTCAAGGGAGAACAAACTCTTCATATTTCCATTTTACATAGTAAATCTCACATATTACACAAAGACAAAGTCTCTCATGATTTCTCATAGTTTCCCACTTCTAAATGTGACACATCACTCATATAAGTCATTTGCTAACAAGATGTCTCCCACACTTATTTAAATGACACATAATATCATTTAAGAACTTGAAACATACTATAGAATCATATATTAAACACACAATCTAATCTAAATATTTACAAGATACCAAATAATGTAATTAAACACACTTATTGATCTGCATGTGCCCTGGGATGTCTCTCTCCCATGCGATCAATCACACCAGTCAGGCATGCTATTTCTACATTCAGATCCTCGATCTGCCTATTCATATGGGCATATATTCTAGGTGGCATATTCCCTTCACTAGCGAGATCACACCCGCTCTGATACCAAATGGTGTGAACTCAACTACAAGAGACCAACAAAATGGACTCCAATCACATAACACAAATGCAATATAATGGAAGAACCCTACAAATCGATATTCTTCTCATTCCTGAATTCACGCCTCTTCTCCAAAATATTACAATCCATAATATAGCAACCGAAAATCAAAGAAACCCTAAAGACACCCTAAAACGTCTTTTTTCTAAAAATGGCTAAAAGTAGATATTTTTTCTAAAAACTGCTAAAAATAGAAATGAGTCGGATTGCGCCCAAATTAGGTGTACACATCCATATTACAATAACGAACCTTAATTTAAAATATTAGGTCTCAACTTAAGGTATAAAAATATAATAAACTTCTAACAGCCAAAAAGATCCAAAAAACCCGAGAACCTATTCTAAAAGCTAATTTTGTGGTACTAGATGGAGGAGTTAGGTCCCGAAAACATGATTTTTGGAGGGTTAGGAGGATCAAATATCATCCTGATGCATAACATGCATGTGGAACCACCTGTTAAATTTCAAGGCAAATGGGCGTACGGTTCACAAGTTATGGCTCCGACAAGGTGCATCAAGATGATTGAAAATTGTAATGCATAAAAAAATTATAATGTTGTTGTAACCAGTTTAAAGGATATTGTTGGAATGGATGAAAAGGAAATTGCCACAAAGTTAATTTGTGTTGGATCTGATGGTGCGGCTACAATGCAAGGACAATGGAATGGTCTTTGTGTTAGGATTCAGACATCAATTGCCCCATATGTGATTACCTTTCATTGCATGGCTCATAGAATGAATCTTGCATATAAAATTGTGAGAAATTTTGATAATGTAGCCAAAGTGGAAGAACTCATCCATGAAATACACTCATAATTTTCATGCAGTCCAAAAATGTTTGCTAAGTTTCAATAGTTTTCTCTAGGTGTAACCGAAGGCAAAAAAATGTTAAAATATGTGGACATCGGGTGGATTTCATTGTTTCTTCTTGCAAAAAGGGTATTTTCAGAATATCAATCCTTGGTTGGGTTTATGTATGCACATCGTAGGAATGTTGACAAGGCAAAATATTTGCTATTTTTTATGACTAACTTGGAAACTCTTCTCACATTGTGGTATTCTTCCATTGTTGTAAGAAATGAGTTTTTGATTAAACTCGCACAGGAACGGAAAATTTATATTGTCAATTTCATCAGGATGAGAAAACAAATATGTATGATTATTGACAGGATTTACTTATTCAAAAGATATATTGAGGATCCCAAGTTTGATAGTTGGAATACGTTAGTTTATTTCAATGATCCTAACATATTTTTAAAGTTCAACATCAATGATAATCTTTGTATTGCTATCCATGGAAAGATGATTCCTTTATATCATTATGAAAAGCGGTTAGATACACTAACAGATGATGTTGAACAAGTTCTCATAACATATTTTAGATTCGATGAGGTTATGGATAGCACTAAAAATAAATTGAACAAATTCCAGTTCACATTGATGCTAGGAGGTAATTGAGTAGAAAGATAATAATTGTAATTATTTCAAGGGGTGCCAAGGATAAATTTATTTGGGAGTTGAATAGCTCAGGAGAATACACAATAAGAAGTGGATATAATGTTCAACACCAACATAATAATAATTTCACTATTGTGGGTAAGGGGTATTGAAAGACTCCTATTGGTTGGTTGTTTGGGGTAAGAGGATTATCAATTTGAAGCTATTGCCTCTAGATCATATCTTGTACTAAATTTAACATAATATAGATATTCCTCTTTGTGGATGTCACAACCCCTTTGTTGATGGTAAGCACAGTATAGATATTCCCTATACCCCTTTGATCTAGGCTTATTAGGATCCAACAAATGGATCTTAGGAAGAGTGATTGACCGTGCCTCACATAATTGATTGAAGATGATGCTAATATTTCTGGAAAAGGAGTATATTGCCATGGTGGTCAATGTTGTTGACCTTATATTTGATTCTGTTGCATATGATACTGGATCAATGGAGGCTAAGCCTGGTAATTAGGCCGCATTAGTAGTTGAGGTGATGCGGTCTGGTTTGAGGATCCGAGGATACTCAAAGAAACATGATTAATTGGGGTCACCTTTTATTGTATGTTTTCACTTTTAGTATTCTTGTTTGGCCATTCCTTTTTATGGAGTTGAATGTCACCCTCCTGAACTTTGATCTCTTATATAACATTTGTCTAAGCTAGGAATTCCTCAAATATTTGATATTATTGAAGTTATAATAGCAATGAGATGTGTTTTGAAAAAAATTTCATAAGTAGACAAGTTAGATCTATTATAGACAAGATAAAAAACAACTTTTATATAACCACTCACCACCTATTTCCATAATCTAAGACTAGTTCATCGTCAAACTAGTAAATATTGTACAAATCAGTCAAGGTTGCTTTCTTTTTCATGCTAAATAAGAAACACTCTAGGAATGCATTCACAAGTTGTTCAAAGCTATGGATGCTATACCTTTTTTTATGGTTATAAAACTCTAGGGCTAGGCTAGAGAGTGTTATTAAGAAGGTTCAAAGTAATAAGATATCATCATCCTGGAGTTGAAAGCAAAGGTTCATAAAGTTCGTGACATGCTCTTGTGCATCATCATCTCCTTTAAACTTGTATAGCTTAGGTATTTTGAAATGCTTAGGATATGGAGAAGATGGGATAAAAGGATGAAGTGATTGATTATGAAGTTGGCTCAATGTGGGTTTCTGATAACCCATTCTTGAAGCTTGCTTTTCCAATTATTTAATGTGCTCGGTAAGAAACTTGTAAGCTATGGATGATATAATCTCATCTTCTTGACTTTTTCCTCAAAGAGGGAGGTGAGAAAGATTTTGATTAGGATGTGGTTGTTGAATGTGATCATCAACCATGTCCTTATAAGGTATCCTAGGGTACCCTTGCTCCTGGTACTCTGACTACAAATCCTCATAGGTTTCATACCCTTATTGTTGATTGCAGGGTGGATGTTGTATGGACCTATGGGGATGGATAGGTGCATGAGGTGGATGGTTCTAATTTGGCCTAGGTGGAAGGTTTTGGTAGTGTGCAAGGTGCCTTTGATGGATTTTTTGCCTATGGATACTAGGTGTAGGAACCGTCTCATGAAAGGCTTTCTATAATTTTTCTTGATATATTCATTGCTAGTGCAACCTATGCTGGTGTAGCCTCTAATGATCTAGTTGATACTACTAATCTAAACATTGTTTATCTAGTCTTAACTAGTAACTGTGCTTATCTATCAATATTTTTCCTAAGTGCCTGATTTATTTGATTAGTAGTGTGGGATCTATTGGCTTTCATATTAATATGAAGGGACTTGGCTTGCTCTATAATCCCATAAGGGTTGGTTACATGTTTCCTATGATCGATGGAAGCCATGTTAACCTAGTATTCAAGCTTAAATATAAACTCTATGCACTCAGGTGGTACATAAGTACAATGTGCTTGCATGGAGTACTCTTCCTAAGGTTTGAGGGAGGATGATCTAGATCTTCCTCTTCCTCATTAACTATAAATTCATGAGCCAACATGGATGTCGAAGTAGGATGACGAGTGGTGTACCTATCTAAATAGGCATACTACCAACTCATCCATGGACAGTTAAGCAGAATGGCTTGATCATAAAGCCTTGTCAATGGGGTATACTCTAGGTCATGTTCTACTTGATGGACAGAGTGAGGTAGGATGCAAACTCATAGCACCAACCTACTAGGTCCCTTAGTGGGTGGATTATTTTTTTTATAAAAATCTATTAGGGTGGCTAAATTAGGAACGTCCTCTGGAGGACCTATGGGTGCTTCCCTAATAGGGATGTCTTGAAGGTTTTATTCCCTGTAGATGGTATAAGTATCATGATGAACACCAGGATGCCATTAAGGAATGACCATATCCTCTAGACTGAATCAAATATGTTCCATGTCTCCTTGCAAATTTTTAGTAGCACTAGCTTATGAGTGATCTTGGTTGCATGTTATTACCATGATGTGGATTAAAAAAATAGTAAAGAAACACACAAGCAGACAATGTGATTATATCATTTAAGTTTTATTGTGAGTTCCTATAACTATTTGAGTGTGTTTTGATGTTGAACACCTCTATTCCTATGAAACTAAGGGTAAAAAAAATAGAAAACTATTAAAGGTAGTTCGAGCACACATCCCTATCGAGAAGTGCAACTCAAACGGTAAATAATGGCTTCCTATGGATGTGGCTCGAGGTAACCTTAAGGGAATAAAATAACCCCTTAAGGGGTTGCACTGTCTAATGTCCAACTACCAGCTAAGCTTAGCTTTTGCTTAATTTTAAAGGGGCTCACTAATCCTTTCTACTCTGGGTGCACCCAAGAGTAGGGGAATTTTCGGTGATGAAGTCCAAAAAGCCACTCACTTTTGGTCGTTAAGGTTGCTATGGTGTGAGCCAATGGATGGAGATAAAGCACACCATCGCTGGTCTCAATCAACGGTTGGTGATAAAATCCAACTTGTTGATGTTTAAATGAATCATGGTGTATGGGGTTATTTTTGTTATGTTAAATAAAGTAAAATCAATAAGCACTCAATGATATTTTACTAATGCATAAAATGAAATTTTACTTTTAGAAATCCTATAAAATAATAGAACTTCTAAAATGCATAACCCTACATCAGATCATTCTATGAATAAGCAACATCATGTAAGCCAAATAGTGACAAGTACATAGCCATCACTAATAGAGACGACTGCTAACATAGGTCTTTTGTCTCAGATATAACCATAGAAAGGGGTTTTTTGAACTAGGGGACGACCTTAGACATGGGTCGTCTAGACCAAATACAATCACAGAGATATCCCGACACTATAAATTTTCTATACTTTATTCTGTATAATCTAAAATATTTTTTTATAGATTTATTTATAAAAACAAAGATAGATAATAGAGGTACTCACCTTGATAGCCTATGTTTTATGAATATCTTGCTCTTTGCTATTTTTTCTCTATGATCCAAAGCCATCCTGATTAGGGATGGTTGCCGAATAGAGACCGTCTTAGGGTTAGATGGGTGTCAAAAAGAGGTCATATCTATGCTAGACGGTTAAACCTACAATAAAAAAATAAAAAAATAGACAACAATTAGTAGTATAAATTAAAAATAGGGACTAGGTCCCACTATGATCACCACTAAAGTGCATAAAAATACCATACATCCAAGCAAATGAAATATCGAAAGATAGCAATAATAATGAAACCAAAAGATAAGAACAAGATATATGCAAATGAATGATGGTGCCCTTTTATTAATGATAATATTCATTCTTTCAAGGAGGTTACAATAAGATCCCTATGAGGGATTTGCTACCGATTTGATACAATTAATTATTGATAAAATATTCCAGATGTACTATGTAGGATCTTCCTCACACCCACAAAATGATTTGGGGTAGGATTTTTATGATTGTCACAATGATTGATGTGTAAGGTCTAGATCTCCTCTTCCCTCATAGATATCTATCACCTGCACACAAAGAAATCAAAGCAATTAGGAACATATGCAAAGTCCTTTGAGATAGGGCTCGATGTGATGATAATGAAAGCAATAAATAAACTAAAATATGACATATGCATGCGTAAATAAAATCCTATCTATGCTAAAATAGTAAATAAAAAATACTACTAAAACTTATTAAGAAAATAAGTAAAGAAATATATTTATGCCCTAGAGGCTATCTCGGGGTTGGATAGCCATACTTGTGGGCCATCTCATACAAAGACAACCACTACTCTATAACTACTTTTTCGAGGCTGATTGTAGGGTGACTTCTAGATTCGATTTGTGGTTTGGTTGGTGGATTAGAGCATTCATGATAATGGTTCATTTAGTCTGGATCAATATTCAAAATAGGAATATTTGATTGTGCAAAAAATATGGATGTGGTCTTCAACCCTTGGAGTGAACCAGTGGCATGCTTTCTACAATGAGAAGATGTAAATGCTTGGAAGCTCGAGGTTGAATTTTAGTAGCACTCCATTGCTTGAAGATTTGAGAACTCAGTATTCCTTTGAATGAGGGTGAATCCCAATATATATATTCTTTGAAAGAAACATAATAATGGCATAAACCCTTTGCATGAAAAATTTAAGAGGTAGTTCACATTAAGAAAAGTGAATGCTTTTATCTGAAATCTCATGCAATTGATTAATGTATACATTTTTCTATTTTGGCTCATGCAAAGCACTAAATCACAGCTTCAGATCATGCACGACATCTAACTTGTAATTGCAGGTGCTAGATGGATCTCGCTTATCTTTTTGATAAAAATTCCTAGCAACTATCTCAAGGTCGGACAACCCGAGAGGCCATCTCAAGGTAGGAAAACCCCTAGTTGGAGGTCATCTCCATGCAGGACGACCCCAAATGCTTAGGAAAAGGTAAATTGTTTGAGTGGTAAGAACCACTATTTTAGCCCTAAGGCTGCCCAAAGTGGATCATGTGGTCTCAAAGAGTCCAATTAGGTAGTCTCCTAAATATGACATGATTTTAGTGTCTAGAGAGAGTTTGGTAAATGACACTTATAGATTGAAGTCTTGGATTGAAGTTGAAGGAAACTCTAATCACTCCCCCATCATACTTCTTATATCAAAAGAGGAGAAAAAGCCAAATTGTCATTTTAAATTCAATTTTGAGAGGCTAAAAGAGGATAGCTTTGCAACTCTAGTCAAATCAAAATGGGTGAAGTTTGATCCTAGTTTGAGATAATCTACTAGTATTCAATTTATAGCAAATCTAAAAAGGGTTAAGGTAGTAGTGGTTTAGTGGACCTATAAAAATAAATTGATGGATGATAAAAAACTAAGGGAGATTGAGGAGGAGCTTATAGTGTTTCTAAAAAATGACTTTGAAAAGGAATTGGATGAGGAAATAATACTTAAGTATAAAATTTTATAATAAGAGAAGAAAATATATTGGTAGAGAGAGAAGCACAATGGACGCTTAAAAGTAGAGCACTCTAGATTGCAATTGGGGATGAGAACACTAAATTTTTTTATAGCTTCACAAATCATAAAAAATAACAAAATACAATTCGGGAGCTACAAGGACAAGATGGAAGTAAATTCCCCTCCTTTAAATGAATAGTAGACATGGGAGTAAGGCATTTTGGTCAACTATACAAGGATCTTGGTCAAGTTAAGATAGCTAAAATAATTATAATAGCTTCTCTATTTCCTAGATTTATATATGAGGAAAGTAATGATGAGTTGATTAAGTCCCAAATGAGGAGCTCAAAACTTTTCAAACCTCCTTAAAAAGAGATAAGAGTCTAGGACCTGATGGGTGGACTATGGAATTCTTTCTTAGGCTTTATGACCTTTTGGAGTCTAACCTACTTAAGGTTGTGGAGGAGTCTAGCCAAATAGGAAGGAAAAATTTAGTTTTCAACTCTGCCTTCATTGCTCTTATTCTAAAAAGGGATAATCCTTCTTCCTTTAATGATTTAAGGTCCATTTCTATGTGTAACTGTGTGTATAAAATCATAGAAAAATTAATTGCATCAAGAATTAAAATTTTCCTCTCTACTTCTATATCTATTGAGCAATTAAATTTATTACATGGTAGATAGATTCATGAAGTAGTTGGTGCTACTCAGGAAAGTCTTCATACCATACAATCAAAGAAACTGCTAGCAATGGTGATGAAGTTGGATCTCTCTAAGGATTTTGATAGAGCAAACTGGTTATATTTAAGAATGATACTTACTCATATTGGGTTCTATGTGTAGATGGTGAACTAGATTATAGGATGTATTGATTCTGTTTCTTTTACAATTTTGGTTAATGGGTCAGCCTCTTAGCTTTTAAAGTTTCTCAAGAGATAAGACAATGATGCCCCTAGTCACCACTATTATTTATTTTGGTAGTTGAGGGATTAAGTAGGTATAATTTAGAATCCAAGAGAGAAGGAGCAGTAAAGGGAATTAGAATAGGTAGAATAATGGAAGTCAACCATATCATTTTTGGAGATGATGTTCTTTTCACAAATGGAATAGTAAGAGTTGCAGATAAGTTAAAATAATATTTAGATATTTTCAATTTGGTAATAGGTATGCATGTTAATGCATATAATTCAAGCATCTCTTTTAACCATGTGGATCAGGATCAAACCATATTAATAGGTCATCTTTTCTCCTTTAACATATTTGATCTTTAAGAGAGGTTTAAATATTTGGGGTTCTTTTTGAAACCCAATGGCTACACAAAAGAAGACTAGAATTGGTTAATAAATAAGGTTGAAGGAATAATTAATATATGGTG
Organism: Wollemia nobilis; assembly: GCA_028583015.1. Classification (NCBI taxonomy): domain Eukaryota; kingdom Viridiplantae; phylum Streptophyta; class Pinopsida; order Araucariales; family Araucariaceae; genus Wollemia; species Wollemia nobilis. The sequence continues at coordinate 828,268 of JAQPPZ010003968.1, forward strand.
CAACAAATGTCTCTCTTTGGGGGAGATTGAATTTGGTCAAGTTTATTTTGGGTAAAATAAGATAGTTAGCTAGGGTTATGCATAGCAGCGAAACTTTGTCATTGGGGCAAAAAAACCCATTTTCAAAAATTCAAATTCACAAAATTTTTGAGATCCGAATGTCAGCCATGTAGCCAAAATTTTCAGGAAAAAATAAATTTTTGATGTCGGTTAGTCATCCTTTGATGAGAGTATCATGAATATTTTAAAAAATTTGCAAGTAATCCCACCTAAATAAAGTACCCTTTTCACCCTAAAATTTTAGAATTTCTAAATTATCCCGCCAAACTTGCCAAGTATACCTCTATATATAATTAACACCCCAGGGAAAATACCTACACAATTCTTCACAACATTGAAACCTTTTATGCTACCGGTCGCAACAAATTCAACAACCAAATAGAACAGTGTCCTGTTCTGCAACTAGATGGAACTACTTCTGCAACCAACTAGATGGAATCGGAATCTCGTGCAACCAGTTAGAACATCTCCACAACAAAAATTTGTCATGCATACGGATGAATCCATTTCTGCACCCGAGACCTATTGTGCAACCGGTCGAATACTTTTTGTGTTTGTGACCTGGCGTGCAACCGAATGGTGCCTTCCTAGGTTTTAGATACTACCGTGCACATGAGCGGATCCTTTTCTGCTTTCAAAAACTACCGTGCACCTGGACGGATCCTTTTATGCTTTCGGATACAACCGTGCAACCGAATGGATATTTTATACTTTCGAATACTACTATGCAACCGGTCGGGCCATTTTTGAATTCAAAGACTTTTGTGCAACTGGATGAACAATTTTTGAATCTAGATACTTTCGTGCAACCGAATGGATCCATTCCTGAATCCAGAGACTTTCGCGCAACTGGACGAAACCATTTTTGATTTCGAAGACTTTCGTGCAACTGGGAGGAACTATGTTTACCAAGATATTTGCATGCGTGCGACCGAAACCAATATATCTGCATACGAACATAATATATTTTAGCACTAGGTTCTCTGTCACTTCTCTACTTTTCTTTGTATTGCCATGTTTTGCTTGTTATTTTTCCAGGTTTTGAATGTCATTTCTCTGTTGAGTTTGTTTCCTTGTTTTTATCTATTTTGCCATGTTCTGAATGTTTTAAAACTCTGATTCTTGAAGCAGAACTAAGATAACACACAGAAAAATTCATGCAAATTTCATTAGCAGAGGTTTCGAATTCGGAAATACAGCCGTTCTATTCAAAATGGCCAAGAGTCCCTTTTACAATGTATGCATTCCTCTTATCACAGACCCGACCCCCTTCGGACATCATTACATAGAATGCGGGATTCCCTGTAACCGCCCGCACGAGTGTTCTGTCGCCGCATGCATGTTGTGGCTAGGTATCTTCCATCATCATGGCATGGGATGGCGGAGTGCCCTGCAGCCGCCTGTCCATCCACCCGCCGAGTCATCATTCATAGGAATGCGCCATAGCCATCTATAATCTGCTACCACGTGCCCTTCTGCAATGGCCTCTGTAACCGCCTAGTGCTCTATGGCCACCTGTAATTTGATGCCACGTGCCCTTCTGCAATGGCCTCTGCAATCGTCGGCTGGTCTGGAGTCGTGAGCATTTTGTCGCGATATCGCGACGTGTTTGCTTCCTTACGCCCTCTCTCCTCTTCGGTCGTGATATCGTGACGTTTTGGCGTTCGGCCTCTATTTTCTCCTTCGGGCCGTGAAACCGTGACATGTCACGATTTCACGACCATTTTACCCCTTGGTGCCTTTGCCCCAAAAGTGTCACGATTTCGCGACCACTTTGCACCCTGTCACCTTGCTTTCGAAAGTGTCACGATTTCGTGACCACTTTGTGCCTTCGAGTCTAGCTTCCAAAGTGTCGCGATTTCGTGACCACTTTGCGCCTTTGAGCCCAGCTTCGAAAGTGTCACGATTTCGTGACCACTTTGCGCCTTCGAGTCTTGCCTCCGAAAGTGTCACGATTTTGCGACCACTTTGTGCCTTCGAGCCTAGCTTTCGAAAGTGTCACGATTTCGTGACCACTTTGCGCCTTCGAGTCTTGCCTCCGAAAGTGTCACGATTTCGTGACCACTTTGTGCCTTAGAGCTTTGCCTCCGAAAGTGTCACGATTTCGTGACCATTTTGTGCCTTGGCTCCATTGCTTCGAAAATGTCATGATTTCGCGACCATTTTGTGCCTTGGCCTCTTTGCTTTGAAAATGTCACGATTTCATGACCATTTTGCGCCTTGGCTTCTTTGCTTTGAAAATGTCATGATTTCATGACCATTTTGCGTCCAGGCTGCTTTGCTTTGAAAATGTCACGATTTCGTGACCATTTTGCGTCCAGGCTGCTTTGCTTCGAAAATGTCATGATTTCGTGACCATTTTGCGTCCAGGCTGCTTTGCTTCGAAAATGTCATGATTTCATGACCATTTTGCGTCCAGGCTGCTTTGCTTCGAAAATGTCATGATTTCGTGACCATTTTGCGCCTTGGCCCCTTTTCTCAAAAAGCGTCGTGATATCGCGACAGTTTGACCCTTTGGCGCCCTTTCTCAAAAAAGTGTCGCGATATCGCGACAGCTTTGGCACTTAAAGAAAAAAATATTTTTGGGTGATGCAAGATTTCTTTTCCACCTCCGGATGCTCCTGCATCAGACACCCGGGGTGAATTGAGAAGTGACCTTCACTTCTGATCTGTCTGAGGTAGACCCAGGCGGTCAACCTCTGCCTTCGACAACCAAGTCGCATCTTCGATGGGCCTGCCCTTCCACTTGATCAAATACTCAGAATAACATCTGTTTCGAGTACTTCGGCCCTCACGCGTATCAAGGACTTCTTCTATCTCATCTACGACTGGAGTAACCGTGGGAATGCTCCACAAATCCGGGCTTGGTGTTGCACTGCTATCTCCTTCATGAAACTCGACCAAATCCGAAATGTTAAAAATCGGTGAGATGTTAAGTTCACTCGGCAACTCCACCTCATATGCATTACCCGAATCCCATTTCCCAATGATCCTGCATGGCCCAAATTTCTTCATCTTCAGCTTGTTATAGGTCTTGGCAGGAAACCTCTCTTTTCTTAGATGGACCATGACGGAATCTCCTACTTCAAACTCCTTAGCCCGACGCTTCTGGTCTGCCCTGGCTTTATACTGAGTATTCATCTTAGCAATGTGCCTTGTCACCTCCTCATGCACTCCCTTCAGGTGTTCAGCAAAGTCTTCAGCCTCAGCACTGCATTTTTCTCTTGTATCCATCCTTCTCAACTCTGAAGCATTTCTTGGGCTGCTCCCATAGATTATCTGGAATGGCGATTTATTGGTACTTCTATTGACTGAGCTGTTGTAAGCGAATTCTGCCTACGGTAAAACTAGATCCCATCCCTTGGGCTTGTCTCCGACCAAGCATCTCAGTAGATTGCCTAAACTCCTATTCACCACCTCTGTTTGGCCATCTGTTTGGGGGTGGTATGCAGAACTAAATTTTAAATCCGTCTTCAGTTTCTTCCATAGGGTTCTCCAGAAATACCCTACAAACTTGGTATCCCTGTCCGACACAATGCTCCTTGGCAGCCCATGAAGGCGTACCACTTCCTTGAAGAATAAACCAGCCACATGGACCGCATCGCTAGTCTTCTGGCAGGGAATGAAATGAGCCATTTTTGAAAACCTGTCCACTACCACAAATATGGAGTCGTGTCCCCTCTGTGTCCTGGGTAAACCAAGAATAAAATCCATGCTAATATCCTCCCATGGCCTTTCAGGTATAGGTAGTGGTTGATATAAACCAGTAGGCTGCCTCACACCTTTTGCCATCTGGCATATCCTACAACTTTGCACAAATTTTGCCACATCTTGTTGCAATTGCGGCCAGTAGTAATTTTCACTAACAAGTGAGATGGTCTTGTCTCGACCAAAGTGTCCAGCTAAACCTCCACTATGCTTTTCCTTGATGAGATTCTCCCTCATTGAGCTCCTCGAAATGCATAATTGGTTCCCCCTGAACAACATTCCATCTTGAATCAAAAAATTTAACCACTTAGTCCTGTCCAATGTAACAGGCACAGTGCAGGCTTTCCAAGCTTCTACGAAGTCGGGGTCTACAGGGTATAAACCCTTGAGCTCAACAAACCCTACAACCTCCACCTTCATCTCCATCAATAAACATTGCCTCCTACTCAAGGCATCCGCAACTCTGTTGGACCTTCCGCTCCGATGCTTCAGCACAAAGGTATAGCTCTGTAGGAACTCAACCCATTTCAGGTGCCTCTGATTCAATTTCCCTTGACTGTTAATATACTGTAGTGCCTGATGATCAGTATAAAGGACAAACTCCTTTGGCAACAAATAATGCCTCCATTTCTTCAGAGCCTAAACTATGGCATAGAACTCCTGATCATATACCGAATACTTCCTTCTGGCATCATTGAGCTTCTCGCTAAAATAAGCAACAAGCTTACCCTCTTGGCTCAATACGGCCCCTATGGCACTACCACTCGCATCACAGTCTACCTGAAACACCTTGTTAAAATCTGGAAGTGCTAAGATAGGTTGCTCCGTGACCTTCTTCTTCAGCATGGCAAAGCTTTTGTCTGCCCCAGCTGTCCACTTGAATTCCTTCTTGTTTCCCCTCATTGTCTCCGTAAGGGATGCACAAATACTGCTGAAGTTTCTAATGAACTTTCTGTAGAAACTGGCCAGACCGTGAAACGATCTCACCTCAGTCACGCTTCTTGGAGCAGGCCATTCTATGATAGCCCTCACCTTCTCGGGGTCCATTTTGAGACCATCCACTGAGATAACAAATCCCAGGTATACTAACTCCCTCTTCACGAAGTTGCACTTCTTCAGATTGATCAGCAACTGCTCCTCCCATAGTTTCTCAAAAACCCTCCTGATGTGCATCAGGTGCTCCTCCAGGGTTCTGCTAAAAATCAATATATCATCCAAGTAGACAATAACAAATTTGCCTAGAAATTCCTTCAGGACTTCATTCATTAACCGCATGAAGGTACTCGGTGCATTGGTTAGCCCAAATGGCATGACCAACCACTCATACAGCCCCTCTCTGGTTTTAAAGGTTGTCTTCCACTCATCCCCTTCTCTAATGCGGATCTGATGGTAACCACTTTTCAGGTCAATCTTCGTGAAGTACTCAGCTCCACTTAAGCAGTCCATGATATCATCCATCCTGGGCAATGGGAATCTATATTTGATAGTGATCTTGTTAATTGCCCGAGAGTCTATGCACATTCTCCACTCTCCATCCTTCTTGGGTGCTAGCACTGCAGGTACTGCACATGGACTAAGACTCTCCCTAATCAATCCCTTCTTTAGCAGATCTTGAACCTGTCGGTTTAACTCCTCAGTTTCTACAGGCGTCATTCTGTGTGCAGCCTTATTTGGCAAGCTCGATCCAGGCACCAAATCTATGTGGTGACTGATCTTCCTAACAGGTGGTAAACCTTCAGGAACATTATCAGAAATGATATCTGGAAACTCCTCCAATAGTCCCATGACTTCCACTGGAGTTTCCTTGCATTCTTCTTCCCTGACCCTAGGGATTATTGCATAGCACATATGATCTGGCTTCAGGCCATCCAAAAATCTTCTTCCATCAACTAGACAGACTCGTGCACTGCTGCATACCTTCTCATCCGCCTCCTTCAGGGGTTTCAACTTATGTCGAACTCCATTTTTTGACAAGGAATATGTATTAGCTCGACCATCATGTACAACACTTCGATCAAACTGCCATGGTCTCCCCAGTAGCAAGTGACATGCATCCATAGGCAAGATGTCACATAAGACCTCATCTCGGTAAGTTCCAATGTTGAACTTCACCAGGCATTGCTCACTGACCAGCACCCGATGGTCCTTTTGCAACCATGCAATCCGATAAGGGTGCGGGTGTTTTCTCCTCTCCAACTGTAGCTTGGCAACCATCTCCTCAGAAACCAAGTTGTCAGTGCTTCCATTATCGATGATGATGTTACAGACCTTGCCTGTGCACTTGCATCTTGTTCGAAATAGGTTGTTCCTCTGGTCTGCCTTCTTTTCTTCATTCAACAAGACTCTTCTGATGATCATCGCTTCCCCTCTTTCTGCCTCCTCAGAGTGCTCAGATTCTACACCTTCATCTGCTACAGCAGCTCGGGCCTGACCCTCAGGTCTTCGATTTGGCCTTTCTTGATGCTGCGGGCAGTTGTATGCCCGATGCCCTTCTTCTTCGTAGTTGAAGCAGGTTCCTCGAAAGACACCTCTTCCAAACCCTCGCCCAGGCCTACCTCTTCCCCTCGGGTAGTTGTTGTTCTGATTGCATGGGCGTTGGGTATTCTCCTCTTTCTCCTCTTTCTATTTTTGGCTACTGCTTGCTTCACCAGTCTTCCCCAAATCTCTGTATCTTCCTCCATTGGTTCTTCCACCAGCTCTTCCACCCCTGTCCTTTCCTCTCTGCTTACCATCAAATCTCCTATTCAGTTTCTCTTCCACTTTTAATGCAAACTGGTATGCATCCTCCACCGTGCTCATCCTAACCAGCCCTAGTTCTTCTTGAATGCTGGTTCGCAATCCATTGATGTATCATGCGACTTTCTCCTTATTCACCTCAGAATGGCCGGTTCTAATCGAGATCTGATAGAACTCCTCCGTGTACTCCTTGACAGATTTACTTGCCTGTCTAAGACTCTGCATCTTTCTCAACAAATCCAACTCATAATCTGCAGGGATGAATTGCCTTTTCAACTTCTCTACCATCCTATCCCACCTGGTGATCTTTTCCTTTCCCCTCCTATTCCTTTCTAGCTGTACTCCTTTCCACCAGATGCTAGCATGTCCTTTCAGCTTTGTTTTCGTGAACCTGATCCGATTTGGGTCTGAGATCTCTTCATACTCGAAATACTCCTCCATGTCGTTGATCCAATCTATCAACTCCTCGGGGTTGAGATTCCTAGAATAAGTAGAGACATCAAACTTTGGCTTCTTCCCAATCTGGGATATGGCCCTATACAGCCTAGCCTCTGCTGGATCCAATGCTTCTTCCTCATCAGATGGACCCTCTTCTTCCCAAACTTCATCTTCACTGGGTTCCTCCCTTCTTGGCTCAACTCCTCTTCTGATTTCCTCCTGTAGGGCTTCAACTTGCCTCTGCAAGGCTCTAAGATCGACCTCTGCTTGCCTGTTCCTCACACCACCATGGTTCCTACGTGGGGGCATCCTGTTCGCTTCCTCACACCCACAACCACAATCCTGGCATGAACTGCCTCACTGTCGATGATCGGTTTGCACACTCAGAACCTTCTGGCTCTGATACCACTTGAAGCAGAACTAAGATAACACACAAAAAAATTCATGCAAATTTCATTAACAGAGGTTTCGAATTCGAAAATACAGCAGTTCTATTCAAAATGGCCAAAAAGTCCCTTTTACAATGTATGCATTCCTCTTATAACAGACCCGACCCCCTTCGGACATCATTACATAGAATGCGGGATTCCCTGTAACCGCCCGCACGAGTGTTCTGTCGCCGCATGCATGTTGTGGCCAGGTATCTTCCATCATCATGGCATGGGATGGCGGAGTGCCCTGCAGCCGCCTGTCCATCCACCCGTCGAGTCATCATTCATAGGAATGCGCCATAGCCATCTGTAATCTGCTACCACGTGCCCTTCTGCAATGGCCTCTGTAACCGCCTAGTGCTCTATGGCCACCTGTAATTTGATGCCACGTGCCCTTCTGCAATGGCCTCTGCAATCGTCGACTGGTCTGGAGTCATGAGCATTTTGTCACGATATCGCGACGTGTTTGCTTCCTTACGCCCTCTCTCCTCTTCGGTCATGATATCATGACGTTTTGGCGTTCGGCCTCTATTTTCTCCTTCGGGCCGCGAAACCGTGACATGTCATGATTTCATGACCATTTTACCCCTTGGTGCCTTTGCCCCAAAAGTGTCACGATTTCACGACCACTTTGCACCCTGTCACCTTGCTTCCAAAAGTGTCACGATTTCGTGACCACTTTGCGCCTTCGAGTCCAGCTTCCGAAAGTGTCACGATTTCGTGACCACTTTGCGCCTTCGAGCCCAGCTTTCGAAAGTGTCACGATTTCGTGACCACTTTGCGCCTTTGAGTCTTGCCTCCGAAAGTGTCACGATTTCGCGACCACTTTGCGCCTTCGAGCCTAGCTTTCGAAAGTGTCACGATTTTGCGACCACTTTGCGCCTTCGAGTCTTGCCTCCAAAGTGTCACGATTTCGTGACCACTTTGTGCCTTAGAGCTTTGCCTCCGAAAGTGTCACGATTTCGCGACCATTTTGTGCCTTGGCTCCATTGCTTGAAAATGTCACGATTTCATGACCATTTTGTGCCTTGGCCTCTTTGCTTTGAAAATGTCATGATTTCGTGACCATTTTGTGCCTTGGCTTCTTTGCTTTGAAAATGTCACGATTTCGTGACCATTTTGCGTCCAGGCTGCTTTGCTTCGAAAATGTCACGATTTCATGACCATTTTGCGTCCAGGCTGCTTTGCTTCGAAAATGTCATGATTTCGTGACCATTTTGCGTCCAGGCTGCTTTGCTTCAAAAATGTCATGATTTCGCGACCATTTTGCGCCTTGGCCCCTTTTCTCAAAAAGCGTCGCGATATCGCGACAGTTTGACCCTTTGGCGCCCTTTCTCAAAAAAGTGTCGCGATATCGCGACAACTTTGGCACTTAAAGAAAAAAATATTTTTGGGTGATGCAAGATTTCTTTTCCACCTCCGGATGCTCCTGCATCAATTCTTAGTTTTAATTAGGTTATTTTTTTCTTGCTAAGATTATACATAAGTAAATGCTTTGGTTCTCTATTGACATATTGATGCTCTTTTTCTCTTTTAGATTGCTTTGACTAGAATAATAACTAGTGGCATAAACTAATAAAATCATAATAAAGAATGGCTAGAAAAAGTATGTATAATTTACCACCCAAACATTGTTTATTCTATTTACAATAATATCTCAAGGCCTCTAGAAAATATACCCTCTTTAATTTTTTTTGTCACTAGTAAAATGTCACCCAGTGATAGAAATAAGGGCACCAAATCTTCTACTGAAAAGAGTATCCTCAAATATTTTAGCCAAACTTTGAAATGCGACAAGCCAATGACATATGTGCAAATTCAAGGTACAAATGATTTTTTACTTCCTAGTATGTGTTTGACTGATGATTTGTATATTTTTTTGTAATTTTTTTCATCCAATAGTGATAAAAAATATTATGGTATGCTACTATGCAGAATACCCTATCGATCCTGATATGCCTCCACTTGAAAATATTCCCCAAGAAGATATGACTTCATTGAAAATCCCCTTAGAAATGACATCCAACAAACACTTGATGACAACACACAAAATGACATCACAATTGAAAATGAAAGTGTTAAATCAAAATCATTACAAGTGTCAATTGAATCTTCAACCAAAAATTCCAAAAAAATAAAAGCATCTTTCTGGATACTTGGAAGGATATTTAGAAAATAATGGGCAGAAAGATTTCCCCGGCTTGAGTTTGTCATGACTGAGGATAACCAAATTGATGAAAAATAATGTAGATGCAAAATTTGCAATTGGAGACTTTCTAAGGATCATATGCTTCAAAAAAATATTGATACAATAGAAAAACATGCTAGCAAATGTTATGTAAAAGTTACAAAAAGTAATGGTGAAGTTAGTAAAGAAGTTAAGTGGAAGGATGCATCAGAATGTATGCATTTAAGATATTCTATAGAATATGAAAATCACTTAAAGCAACAACAATCTCTTGTTAAGAAATGTGGAACAATTGGAGCCCAATTTCACAAATTACAGAAGGTTGTTTTTGCTTCAAAAAGTAAGCAGTTTGTCATTGTTTACAATATTCTCAAGAAAGGTAGACCAATGTCCATTTTTATTGATTATAAGCAGATATTATGCCTTTTATATGTGCAAAATATTCCTAGTTCTCATTGGTCAGACCGAAGTGGTTGGAAAATGGTAAAATGCTTATCTTTGGTTGAGAAAGAAGACCTAAGGGAGCAAGTAAAACTTGCCAAATTCATTTCACTTTCTATTGATGAGGTAATAGTTGTGGATAACACTTCTTGGATTTGCATGCATGTGTACACATTTCAAAATCATGTTAGAAGACCTATTTTATTGGGAATACATAAGATGCTGGAAAGTTCAAATGCAAAAAATATTTATAATGTTGTTGTTAAACATTTAAAGAATATTGCGAGAATGAATGATATAGACATTGCAACAAAGTTAATTTGTGTTGGAGCTGATCCAAACCATAGTTGCCCCATATATGATCTCCATTCACTATATGGCTCACAGAGTAAATCTTGCATATAAAATTGTGAGCACATTTTCAAATGTTGCTAAAGTTGAAAACTTTGTTCATGATATTCATTCTTATTTCTCATTAAGTCCAAATATATTTACAAAGTTTCAACAATTTGCACTAGGAGTTACAGAGGGGATTTTTTTTTTTAAAAGATGTGGATACAAGATGGATTTCATTGTATCAACCTACTTAGAGAGTTTTGGTAGAATATCAATCACTGACAGGGTTTATGCATGCAAATCACATAATAGTTGATAAGGCAAAAAATATGTTGTTCTTTTTGACTGACTTGGAAATACTTTTGACATTATGTGGTATTCTTCCAATGTTAAAAGAAATGAATAGATTAATTAATATTACACAAGAGAGATCCATCTATATCGTTGAATTTATGAGGATGAGAAAACATATATGCATGATTATTGATACATTATATGTGTCTAATGCAGATTTTACAGAACCTATATTTGATAGTTGGAATACATTGATAAACATGGACAATACAAAAAGCTTCTTGAATTTTGACATCAATGATCTCTTTGTATTAATGTTCATGAAAAGATGATACCTATTTATTGTTTTGAAAGGCAATTAAGTATTGCTGTGGAAGATTTTGAAGAAGTTCCTATAACACATAGTAGATTTCATGTTGTAATATATAAAACAAAGAGTAATTTGTCAAATATAGCAAAAAATTTGACAAGTGAGATAAGAGAATGGTTTTAGAGAGATGAGTTTCTTGAGTCCATGGGTGTGGTTAACCCCATGTTTTGGGGACCTTGTACTGAATATAGTTCTGCAAATAAGTTGTTTATTAAATATATGGGTAATATCATTGACCATTTTAGTAAGAGTGTGGAAGTCAATGGTGTTGAAATTAATGGTATACTCAATAGTGAAATTTTGAAAGAACAATCATCATATTTTGGAAGAACAATGGTTTTACAAACATCACATATGACAAGTGTCCATGAGATTGGTTCCACTGCATGTTTGTGGTAAAAATTGTATCCAAGCATAGTCTTAAAATATACTATAAGTGAATACTTTCGTTTATATGAATTATGTGAAATAATGATTTTGGGATCAGTCGAAGATGAAAGAGTTTTCAATGCACTTGCTTTTGTTAAATCTAAAATCTACAACAGACTCGACAAGAATTTAGAAAATTGTTTAAGAATTTATGTGTCCTCATATCACTTGGATACATTTATGTATGACATGGCGTTGGAATACTAGATTTCCTTGGTAGACAGAAGAGGAACGTTGAATACGATTGATAACGACGATGATGATGCTTTTAGTGATCAGATGGTGGAGACACAAATTTTTGCTATGCTTCATAATGATTCTGGACAAGCTGATATGTTTCAACTTCCATAGTGATAATTTTCCATGATTTCATTGACAATAATAAACACAAACTGATTTGATAGCAGATTTCTCAATATTATTCCAGATTTATATGATTTCAATGAGTTGTTTTAAATTATATTATTATTTTAAAATTACATGGCTTATTTCATTTTTGTAGATTGTAAACTTGTATGTTTGGATCTTAGTGTCTCAACTCACATTTCATTGAAAATGATAAACATGAATTGATTTGATAGCAGACTTCTGAATATTATTCCAGATATATATTATTTCAATGAATTATGTTTTTAAATCACAATATTAATTTAAAAATTACATGGCTTATATCATTTTTATAGATTGTAAAATTGTATGTTTGGGTCTTAGTGTCTCAACTCTCATTTCATTGACAATGATAAACACAAATTGATTTGATAGCAAATTTCTGAATATTGTTTCAAATTTATATTATTTCAATGAATTGTTTTTAAATCACATTATTGTTTTAAAATTACATGGCTTATATCATTTTTATAGATTGTAAAATTGTATGTTTGAGTCGTAGTGTCTCAAATCTCATTTCATTTACAATGATAAACACGAATAATACATAACATTAAACTCAAATATTACATAACATTTTAAAACGCAAATTATGTGCATAATTTCTACAAATTAGATATTAGATATTGCAGTATTTTTTAAACCCAAATTATGTGCATCATAACTTTTTCAAACTGAAATAACATTTTGAAACTCAAATATTACATTACAATTCCAAACTAAAATTAGATATTACAATCTTTTTAAAACATTATCAAATAGAAGTTACATGACATTTTCAAACAAAATATTTTATATTAACTAGTTCAAAAAGAAACATAGTAAATCATTCAAAAATTTATAAACACAAATATAACATAAAATTTTCAAACAGAAATTAGTATATTGCAATATTTTTTAAAACATTTTCCAACTCAAATCTCAAATATTACATATCAATTTCAAACAAAAATTCCCAAATATTACATAACATTTTCAAACTCAAATATTACATAACATTTTCAAATCCAAATTATGTGCATCATAACTACAAATTAACTATTTCAAAAAGACATATATTACATCTTTCAAACACTTCAAACCCAAATATTACATACCATTTTCTAGCTTAAATACTACATAACATATTCAAACTGAAAATAAATATTCCAGTATTTTGAAAATATTTTCAAACTCAAGTCTCAAATATTACATACCAATTTCAAATAGAAATTACATATTTCAATATTTTTAAAACATTTTCAACATTTTCAAATTTCAGTATTTTGATTGGTGCTTGGATGCTTCACTAGTGTTTGGATTTGCCAAACTTTTCCTTTATCATCTTCCGTGACACTCTTTCCTTTATCAGCTTCTGTCACACTCTCTTCTGGCAGTGCTCCAACTCTAACAAGGTTGTCACCTACTTTCACAATACTTGACACACATACAACTTCTTCTTTGTTTGGATCTTCAAGTATTGTTTGAAGCGTTTCTTTCATTTTCTCAAGCACATTTTGTGGATCCTCATGCAACTTCTCTCTGATGTATTTTTTTAAATGATTGTTTTCTAAAACTTTTGCCTGCATTTTTTTTCATTTCCATTGATTTCATCAAACATGATTTTGATGTAAGAATATTGACATCCATGCTCTTAACCTATGTTTTTAAGTTTTCAAAATTTGACTTAAAATGCTTGGGATTCAACATTAACATTCTCCAATCTACCAACAACAAAAATTAAGACATCATCATCATAAATAAAATCAAATTTAACAATTCCTGAAGTAGTCTATTTTAGCAAGCCATCAACCTTTTCAGGTTCATATTTGACTAAAGAATAAATAGAATCCCTTTTTTCATAATTTTTATATCGGGCATTAATTTCCCTAATAAGGACCTTTTCCTAATATTCCCATTCTTTCAACTCCTACAAATATTTCAAAACAAACTCTTGAATTTTTGACTCAGTACTTGCTACCAATGAAACATTTTCATTAAAATTGATAACATCATCCTCAGTTTGAGGAACCTGAGGATCAGGGTTGTCTCCTTGGGTGGGTGGTTTTGATGTCTACTGAGCTGCAGGTACTTCTTCTCGTGTTAGATATTTAAGCACATATGTTGCCCTAAAGCCTTCAATGTTATCCTGAAATATGTAATCCTGATCAAGTGGAATATTATCCAATCCCTATCTAGAACATTCAAGTGCCTGAGTATTTGAAGAAAATATAAATTGAGACCATCCATGCCCATGAATTTATGCTGGCATGTGTGATCTCTGTGGGTGTGAAATCCCACACCCAAAACTTCATGAAGTGGCTTGTGATCTCTGTGAAAACAAAAAATTTCCAACACTGACTTGCCCTCGCATAGGCTGAGGCTATTACTGTCCTTGTTGCTAATTGTGTGTAACTGATGAGTGTGATGCTTGTGGAGGTGGTGGGGGTATATGCCCTATAAATTGTGATGTTACTACTTGAACATGAGAATCAACTGAAAACAGTCAAAAATATTTTGTTACAATTCTGCTTAAAATAAATAAAAAATCTAAATTTTGATTAACTACACATATAATCATAGATTTACCTAATGAAATGTGCTATAATTGTCCTGTATTGGGGGAGGGGTTGGCCACACTAGATTTGTCTTACACATTTTGTGAATACCTAAGTGTACAAGAAACCCTAGGAGTAGTTGCTTATCTTGCACGTTTGTGTGACCTCTACATAGTAACAGGTGTTGCTTTAGATCCCATATCTTAAGAATCACCTGTTTGCTCTAGTCTGTGACCCCTATTGGCAACAATCTATTTAGTCCTTGAATTTTTTGCCTTCGCCTGGATATAGATGAAAAAAATAAAAAAAGAAATGTGGTAAAATAAAAAATAGTATGTCAAAGACAATGATGTAGTTATTACCCTTAATTCCTCTAGTGTCATGGCAATAGAGTGTAGTTTTGAATGTATAACAGTTGGTACAAGAGTAGTTGAAAAATTATGAAAAGACTAAAAATATAAAACTAAAAGATAATTTACAATGCCCAAAAAGGGTTGAGTCTTGGGGGGCTGAGTCTTGGCAGTTGCAAGTTGGACCACATGCAACTTAGTCCTGAATCGATCTGACATATAGGTACACCAATCGAACTTGTAATTTTTTTCAGACTGAACAATATAATACAATGCCCAAAATAGAATTTTTGGTCTTCCCAACAAAATAAGTTTGGCCTAGAAAAACTCGATAATGGCCTTCAAAGTTTGATGGTAAACATCGTTAATAGTTAAACCTCTTTTTGTTTTAGCGTTAGAAGCTGCATAAAAAAAATTGATGTCAATTTACAAATTTAAAACATTGAAAATTAATAAAATAAAATTAACAAGATTTATACCTGCCAAATATTTTGATGAAAGACCGTACTTGTTATCGAGGTGTGTTTTGTCATCTAGAGAAAGTTGTGACCTCAACGATACTTGATTAAAACCAATGAATGGAAGACCTGTAAATCTGTGAATATCTGCAAGGGTGATGTTGAAAACAACATTTCTAGTTCATAGTTTAATGCTTACAGTACCCCTATCGTGGTCATAACCAGAGATAATATGTTGTAGGAGCCCTTTATCTATTCTAAAATGTGGTATGGAAATGAGGGTTTATAAACCTACATTATGGAGCCACTGAAATTTCATCCCTGGTGTTGTTATGAGATCTGATATCAAAGTGCATGCAAAATTTTTGAATTTTGGTGCGATTGTGGAAGGAGTATCCATTGGAAGTAGTTGGAACTGGAAGAAAAAAAATTGGGAATAAAAACTGAAAGGTTGATCAGAAAGGTTAGCTCTGGTTGTAGCAGTCGTAGAAACTAAATGAGAAAATGAATGTTGATGTCCTTTTATAGACTTGAAACATATTTGACACGTGGCAACATCATATTAGACATGGAGAACGGGACATGCAGTATTAGACACGTGGTAGTACGAGAGGTATTTGAACCAAACTATGCATCTGGTCTAAGGCCGATACATATTATGCATCCGATTCAAGGACAAAATATAGTATACAACCGGTTTGATATCGGGCTATAATATGCACCCAGTTCAATACCGAAACATAATATGCACTATGTCCGAGACCAAAACATAATATGAATCAGTTCTGAAACCAAAACTTGTCATGCAAATGATCAGAATTATTATTATGCTTCCTGATGATATCCAAAATAAAGTATGCATCTGGGCAATGACATGCTATAAATGACATCATCCCAAAACAAAGTATGCATCCGGGCAATGACTAGATACATAATATGATTCGACATTATCCCGAATACATAAGATATTCTGGGCAATGATCGAATGCATTTTATAATTCGAGTTTCTACCAGAGCATATTATGTATCCAGTCGTTGCCCAGATCATAATATGCATCAGGGGCAACGGCCAGATGCATAATACAATCTAGTGTTAGTGCAGATGCATAATATGCTTCGAGTAGCGTCCAAATGCATATTATGCTCCGGGTTTCTACTGGGGTATATTATGCACCCGATTGTTGCCCAGATCATAATATGCATCCGACTGTTGCCCGAAACATATCATATGATTTGACATAAAATATCCACCTAGTTGTCACGAAACACGTTATGCATCCGGGTGCCTTTAGGATCATAAAATGCATCTGGTCATTACCCAGAATATGGTATGCATCCGACCCATGATCATTTGCATAGGATCATTTGCTGGTAGCTTGCTCCTTTACTAGATATGTTTGGAGGGATGTTATAGCATAGTTAAAACTTCCTATAGGATGGAAAAAATTCCTTAGGAGAGTGCTTAAAATATTGGTTTGAAAATAGGTCATACAAAGGTGTTATAGCTCTCTCGTTGTTTGTATCTTGAGGAGTATGGTTATCTAGGAATGCAAGAATTTTTTAGTATCAAGAAAAGCATACTTGGCAGGTCTCCTCCCAAAGCAACACAAATTTCAATAATTGTAAGATTTCAACAACAATAAAGTTAAACAAAAAAATCATCCCTCTCAATAATGATAAATCAGGGGCCTAGGACTTTTTGATGGGGCTAGAAAAAGGGTCCATAGAGTTTATGGAGAAAATAATTACTATATATTTTTAACTTTCATTATTTAAAATTCAAGGCTAGATTTGGAGAAGGTTCTATAAATTATGCTGAAATTATGACACTCAAATTGTTGGTTCATTTGCTAGAATCAAAAGGAATATAAAATATCCAAATTTAGGAAGACTACAAAGTGGTAATAAACTAGATACTTGGTGTTTTTAGGATGGAAAAAATATGATTTCACAACTCATATTCTCTCAAATAAAAGAATCTATAGATTGAAGTAAAGATTTTACATTTTGGCATATTTATAGAGAACTAAATAGGGAAGCATATGAACTCTCAAAGGAGGTGCTTTAGATTGAACTAGGTATATGCTTATTATAGAAATTTAATGAGGGTAATGAATTGTAGCTAGTCCGTATCTCTATTTGGGAAGATTAATTCACTCGAGTTAAAGCAAGCACAATTAAAACAACTTTCTTAATAAACTCAAAAGTTAGTGATTTAAAGGATACTGGTTGACAAGTTAGAAAGGTGTTTAAGGATAGAACTTAGCCTAATAGAAATTACTAGTTAATTTTTAGGTTATTATTAAAACTTTGAAAAAATGCCAAAGAATCATCTAAAGAATATAGTCTCATATTTAATTAATATAAAATTACGATTTTTTTTTGTTGAAAAAATAAATTAAAACGATAACAACCACTTTACCATTTATATTTGCATAATCAACCATAATTAGTATTATTATAACAATCTAAATACATGGTCTATTATGACATCATAAGTAAAAAAATTAGGAAATACTAATATATTCAATCAAAAACAAGAAATAAAGAAAATATAAATAAAAGAGACGCAAAGAAAGAGATGAAGACCATAAATATTAAGATAGAGGAACATAAACATTTAAATTTTAAATAAAAAAAAATTAATATGAGAAAGATGTGTATAATAAAATAAAGATGTGAGACCTACCATCGGAATCAAATAAACTCCATATCTTCCTAAAAAGAAAAGTTAAATGTTAAGACACGCTCATATAAATTAATTCAACCACCAAGGCAATATTCAACGCACCTCCTTTTCGCGTTTTTACTTCCTTTCGTGTTTTGTTTGTCCTTATAACTAACTCATATTGTATTCCATTAGTTTTTTTTTGGTATTGATAAAAAAGGTTGAAGGGTCTTGAGCTCTAAAGATATACAAGAAAAGAGATAATTATACAATTGTTGATGGAGAAGTTGAAATAATATTCCTCCGACTATCTTTCTATTTAACATAGCTGATGCAGTGCTCAATGCTTTACATAATTGATAAAGAAATTGTTGATAATAATGTAATTTAGTGTGCTCAAATCCTTCATCGCATGATCCTAATAAGTGTTTTGTTTTGCTCTACCCTTTTTATCTGCTAGCTTCATTATAAATTCTTATAATTTCTTCCAACTCCATGAAAGCATATGACCAAACCTTGAAATTTTCATATTTAATTGCCATATTCGTCATTTTATCGGTAACTTTGTTTCCCTTTCTATAAATATGTTTAACTTGACTTTCTTCTAGGTTTTCCAAAATAATCCTTGCATCTGTAATTATTTGGAAAATGCTAGAATTATTTAACTTCACTTTTTAAAGGGAAGTCATAATATTCTTGGAATCCCTCTCAAGAAGAATTCTCCTAAAACTCAAATTCATTGCAATTCGGAAGCTTGTAAGCATTGCCCTTGCTTCATTTAACTTCACTTTTTAAAGGGAAGTCATAATATTCTTGGAATCCCTCTCAAGAAGAATTCTCCTAAAACTCAAATTCATTGCAATTCGGAAGCTTGTAAGCATTGCCCTTGCTTCAGCTTTGTTATTTGTGGTAATTCCTAGATCCTCAACATATGCAGCCACTACTTGACCTATGTCATTCCTAATGACACCCCACCACCAGCATGACCCGAGTTACCTTTTGCAGCTCCATCGAAGTTAATTTTTACCCAGTCTTTGTGGAGACGTTCCCATATGGTATCTAGTTTCACCTTATTGTTTTTTTCCATATTTAAGATATATTTTTCTCTAGAGAGGATCATTGCAAGATTTTCCTCGCCAACAATGTTTTTAATACAATCTTTCAACACAAATGCTTTTATCCTAGCATAAACCTCAATTATTTCTTTGGTTTTATTTTTGAACACTCGTCTGTTCCTTTCCAATCAAATCCCCCAGTGAATATGTGAAATGCATTTTTGACAAAAAATAATGCTTCCTAAGTGCCATTGTTCTCAAATCATGATTCGAAAAAAAATCACAAGTTCCAAACAAACGGTCCATACACTCATCTTCTTTGTTACATAAGACACAAACAGTTGGAACCACACTCCCTCTTTTGAACATATTGTCTTTTGTAAGGATCTTATTGAGAATGGAAGTCCAAAAAAACATAGCAACTTAGGGATGATGTTTAGCTTCCAAATTCTTTTAAGCTGGGGTTTCTCTGAAGTTACTTTGCCCAAGACTTTATATCCATCCTTCACTAAGTACTGGCGTTGCTGGTTTCTTCTCCAAATTATCTGATCCTCCTCTAAACCTCTACCTAAATAATAACTCCTTAGGAGGTTTCGCAAATCTTTACCCCTGAGCCTTGCATATCTTCGATTTTCCACTCTTGTAAATCACCCACCCTATAAATGTAACCATTAATTTTCTTCAAAAAAAAATATCTTTAAACTTTCTTTTGTTCGCTAAATGCTGGTCTTTCCATTTAGTTTAAGGGAGGTAGACGTGTTCCCATATTAATGACAAACTTGTGCCGCAGCTTTGTGGAGGATTAAGCACAATTGCAGACAACTGTTCGACAAGGCCTAGAATTTGATGGTCTCTGTTTCGAATTTAAAACCTTAAATTACAAATTACACGGATGGACAGATGACAATTATTATGACCCAACTATAATCGTAAACAGTAAACACAGGGACGTAGTCGCAGCTGAGCCCAGGTAATATATCTATCGAGAAAAGGAAATATTATAAGGATTGCTTAACACACAGCCATGGTAGAGGCAGTGGGTAGGGGTATTTAGAATTTGATGGTCTCTCTTTCGAATTTGAAACCGTAAATTACAAATTGCATTTAAGGATTGCTTAACACACAGCCAAGGTAGAGGCAGTGGTTATGGGCCTTTGATGGTCGCTCTTTCAAATTTGAAGTCGACATACGGCCAAGGTAGACGTAGTGGGTATGGGCATTTAGACTTGGATGGTCTCTCTTTCGAATTTGAAACCGTAAATTACAAAGTACAGATATGACATGCTATAAAACTAAGACCTTCAGTCGTAGATTTTTCCTTGTCATTTATTTAGATATGATAAGTTTGTAAATATCTAAGGTCTAAATGTTTAAATTTGTGTTACATATAAAATACTCACTAAAAAATTAAATTTATTTTATATTTGAATTTATTTTTTACTCAGGCCTTTGGTTATTAATAAAAAAATTATTTTAAAATAATAATTATAATAATAGAATAATAATTTATATAAAGAAGTTATATCTACTATTCATCAACTTTGATTTGACTATTTCTTAGTGATTCCAATCAATGTTAATAGTCATCACATGTAAACCTTATAAGTAAAATGCATGTGAGCCATCCAATTGCTTTTTACATTTGATTAAGTGGAGGGAAAGCATCATAAAAGTGATTTACTTCCTAGGGAAGGAATTCTCACCTAAATTTTCCATCAGTTTTATTCTTTTCCCAAGAGAATCAACCTTTCAATAACGAGATCAAATACACAGTACTAGCATGTCAAAAAAATGAATTTGTGGATATAGTAATTTATCTACATGATATCACTCATACCATATAGCTTAACACATAGTGCATGCATTCTAAGAATATGAAGTCTGAACATATTTTTATAAAATTATCTCAATGCATCCTATATTTATAAAGTAATTAACTTGTATATACTATGAATATAATGATTACTTTAATCATAGTTTTGTCAAACTTTCTATAAAAAAATCCACCATAATTTATTATAAATTATAAAAGCACATGTTAATTCTCCTCCTTGAGCATGACACCCCTATGTTCACCTATGGAATTATGAAAAAGTCTAACTTCTTATGCATCCACAATTTTGTTTCAACAAATTAGAAGAAAGGGGGTGTGCCCCTCTCAACCTTATAATTTAAGTCAACTCGACACTATCCTTGTTAAATATAACTAATCTACACTAATTTAAGTCAACTCGACACTATCCTTGTTAAGTCTCATTGATTTCTCATTAATCCAAAATAAAAGAATAATAACAATGTGGGGCTAATAAAGTGTAGCTTTGATTCTCTCAATGCCAAAAGATGTTTACAATGGATCCCATGACTTCTCTATATAGGAATAATCCACCTCAGAGTTACCTTGGATGAGAGATTCTTACCCCCTAACAAATGTAAAATTTTGACATCTTTAGCAAAATGGTGAACCTTCAAATATTAAATGCTTCTAAATACATTCCTAAAACACTTACAATGCTTCCAAAATGTTTAGTGGTGCTACTATGTCCTAAATTGTCACTTTTTTAAAACAATCCTCAAGATCCATGTACTTCCTTTTGTGCTTTTATCTATCAATGAGCAATATACTCTAGGAGGTGAATAAATCACTCTTGTTTGATAGTGTTTTGCTATTTAGGGATCAATTGCTTCATGTTGTGTAGTGCTTTGCTCCTCAAGAGCCAAACACATTATCTTGAGGAAATTGCACTTTAGTTAAAATTTTATAAAATTGAGTTTATAGAGGCCTTAATTGATTGATACAAAAAGTTTTTTACATCTTAAAATGGAGTAATCCCAAGGCAGTAACTTTTTATTACATTTATGATAACTTCATGGGGTACCAGGATTGATTTATAAGAGATCCTAAACTCTACCTGTACCTTTGGGAACAAAGTCTATAAAATTATGATCACTTTTCCATAAAACTATAAAATTGGTAGTTCTCTCTACCCTCCTCAAGGTAGGAGCTTCAGCAACATCAACCACTCCTCATATCTTAGAAGCATTACATCTACAAGGTATTATCTCCTACTAGGCCTTCATATGGGTTCTTTAATAATCCATTCATTTCTCAATCATTTTTAGTAGCTTATTCGACATAACTCTTAATTATTCAATTTATTTTGTTATCACTTTGGCTTCAACTTTGGCCTTCTCCTCTTCTACTAGCATGTTGAAAAGGTCATCATAAATAATATTCTCCTAATTTTCAAGCATGTTTGACAATATAACATTAACTAATCCATATATTTCGTTTGTCATTTCTTGTCTAGGGTTTCCAAGGAGACAATTATAGTTTTACAAGTTTGCAAGTCACTTTGGGCATCATGGATCTTCTTCAATTTTCTCTATATGTCATTTTTATCGATCCCCATATATTATGTCTACAACATAAACGAGGTCACCAATTGTTTATGTACCTCTTGTACCTCTCCTTTGTACTCAATTCTTCCTATTTTTGTTGGATTATCCTCACCACTTGTCTAAGGATTACCTCTATATTAGATACAAACTCTAAGTACCATTTGACACTTACCTCCTTAGTCTTGATGTTGTCATACAAATACTTCACTTATTTCACTTCTAAGGCTCACCATAAGTCCACCATTACTCCTTTAGTTTTATAACTTCATATTGGAGCTAAACTATTTTTCAATCTCTCTTGTTGGTTCCTCTGCATTTGCTCTATTTATCGCACCAATTATGAATTCTCTTATTCAAAATATTGTCTTATATGGTTCTACCCTTAAGAAGTTTGTTCAAAGAGATCCTCCTATTGTTTTTTTGTTCGTCACTCTTGACAAATTAGGCTTTTAGTTTCTCAACATGTTTTCGTAACTAGGATCCTTTAACAATGTCTTTCCTTAGGAATTTTACTTGTTATAGTTTATTTTCTTTGCTACAAGTTGCATTGCTATTAACACATGATAATTTTCTTTTTTCTTGCTTACTTCATTCTTTATTTCTAATTGGCCATACTGCATGGCCATCCTAATGGAGAGTTGGTTGGCAAACTAAATTATATGGTAAGGATACATTCTTGATAGATTCAACTCTACAACCCCAATAGTAAATTCAACAAGAGAGATGGTTGGTTTAGAAGATTTATTCAAAACTAATTCTTTAATGAGGACCTTATCTACACTAGTTGCTAATTGTAATTGTATGATTATTGATGGCCTTCAGGTTTTGTCCTTTAAGCATTTGTACTTATTTTTGGATTTCTTCTCTTCATCTTGGAGGATGTTAAAAATATTCTAGATGTTTGTTTCTTTGGTTGTACTAGTGACCTATCAAATATAGTCCTAACTAATTCTTATGCTTAAACATAGCTTTGGGATGGTTCTCATAGACTTAGTCACATAATTTGGAGTTGGCAAAATCATTATATCCATAACATGATACTTGGTAGGTATGCTTGAA
The DNA here is from genome assembly GCA_028583015.1 of Wollemia nobilis. NCBI lineage: Eukaryota > Viridiplantae > Streptophyta > Pinopsida > Araucariales > Araucariaceae > Wollemia > Wollemia nobilis. The sequence goes on from JAQPPZ010003968.1 coordinate 851,612, forward strand.
TGACATAGAGGGCATACAGACATAGAAGATGAGGAAAATTTAGTGAAAATGGGGGTGAATGGTGAGGTAGTGGTTGAAATTTCAATCAACATCTATGTCAAGGTTTTTTATAGTAGCAAAACTAATGATGAAGATGATGGACTATTAACATATGAAATAAGTGGTTAGGTGGTGGTGACTTCTATGGTGGGCACTTAAAATGATATGATAGGTGTGGTGTTGAGAGTATGGCTCACTATAGTAGGTGGTACACATCTAGGACAACCTACAACCATACTTATTAATGTAGAAGGATGTGGATTAGAAGAAGAGAGGTTAATTGAAGGACCAAAACTAGGAGGAAAGGTGAGAAATAAGTGGGAATAGAAGAAAGAGAGATAAAGAGTAGAGAGAAATGGATAGACTAGTGACAACCTACAACACAATATTTGAGATGATTTATTTTGTCTTAGAGGATCCATGGAGGTTCTAATGGTCACTAAGTCCTAGGACCTTTCCTTTTTTCTTGGTTTATAAAGTGCCTTAGTTTGTCATTAGTTACACTCTCGATAAATATAGTTAGCACCTTAAATTGGGTCTCTATTATTACCAAAATAGGAAGAGCTTATTCTTAAGGAATTTATCATTCCTTGAATGGGGTTAGTTCTTGCCTCTACTCCCCTACATGTGATGAATTTACTTCACAATTTGGTTTACCACTAGTGCATTTTTCACCTACATTACCATATTTCTAAAAATTTACCCATGAGGGTCCTTCTACTATTTCTCATATCTCTCTCTAACCAACTCTTAGGCTACACTTACAATGTATAAGCTTATTGGTGCTACAATTATAGCAATTTTAGGAGTCGTGATGAAAGACCTTCTTTATGGGTAACTTCCTCCAAGGGACACTTTTGTCATCTTGGCCTCTTGGCCTACATATTATGAATTTACCCCAACTTTATGATAATTGCTCATCAAAGGGACTACTTCATGTTGGCCTCTTGGTTGTTCCAATTTTATACCTCACTCTTTGTTAGGATAATATCTTTCTCCATGAGTATCCCAAGTTATCGAATTCTCTCATGATTACAATCTAGGTGAAAGTCATATTTGACTATAGCCTTGGCATAGAAATTAAACCACTCTATTGGATAGGCATACCATTTTTGAATCTCATGCTTACACCTTTGACCACCTCCCTGGATAGGTTTACCTCCTATATTTTGTATCTCTTCTTGTGGTATACAATGTATGCAAAATCTTGGTCTCAAGCTATCTTTAGAAGTATCCCTTTGGATTGTATAACCATACATCCATCAACTGGTTGACAATCATGCTTCTTTTTTTTCCACAATTATTGGGTGGAACACTCATCCTTGCTTCAGGGGATAGAATATCACATTTTTTCTATTCCTTGAAGTACTTTTGTTCCACATAGTCTAATTATACTGCATATTTTATGTTAAACAAGTTAGTTGATATGAATACTAGGTAGCTTAAAGGATATAGATGATAATCCAAATAAATGAATGAATAATATATGCTTCCCTAGGTAGACATTTCTATTTGGAATTTTTTTTACATTTCAACAAGTTTTGGACCTCCTCTAAGAGTCTTGGGACCCTTCCCTTTAGTTTTTCATTATTATATGGTATATTACATCAAAGAAATTTCATGATGTCTTTTCTATTTCATAGCATGGTATATATCTATACCTCAATTTAGAGAGTGTTTTGTTGTCTAACAATATTTGGTTTACCTATAGGGAAGAAAACCATTCCTTATTTTGATACATGATTAACTTGGTTAGGTATGAGTATAGGTAAATTTTTGGTTGTCCTTAAAGTCTCTCAATTGTTTATGTATTTCATCGATTATGCATCTTACACAATCAATCATTTGGTTATGGCCTAGATAATTTTCCACTACATGAATAAGGATGATGTGCTCTTCAAAAATCTAAACATCAACATTTTCTCCAAGTGTTATTGTTACCCCTTATAATACCAATTGAACATCATCTTTAAAGAGCTATAAATATAGCAAGATATTGATTTTAAAATACTTGATTGGATCTACGCAACCCCGGGAAGCACGCACCATAATTGTCCTACTTGCAATGTTATTATATCAAATGAAAATGAATAATGAAAGTACACAAGCACATATAATGAGAAAGTAAAAAGCCAAGAAATATTTTTTTATTAATGCTTCTAGGTCTCAGTTACATGTATGTCCCTCTGAGGGATACTCATTTTGATACAATATATTCCAATTGGGGGAACAATGAATGTATCCCCTGCAAGGGGACGGTGTGCCTTCGTAGGCCTCTCGATATCGCACACCAAACTTGTATAAGGGCTTACTGATGCCTCCTTATTTTGATTTCATCCATGAGGGATCTCGTGCTTTGGATGCTTTGAATTGATCCTGTGAACCTGTATCTGCGGTCATGGAAACAATAGAGCATAATAAGTAAAATGGGTAGCCTCCCTAGATGAGACCTTTTTGTTAGAAAATATGATAATCCAGATAAATAAGTATCATGTGCATTGAAATATAGCAGATCTAAGCAACATGCATATAAAAATCATAAATATTAATCTAAATGCAATGAAAGATTCAGATCTATGCTAAAGCCATGTAAATAAAATAATGATAAATAAATATCTATTACTTAGAACAAAGGAATCGACCATTTTAAAACCTGGATATGACTATGGGTCATTGTCAAAGATAGCAACCTCTAACTTAAAGGTTACCTCAGGTCTTATGGGCTATGGTAGTTGATCCCTTGATCGAATTGATGTTCAAGGATCACTGGGTGTGTCTCCTAAACTGGTTGGTGATTAGGAATGATGGATCTGGATGCTAATGCATGGACGTGGCTCAACTGGATGACACTCCAATGCTCCTCAAATGGGGCGTAGATTGGCTCTGCATTTTGACAGGGCTCCACTGTACATAATTTCATTTTTATGTCTCCTTTTTGCCTTCCTAGAAGTCTGCATATGTAGCCTTCCAGGTTTTAGATATAGATCTAGGGCTTGGCTTCCTAGGGAGGCCAAGATCCAGATCTGCATGCCAACTGATTGTCCCAGAGGGAAATTTCAGTCTTGAATTGGCATGGAAGGGGTATTCAGGAGGAACTCTAGGTATTCCTCATTAATATCCCATTGAAATGCATGCAAACTATTATTACTGCCCATGATTTGGACAATCCCTCATGACAATTCATGTTTCAGTGCTAGCCACTATCATCAACAGTGGCTAGTTGTGGCTGCTCTCAGTTTGAGTGGCCAAGATTGGTAGCCACTCTGGTTGATATCGGCCAAGCCTAAATGGGCTATAACTGCCCCTTTTGAGTGGTTAGGACCACTGATAGCTCTTAGAAAGGTCCAATATCGGTCATATGGTCTATGGATGTGCCCATATGAGTAGTCTCCTAAACATAATGTTTTTTAGGTATCTACAGGATCCTTCAATTGTAACACTAGGAAGTTCCTCTATTAATGTTGATCAAACTAGGAATAGTAGTCCTTTAGTGCTTTTGGGTTACAAGTGACCTACATTATAGAATCATCAATTGCACTAAGAATTATCCTAATATCATCATTTAAAATGTAGAAAGACACATTTTTCCACTATAGTGACCTTACACTCTTTCCTTCATACTCATACCTTTTAAAATAAGTTTTTAGTAATTTGAAGAATTTATGAACCTATGGTATAGACTCATTGTCAGACCAGAGGTCCATTCCTAGCTTATGCTATAAGAGTTAGTTTCAAGCCCCAAATTAAACCTCTTTAGTGCCTCTTCCCTAACCTATGTCAAGGAGTGTTTGAACCTCCTATACTCTACTATTTTATAAGGTTTGTTAAACATCTATTTGGGCCTTTTGGGCGGAGGATTAGGCTTCTTCTAGTTGGATCTCTTCTTAATTTTCCATTTTAGGAACTTTCCCTCAAGGTGGATACCTCAATATGGATGTGTGATGTTGGGTTAGAATTGAGCAAGGTGGAAGTTATGTTTGGTAGGAGCATAATGTTATATTATAGTATAGAGGGATTGGTAGAAATCAAAATGGTTTCCATGATGAGTTAAATGGCTAGGAGTCACTTAAAAAAAAAAAATTAAGTATTAGAGTAAGAAGTGATTGACTTGGTGACTAGAGTGATTCACTTATCAATATTGAGTGAATTGTTAGTTGAGTGAGATTTAGAGAATTAGAAATATGAAGTGAATTGCTTAGGGTCAATGAGTGAATATCTAAGTGGAACAAGCAAATTTTTAGTTAGAAGTAACGTGGGTAAAATTTTTGTAGAGTAGGTAGGCTAGTTTCCTAATGAAGTGAATCACTCAATAACAACTCCTTGGTCAAAATGATTTTTTATTTCAAAGTAGGTGATTCACCTAGGAGGAGAGGTGAAATTTTCTCCTCCATGACTTAGTTCTGTTACTTTGACTCAAAGGGTGTTTCACTTCATTCCAAATAAGGCCACGAGGCACATTGCATAGAAGTTTTTTATGGTTTATTAGATAAGTGACTTGATTAGGTGAGGATACCATATTAGGGTTTGATATGATAGTCCTAAGATAAATGATATGAGTAAATGGGATGGCTTCCACATCAATCAAGAAGGAGAGATTTTTAAATTCTGATGTGCTCAACTCTATGTATTTTGCTAACAATAATGATGTGGGGTGCTATGGTATCCATTAATAGCTTGGTCTGGTAGTTGGTCCAAAATTAATATGATTTGCTTTCCCAAGTTTATTTTTTCTTATGGGTTTCCTTTTTTCTTCTCTCGATATGGCAAGTGATTTGATCCAGTATTAAAGCAATTCACTCCCAAAGTCTAACTTTGGAAATACAAACATTTTTTCATAAGTCAAAAAATTGTTCAATAAGAAGGGGGTGAAGAAAAAAGGATAACCAAATGCCTTCCTCAAGTATTTCACTTTGAGTCATTTTTTTGTTGTTTTTACTTCTTTTCCTTCTTTTATTGTTTTTTTCTTAAAGTATTTTTGATCTTTTTCTTTGAGGAAAGAAAATAGAGGCATAAATACAAAAAGAAAAAGAAAGTCGAAACAAGGATAATAACTAGAAAAAACATGAAATTAGCATCAATATATTTATATTTTCTTTCTTTTCATTAGAATGCTTTTATTAATGGGCCTCAATGTTGCCCATTAAATTAAATTCATAAATTTCTTTCATCCATTGTCATAAGGTTATAAGTGTTTGGTCCTATTATTTGGAGGATCTAGTATGGCCAACTCTAGAAAGAATCAATTTTTTTATAAATTTATGGCTTATCTCACTTGAACACCAAATTGTCTTATTTGTAATCTATTTGATGGATCCTTTTTTGAACTAACCTTTAACTACCGTTTGAATGTGTACCATCCTTCTAAACACCTTATCCCTATATTCTTATAGAACTAGTAGGGAATTTAATCATGCTAACCTTAGTTTAAAATTAGTATCTTAAAGCTAGAATTGCTAAAACATTTAGAAAGTAGGAAGTTCTAGGACTACTCATAGTACTTCTTGCTTCCTGAAAAATAGCTTGTAGGGAGATGATCTTGTAGAAGCTTTAGGTTTTATACTATCTTCCTATAATACCTTTCTTATTTTAGAATCCTAGCCTTTGTGATTTTGTTATTATCTTTTGAATAATCATCATAATATTCTTGTTTGTGGATTTGACCATTGTCCTAGTGATACTGATTGGAATATTTTTTAGCAATCATTCTTAATGTTAATATATACTTAGTGCAAAATCAATTACCTTTAAACGGATAAAGCCTATGGTATTATCAATGATTATTGTAGATGAAGATCCAAATTTGGGTAACTACTACTTGGTTTGAAGATTTAACTAGCATTACTTCTACCCACCTTGTGAAGTAGTTAGTTGGGGTTATAATCCATCCATACCTCACACTAGATAAATAATTAATCTTGTTGATGAAGTCTAAGCCTACATGTTGAAATGATTTTATGACAATGATGGGCTTTAATAAATTAGTGCTTTTCTATTCCTTCTCGTGGAAATATAATAGGTTTTCACTACTTGAACTATCAAATGTAATTAGAAAATATGGTAGGCCAATAATATCTTTCCATTAATATTTTATTGGTTGTGGTTTGGTAAAAATAATATCTTCCTTCAACGTGATATTCATCATTAGGTACTTTACCCTTTTCTCTTTGATGCATTGCAATAGGACCCCATCATATCCCTTCTAGAAAAGTACATTATCCATCCATGTATAGTGCATTTCCTTAGGTGTTAATCCTTCTAGAACTTCTCTTGATATCATATATCTCCTAATGTCTCCTATCTAACCTTGTTGATTATGTAGTTCAATTTCCTCTATCGGTGGTACCCGATATTTGGGGGATCATATAACAATTATTTTACATAAAGTCCTACCTCTAATAAATTGAGTGGGTTTTATCTCTATGTTGAACTTGTTTATCTTGTTTATCCATATTGTTTTATTTTCCCCTAGTTCACCATGCAATATGGCTGATATGATATTAGAATGACCATAAAGACAATGGCCTTACACTAGGACTTATAATACCTATTTTTTTTTGTCTTTCATCATTGTAAACACATATTTCTAAATGAACATGTACCTTTACTCATAATTATAGAGCATATTATTCATAAATGAAATTGGATGTTCCTCATCTTTATCATCTTTCTGGTTTAGAAATATAGGTATGCTTTCATCTATCTTGAATGCATTCAACTTGTAGTCTCCATAAAATTAAGGTTGATGAGGGTTGGGGCTTTGGTAATAGTAGACACCCAAAATCCATCAATTTCTTAATCACCCTAAATCCCCTTTCATTCTCCATAAAATCTTCAAATACCTCAAAAATAATAATATTAATACTAAGTAATAATAATAAATAAATAATAATCCAATTTTGTGCACAATTAAGCTCTATAATATAAAATAAATTAAATAATAAATCTCTAGTATCCCCTCCCACTTAAATACCACCTCCACTTGACACATGTGCACACATCTCCACCACTTAACTTGCCATCTCTACAAATTACAACCATCCTTGCTAAGCCTCTCCACCACTTAACTTACCTCATCTTCCCATGACTAAAACATCTCAACCTATCCATCTCACCTACTCTTCCCACTTGGATGCATTGGCTTGCCAAGTTATCCCCCTCACCAATTTCCCACAAATTCTATATATAAATCATCATTTTCCTCCATTTGGGGAAGCATCCAAAAAGTAATACCGAAACTCTACCCAAATTTCTTTTTCTATTCTTGTGGATTTTTGAACTTGTGAGTGTAGGTATCTCCTTAAAAGACCTCAAGAACATCAATAATTGAGTCTTGTAGGGATGCTTGATAATCTTCATTTTGTAGATGCTCACACTTGGATAACCACACAACACTAGACTTGGACTAAGGAGTTTAAAACACTTCTACAAAGGCCTAGATATGACATTGAAGCCTTTGTCACAACACATATCTATCCATCCTAGGTGGCCACACAAAGTCAGGAAGTTTCCCACTACGACCACATAAAGTTGGGTAGCCACCCACTATGGCCACATAGGAACCAGAAAAAGACCCAAAATCAACAAAAAAAGGTAAGAAAGCAAAGAAATCAACTCTAGCATGGTTTTGTAACTTGTTACATGATTTTGTAACTATTTTATTTTATGTTTAAGGGCCTTATTTCAAAAGATCTAGTAGATGTTGCTGACAACCTATTGTGGACTTGTGTGCATGGTGATCGATCAACCAAGCCATAAACCCATTTGAGGCTTTTGAGTGTGACCGAGGAGATCATTTGAAGCACCATTGAACTCCATTTGCAAATAAAACCCTCCTTCTTAGGAGGTCTATTGTAATACAAAGTGGTCTTTTGTAACTAAAAGAAAACTCATATTGCAATATCAATATCAAAGCTTTCTTTTGTTGCTTTTTCTTTATTTACATTGTTATGGTACATATTTCTTAGGTCACATGAATGGCGATCACAGTGGGACCCTTTGCCCTTAACACATTTGAAACTTATTATTTTGCATGAGCTTTGACACTTGCATCTAGAATAGCATGTCTTGTGTGTTGTGCTTAAGATTTCTCATGATTTTTTGAGTTTTTTTCTTGCTTTATTAACTTTCTATGTTTTATATTTTTTATAAGTATCTAGCAACAAAAAGGACACAGTCACATTATTCAAACTAGGGATAATTTTTGTAAGATATTCCCACCCAAATATAGATACAAATAACTTTCTAGAGTGGTCACACATACAAAAAACCACCCATAATGGTTACACAAACTCAAACAACTACTTAGAGTAGTCACACAGATAGACAACTACCTAGAGTGGTCACATAGATAGACAATCACCCAAAGTAATCACACAGATAGAAAATTGCTCAGAGCGATCACATAGATAAACAACTTCCTATAGTGGCCACACAGATACAGACAACCACCCAGGATGGCCACAAATACATAGACAACTATATAGAAATAGACATAGAGGCACAACAAAATCTGTTCATTTCATTTCTAGCATAGGCTCACAGGTAAGTAGCTTATATTCCTTAGTTTTGCACATAAACTCATGTCACAGTCAGATTCTTTGTCATTACTTGTTTGAACACCAAATTTTTTTCTATTTCTCCCCTTAGTTTACTATAGTTATTCATCTTATCATATATATTTGTTCTTCCTTAGCACCCCCTATAATATTTTCCTATTTAGATTAGTTGCTCATCAAAATTTCTTTAGTTTATAAGGTCCTCTTATTCAAATTCTAAGCCTTTCCCCCTTCTTTAAACTTTTTGATAGCTTAGCATAGTCACTTTATGGTTTTTGGTGCAAAGACTCAAAAATTATTAGTTTAGTTGTCATTTTCTTTCAAGGATCATTATTTTAGTTATCATTTGCTTTCAAGGATCATTATTTTATTCATAATTTGATTTCAAAACACATTAGTTTAGTTGTTATTTTCTTTCAAGGATCATTAGTTTAGTTGTAATTTTATTTCAAGGCTCATTAGTTTAGTTGTCATTTACTTTATTTATTATTTTAGTTGTCATTTTATTTCTTTATTATTTTAGTTGTCATTTGCTTTCAAGGCTCATTAGATTAAGCTTTATTTTCATGGCACATTAGTTTATTTGACATTGATTTCATTGGCTCGTTAGATTAAAGTTTATTTTTCATGTCTCATTAGTATATATGTTTTTACTTTTCATTGGCTTATTAGATTAATTTTTGCTTTTCATGTCTCATTAGTATAGATGCTATTACTTTTCATTGGCTCATTAGATTAAAAGTTTGCTTTTCGTGTCTCATTAGTCTAATTGTCATTTCTTTCAGGGCTCATTAACATAGGTTTTTTTTCTTTCTTTAGAGTAAGTTGCATCATTTTGAGTAGTTGCACTCTCTTCTACTTTAGTCTTCTAAGTTTACGATTCATCTTATTCTCCATATTATAGCATAGGTTAACATTTTCCTCTTTAGGATTGTTTATCCCATTTTCTAAGCTAATTATTCTTCCTTAGTGTTTATTTTTATCATTTATCTCTATACTAATTGCATTCCCTCTTCAAAATAATCTTAAGAATAGAGCTTAATTTATTTCTAATTTGCATATTTAGGTTTAGCCTTAGTTTTGCATAGTAAACAATAATTTTTTCTTAGCATAAAAACAAAAAAATACAACCAAACAAAAAAAAAAACACAAATAAACCATTTTTTTTTTAAATCAATCAAAACAAGCACACACTTGCACATTATATTCCGCAAATATTTTTACGAGGAAAATCTCCCAATGATGTTGGACTTCATTCCCAACCATCAGTTGAGCCCTTAGACACACCATAGTTAGATCACATATTTTTTTGGACTTCATCATCTAGAAGTTTGTTGCCCTTGAGACTAGCCCAGGATAATTTGAGGTAAGGTACCCTTTTGTTCATGGGTTTTAATAATTGTTCAACTCTTAGCTATCATTTTTGATCAAGACTCCGACTGGTCCAGTAGTAGGACTTAGATAGTGCAACCTCTCTTAGGAGGTTTTTTTGTTCCTGCCCACACAAGAGCCATATGGGAGCCACATGGGCACCATGTGGGATCCATGTAAGAGTTGTGTGGGATTTGAGTGGTATCCATGTGAGAGCCACATGGTATCCATGTAAAAGTTGTGGTGGATCCATGCGACATCCATGTAAGAACCATGTGCAACCCATGTGGCATTTGTGTAAAAGATGCATGGAATCCACATGGGAGGTTCTGCATGAGATTTACATGGCAGCCATGTGGAAGGCTGATAATACACATATTCAATGCAGATATAGCTATGTGATTAAAAATAAGTTGATATTTTATACGATTATGATTATGAGATAGCTTTACTCAATATTATAATACCATGCTAAATATATATGTGGTGACATATTTCCCATTTTGATGTATGCTCTAATTAGGATAGCTTTTGATATTTACTTTTAATTTATCTCTTTGCTATATTAGTTTTAGTGTATTGATTTATTTTATATTAATTTGAATTATTGTATGAGAGATCATCTTTTTCTTACAATTATTTTAGTGAATTTGACATGAAACTACCTTCTAATGTATTTATTTCTATTTTTAGTTCTTGGGGTTTAGTACATTAGCTACAATACGTTTTTTAGTTAGCTGTCACTTTTTACTACATAGTAAATAAAATTGGCATCGTTTCACTTTTGTTGCATAATTAGTTCCAAACAACAATAGACTAAGTCAAATATTATTATCCATGGCATTTACAACCAATTTAAAATTATTGTAAGACTTTCATCCTTTAGCTCCATCTTTTACAAGTTTCTTCAACTTTGTTGTTCTCTTCCTCATTTCAATCCCTTCACCCCAAACTAATGACTTCTCAATGGGTGTCTCAATCTCTCTCTTGTCTATTATTCTCTCTGTTTTGTACTTGAAGCCAAAGCCAAAGTGGTTGAGTAGCTAATCTACACAAATAAGGCCAACATATAATTGGGAAGCACATGCTGATACTTTCCAAAGTCGAGTTCCATCCAAAGTGGAATATGAAGCACACTATGGAAGGATACGACAACATTGGAAGGAGTCAAGTTCCAATCCTTTATGAGTTCCTTGAATCCTGAAGGTAAGTCTGTGTTATTTCCATTCTAAACATTAGGATGCAAAACCCATAAAAATAGTTTTTGAGTAGCCTCTAGACCAAATGCAACGTATTTCACTTACCTTTCACTAAAAATACTTATGCTTCCTAGACACATATATCATAGACTACTGACACTTTTTATCCAAAAATCCCAAATATTCATGTTCTTCTATCTAGAATCTTATGCTTAATTATATCTTCCTACTATAAAGTTTTGGTTCAAAAAAGTGAGAAGTCAAAGGTCCTATTGGACAGATACGGTCCTATTTACCTAAGGAATTGAGAACCATAGGCTCTAGTTCATAGGAAGCATTCGAAACAACCATTTTTTCTTTGGTACTCTCCATATTTTTAAGGTAATACTAGAGGAGAAACTCTAGTTCCTCTTCCATTCCTAGAATTGACCATGGAATATGATTGGAGTGGATAAGAGGCATGAAGGGCACATATTCCACCATATTTTGCTATTTAAAAATAACTACACCAACAACATCATATGCAATTTAATTTGGCCTCTAACCTAAAATTCATCCTTATAACACATGAAAAAGAAAGGCCATACATTATGCTTCTTAGATTCTTAGATTATGCTTCTTGGAACAAGTAGAAATAAACACTAAATTTAATTTAGGTATTGTTATAATCTACAATTTGAAAGGATTATCCCCAGAGATATGATCCTGGGAGCATGATAGGGAATTCCATATTCAACATTGATTCTTGGATTAAATATTGCTCTCAAAATATTTAACTACTTTGCTACCTATAATACCCAACCTGCAACATGTAGGTCTAAAATCAGGCAAGTAACATTATGCCTTTCCTTCTTCTAGATCTCCTCAATAACTTTAAGTATTTGAGGTCCACAGACATGATACAAAGACATAAACCTATATTATAATTCCTATACTTCTAGAACTTCTTGTCTAATCTTACCTAAATTTAGAACTAGAGTAAAATTATAAATTGATAAAATTTTAAATTTCAATGCCACCTCTTTAGAAATTATTTGTCTCCTAATTAAATATTTTCACCTGTATAAATGTTATAAATTATTTTGATTTAAAGATATTAAAAGTTATGATAATTACATTTGTACATTTTAATTATTCTTAATTTTATTATTTTCATTAAAAGTTTTTTATAAATTTTAAATTTATAAAAATTAATAATATATAAAGAATATTCAAATCATAAAATGTATGAATATCTTTAAATAATTTTCAATGTAAATTTATATATTTTTTCTTTTTCATTTGGTATACAAATATGTATTATTTTTTTTTGTTTGATTCATTTTTAGTTCATATCAGTTAATAATAGGAATAATGTATATACAAAGCACAAAAGACTTATCTCATGTAGGATGAAAACTATACCATAGAAAAGACCTACCATAGCCATGGTCATGAAAACTAGCCAAAGGGAGGTTACTTCCATTTAAGATAGGGTTAATGAGTTTAAAATTATTTAATTTTAAATTATTTTGTATAAACAATAAAAATAAATAATTCATAAAAGCATTAAAAATTAAAATAACAAGTTAATTCATGAAAAACTTAACAATAAGAACATCTTGGCCTAGTGGTGAGTGGGCTAACTTGTTATGAAAATGTCATGACTTTACCACCCATCAAAAAACAATGATATCCCTCATGGTATAGATTTATCATATGTGTGTAACATCATATTTAAAAAGACTTAGAGTGTATAAATTATTTTAACTAAATTTTTAAAATAAAATAATCCATGAACCACATCATATCAATAATTTCAAGTTTACACAACATATTTTTTATTAAAAATATATTTTATTTTCATTATAAAAATTATTTACATGAGTAATGTGGACTAGCGAAAAATAAAATTGCAAATTGTGAAGACACAAATCAAGAAATTGTAAAGTGTGAAGGATTAGGGTTTTTCTTTAAAAACGTCTCATCTTTTAGGAGTCATATCTTCACTAAGAGTTATCCGATTTAGCTGATTCTTAGACCAACTTGTGCAGAATTTGAATAGCTTTAAAATGAGTGGTCATATAAAAACCTTCAAGCAATATTGAGGGAGATACGACCCTGTGAAGTCAACCATTCGAAATAAGGGCAATGCCAATTTTTAAATCGTGAAAAACAAAATTGCAAAGTTTGAAGGATTATGATTTTTTCCTGAAAACATCTCATATTTTAGGAGCCATATCTTTGTGAATAGTTATCCTATTTAGTTGATTCTTGGACCATATTATGTAGAATTTGAATAGATTTAAATTGAGTTGTCATATGTAAAATGTCGAGCAATATTGAGGGAGATACAACCCTATGAAGTCAACCATTCGAAACAATGGCAATGACAATTTTTCAAGTCGTGAAAAACAAAATTGCAATTATTTACCAACTAGGGTTCGAACGATGGGAAGATCAATGAAGGGATAGAACTTCATTGAGGTAAGACATTCTATCTGGATAAAAAAAAAAATAGCTAAGTTTTTTTTTCCCTTTCTTTATCGTAGAAATTGTGCATTAAAATTTTATAAAGTTTTTATCAAATATTATATTTTTTATAGAACTTTAAAATAAATTTCATTAGATTTTGAGTTTTAGTTTTCTTTCCATGGATCGATTTATGGTTAAATCCTTAGAATCATCCCTAGTGGTAGAAGTTATTGAGCGCACTTCAGAGAGATTCTCATTGCTCCAATATAGGCCATTTTTTTATAAAATTAAAGGGTATTGACCAGGGGCTTCAACCTTGAGAAAATGGATCTATAGGAGTGGGAAGTCTCCAAGAGTGATTCTATAATTTCTACCCAAAGGTTTCTTCCTAGCCATTTTTTGTTCTAGGGAAGAAAGAGAAATAATCCTAAAAGGGGTTCCTTGGTTTATGGGAAGAACATAGCTCTTCCTTACTGCTGGAATGAAGGCTTTTCACCTAAAAATGTAAATTTATTCGTAGTATCGGTTTGGGTTAGGTTGTTTGGATTACCCATTGAATTTTTGGAAATAGATATCTTCAAAGCAATAGGCAACACTTTAGGAGAATTACTTAAGATTTTAGATACAACAAAAGATGGATTTTTGGCTATTTATGCTCGAATATTGGTCATGATTGATATAATTAAAGGTTTACTAGAGTAATTCATTCTTATGTATGGGGATAATATGTGGGTCCAAACTATAGATTATGAAAAAATATCTTATATATGCAGAATATGTCATGAGGTGGGGCATATTGAGAGACCATGCCCTAAGGAGAGCCCAAAAATGAAGGGATAGAACTTCATTGAGGTAAGACATTCTATCTGGATAAAAAAAAATTAGCTAAATTTTTTTTCCCTTTCTTTATCTTAGAAATTGTGCATTAAAATTTTATAAATTTTTTATCAAATATTATATTTTTTATAGAACTTTAAAATAATTTTCATTAGATTTTGAGTTTTAGTTTTCTTTCCATGGATCGATTTATGGTTAAATCCTTAGAATCATCCCTAGTGGTAGAAGTTATTGAGCGCACTTCAGAGAGATCCTCATTGCTCCAATATAGGCTGATTTTTTATAAAATTAAAGGGTATTGACCAGGGGCTTCAACCTTGAGAAAATGGATCTATAGGAGTTGGAAGTCTCCAAGAGTGATTCTATAATTTCTACCCAAAGGTTTCTTCCTAGCCATTTTTTGTTCTAGGGAAGAAAGAGAAATAATCCTAAAAGGGGTTCCTTGGTTTATGGGAAGAACATAGCTCTTCCTTACTGTTGGAATGAAGGCTTTTCACCTAAAAATGTAAATTTATTCGTAGTTTCGGTTTGGGTTAGGATGTTTGGATTACCCTTTGAATTTTTGGAAATAGATATCTTCAAAGCAATAGGCAACACTTTAGGAGAATTACTTAAGATTTAAGATACAACAAAAGATGGATTTTTGGCTATTTATGCTCGAATATTGGTCATGATTGATATAATTAAAGGTTTACCAGAGTCAATCATTCTTATGTATGGGGATAAGATGTGGGTCCAAACTATAGATTATGAAAAAATATCTTTTATATGCAGAATATGTCATGAGGTGGGGCATATTGAGAGATCATGCCCTAAGGAGAGCCCAACAATGAAAGGATAGAACTTCATTGAGGTAAGACATTCTATCTGGATAAAAAAAAAAATTAGCTATGTTTTTTTTTCCCTTTCTTTATCTTAGAAATTGTGCATTAAAATTTTGTAAAGTTTTTATCAAATATTATATTTTTTATAGAACTTTAAAATAATTTTCATTAGATTTTGAGTTTTAGTTTTCTTTCCATGGATCGATTTATTGTTAAATCCTTAGAATCATCCCTAGTGGTAGAATTTATTGAGGGCACTTCAGAGAGATCCTCATTGCTCCAATATAGGCCAATTTTTTATAAAATTAAAGGGTATTGACTAGGGGCTTCAACCTTGAGAAAATGGATCTATAGGAGTTGGAAGTCTCCAAGAGTGATTCTATCATTTCTACCCAAAGGTTTCTTCCTAGCCATTTTTTGTTCTAGGGAAGAAAGAGAAATAATCCTAAAAGGGGTTCCTTGGTTTATGGGAAGAACATAGCTCTTCCTTACTACTGGAATGAAGGCTTTTCATCTTAAAATGTAAATTTATTCGTAGTATCGGTTTGGGTTAGGATGTTTGGATTACCCATTGAATTTTTGGAAATAGATATCTTCAAAGCAATAGGCAACACTTTAGGAGAATTACTTAATATTTCATATACAACAAAAGATGGATTTTTGGCTATTTATGCTCAAATATTGGTCATGATTGATATAATTAAAGGTTTACTAGAGTTAATCATTCTTATGTATGGGGATAAGATGTGGGTCCAAACTATAGATTATGAAAAAATATCTTTTATATGCAGAATATGTTTTGAAGTTGGGCATATTGAGAGATCATGCCCTAAGGAGAGCCCAACAATGAAGGGATAGAACTTCATTGAGGTAAGACATTCTATCTGGATAAAAAAAAAATTAGCTAAGTTTTTTTTTCCCTTTCTTTATATTAGAAATTGTGCATTAAAATTTTATAAAGTTTTTATCAGATATTATATTTTTTATAGAAATTTAAAATAAATTTAATTAGATTTTGAGTTTTAGTTTTCTTTCCATGGATCGATTTATGGTTAAATCCTTAGAATCATCCCTAGTGGTAGAAGTTATTGAGCGCACTTCAGAGAGATCCTCATTGCTCCAATATAGGCTGATTTTTTATAAAATTAAAGGGTATTGACTAGGGGATCCAACCTCGAGAAAATGGATCTATAGGAGTTGGAAGTCTCCAAGAGTGATTCTATCATTTCTACCCAAAGGTTTCTTCCTAGCCATTTTTTGTTCTAGGGAAGAAAGATAAATAATCCTAAAATGGGTTCCTTGGTTTATGGGAAGAACATAGCTCTTCCTTACTACTGGAATGAAGGCTTTTCATCTAAAAATGTAAATTTATTCGTAGTATCGGTTTGGGTTAGGATGTTTGGATTACCCATTGAATTTTTGGAAATAGATATCTTCAAAGCAATAGGCAACACTTTAGGAGAATTACTTAAGATTTTAAATACAACAAAATATGGATTTTTGGCTATTTATGCTCGAATATTGGTCATGATTGATATAATTAAAGGTTTACCAGAGTCAATCATTCTTATTTATGGGGATAAGATGTGGGTCCAAACTATATATTATGAAAAGATATCTTTTATATGCAAAATATGTCATGAGGTGGGGCATATTGAGAGATCATGTCCTAAGGAGAGCCCAATAGAATCATTTTGTAGAAAATCGTACTTGAAATTTACAAATGGTTATGGATAAATATGGTTTTCAATTTCCAAAAAATAGATCTAGAAAAATAAAATAAACTGAACAGTGGAGACCCATAATAAAGGATACTGGAAGAAATTAAAATTCTTTAAGGCTTTAGCATATGAAGAAAAAGTAGATCAAAACTTAGAAGACACAGGACAACAATTTCAACATACTATAAAGGAACCATCTATTCAATATGATCATATTTTAAGGAAGAACATTCTCAATGAAACCAAGGAGTATGTTTCATCATATTTTGAAGACTCTCTTGAAGTACCATGTCCCATTTAGGAAGAATTAATCGATAAATAAAATACAGTTTTAGAAGGTAATACCTATGCCATTAATAAGGAAATACCAAAAAATAAGTAGGATAAGTCAAAAGCATCTATAATAATATTAGGAGAGGATAAATATGTTGAAAAAAAAAATGGTGAAAGAATATTGAGGAATAGAATAATAAGACCTACTCCTAATATAGATAAGACAAAAAGAGGAAAACCCTCAACTTATCAAGCAAGATCCAGGGAAGCAAGAGCTAACATAGAAAAAGGAACACAAACTAAGTTGGTCGAACTTCTCTTTATGAAACAACAAAATGATATTGGTAATACACAAGAGGGGCCAAAAGCCCCTAATGAGACATTATTGTCATATTATAGAATATAAGGGGTGCTAATACCCTCTCAAATCATAGGTGTATAAGGGACCTATATTTAAGTAATAAACTTGATATTCTCAGTATCTAGGAAATTAAAATGACAAAAGAAGAAGTTTTAAAAACTATGAAAGCAGTTTGGGCAAGATGTGAATGGGATGCTATATATTCTTAAGGAGCAGTAGGGGGGATTCTAACTTGTTGGAATCCTTCTAGAACCTCTTGTGTAAACATTCATAAAACTAGGCATTGGATAGCCTCTTTAGTCACTTGCTACTTTGTTGATATCCACTTCATCCTTATCAATGTGTATGGTCCTACAACTCAGTCAGGTAGATTAGAAGTTTGGAGTGATATTGAGGCCTTTATGAGAAGTAAAGACCAAGAAACTTGTTTCATGATCATTGGATATTTTAATGCCATTACCAAGATGAATGAAAATTTTGGGAAAATTAGGAAATTGACCCAAATTATGAAATATTTCTCATATTTTATTCAAAACAACAATCTATGGGAAGTTGAGTTTGAAGAAGACAACTATACTTAGAACAATAACAGGAGAAGCCATAACCTAGTAGCAGAAAAATAAGATAGATGCATTGTCTCAGATCATTGGCTAGATGAAGGAACTTGTGCTAAAATTAATACCTTAACAAGGATTGGTTCAGATCACTAGCCAATAAGAGTTAAAATGGTGGTTAGAGAATTCAAAACTATCAAATTTTAAGAGCATATGTGGAAAGACCATCCTCAATTTGTTTTTTTTTTATAGCAAAAAATCTCTTGCGGGGCCGCCTTGGTCTAAGAGATCACGAACATGGGGTTCTACACTGTCAAAGTCACCTGAGGGTCGCACCCAGCTCTGCTCGCACCAACATTATCAATTGGATTTTGGGTACCCAATTCAGTTTTTTGGTAAGGTGGAGATTCGAACCTGGGACCTCCCTTGGAGGATTGCCCATTTCTCTCCAACTCACCTACAACACCTGGGTACCATCCTCAATTTGTTGATATGATAGCTCAAACATGGAATTTTTTAGGTAATGGTGGGTTGTATGCTCTTCCAAACCAAATTAAATATATGACATCTAGATTAAAAGAATGGAACAAGAACATATTTGGAAATATTTTTTATAAGAAAGAAGAACTAAAAGATAAAATTTCAAAATTCTAAAAAGGTGATGAAAATAATACAAGCTTAGAGGAAAGGGAGTTTGCTTAGTGAATATTTTAATATTTTTAGTAAGGAAGAGAAATTCTAGAGATTAAAATCAAGATAGAATTGGTTAAAAGAAGGATATAAAAATACAATTTTTTTTCATAGGATGGCTATAGTACATAGATCTTCTTCTAGAATTCATATAATTAAGTAAATAGAAGGGGTTTGGATTGAAAATCAGAGTTAAATTAGAAAAGAGGCTAATTCATTTTATTATAATATTATAGGTTCAAAGGAGACCGATGTTCTTAATGATAAAATTCTTCAAGATGTTCTCTCAGTTATAAAAAATGGAGACAATAGGAAACTAATGGAGCCTATTACTATTGAAGAATTTCATTTAGCTCTTTTATATTTTAATAAGGATAAATCCCTTGGTCTAGATGGGCTCTCTACAAATTTTTACCAACATAATTGTGATATAGTGAACAATTCTTTAAAAGTGGTAGTGGAACAATCTAGGGTTAAAAAATACATTCCTTATAAAATAAATGTAACTTATCTTACCCTAATTCCAAAAAAGAAGGATGCTGAACTGATTGATTATTTTAGACCCATAAGCCTATGTAATATGGCTTATAATATTATTTCCAAAGTGATGGCAAATATATTAAGGACATTATCAGAAAAAAATATTTTAGAAGAGCAAGGAGGTTTTGTGAAAGGGAGACAAATTTTGGATGGGATCATAGTAGCTCATGAAGTTATACACTCAACAACTTCAAGAAAAGATAAAGTTATGATCTTAAAACTTGATATGAGTAAATCTTATGATAGGGTTAAATGTAATTTTATTTTTGTAGTTTTATATTAGTTTAGTTTTGGGAATAAATGGGTTAGATGGATTAAAGCTTGTGTCTCTATAATTTCTTATTCAATGTTGGTCAATGGGTTAGTTATAGAATCTTTTAAATCCAAGAGAGGCCTTAGACAAGGAGATCCTCTATCTCATTATTTTTTCATTATTATGGCAAAATGTTTGAGTAGGAACTTAAAGAAGGCTTACAAATATGGATTTATAAGTGGACTTAAGGTTAGTAATAACATCAATAACATCATGCATTAACATTTTATAGATGATACAACCATTTTTGGAAGGACAAGGATAAATGAGGCCAGATCTTTGAATAAATTTTTAAAAGAGTATGAAAGAGCTTCAGGGCAAAAAATTAATACGACTAAATCCAAATTTTACTTTCTTAACACTCCTGCTAATATCAAAGAAAGAATTTATAGTTTGGTTCAAACAGATGGGGTAAATTTACCAACAACTTATCTAGGGATGCCTTTATTTGAGTTAAAAACGAGGATAGATTTATGGAATCCAAATATTAGTAAAGTTTAAAATAAACTTCTTGCTTGGAAAGGTGGATGGTTATCTATATCAGGAAGAGTGCAGTTAATTAATTCAATCTTACAAGCCATTCCAACATATTATGTGTCTTTGTATTCTAAGCCAAAAAAAGCTGAATTTTTTTTAATCTTTATTATGCGATCCTTTTTATGGTCAGGTTTACATGATAAAAGGAAATTTTCTTTGGTGAACTAGAGCAAGTTATGTGATGACAAAACTAGGGGAGGTATTGGTTTAAGATCTCTTATAGATGCAAACTTAACTCTGAGGAGAAAATTTATCTGGATATTGTACAAAGAGAGTCAAAGACAATGGGAAAGAATTCTTCTAAGTAAGTGTGTTGATCCCAATGACCCAAGTTAAATATTTACTATATTCTCACTTCCAAATGGTTGTGCTCTTTGGAATGGTTTAAAAAATATATTGATATTATGATTAAAGGTTTAATATGGGTGGTGGGAATTGGAGAAAACATTTATATGTGGATGGATACTTTGTGTGATAAAAAACCACTCAATTTAGATCCATATTTGAAACTTTGGATGAAATTACTTCAAGATAAATGCAGTGATAGGGTTTCAAACATTTTGTACAAGGATCGAGAAGGAAGATACAAATGGAAATAATGTGTTTTTAAAAGTATACAAGACATTAATGCTAAGAGGCAAACTGCAATTATTTTTGAGGGATGCCAAGGAAAAATTTATTTGGTAGTTGAATAGCTTAGGATAATATGCAACAAGAAGTGGATATAATGTTCAACACCAACATAATAATAATTTCACTAAAATTTGGAGAGATATTTGGGATAACCCAAGCAATCCTAAAGTTAAAATGTTTGTTTGGTTAGAAGGTCATAGAAGAATTTTATCCTGGGATAACCTTATGAAAAGGGGTTTTCATGGACCCTCTAAATGTGTTTTCTAGTAATAAGGAGGAGAGTATTAACCATATCTTGGGACATTGCTTAATTGTTTGGAATCTATGGCAATGGATTCTTAATTTATTTGGTAAATGCATGGTGATGAATAGTAGAATTGAAGATTGGTTAAAGCAATGACAAATGACTTATAAAAGTGAGATTTTACATACAATATGGGATATATCAAAAGATACAATACTTTGGACTATATGGCTAGAAATGAATATAAGAATATTTAAATAAAATGAAATCAATTTAGAGGTAATGAAAAAGAAGGTATGTTTATCCATAGAGGAGTCTAAACCAACCCTATCCACTTACCCAATCCTTAATTTGGAAGCAGAGAGTCTTGATAGATGGAGTCAATTCATTAAATGGAATTATGATGTTGGGTACAAGAGAAGCAAAAATAAGGTAAAGAATATAAAGTGGAAACCACTATATGTGGAGTGGGTTAAGTTGAATTTTGATGGAGCATCTAAAGAAAACCCAAGACCAATAGAAGGAGAAGGAATAATTAGAAATAATAGAGGAGAGATTTTGTCTCATTATGCTTTCAATTGTAGATTTAAGACAAATAATGAAGTTGAAGCTTGGGCAACTTTAGAAGGGTTAAAAATATTTAAACAAGTAAAATGGAATAGAGTTTGAATGGAAGGTTATTCTATCATAGTAATAAATGCAATTTTGAGGAAAGCAAAGGCTCCATGGAACATACAAGAGATAATTGTGGAAATTCAAGATCTTGCTAAAGAGTTTGAAGAAATCATATTTACACATATATTAAGAGAAGGAAATAAATGTGCATATAAGCTAACCAATAGAGATATTTTGGTTGAGGATCGTGAAGTTAACATCTTCTTTCCATGGTTATAGAAAGTTGAAAGTTTAGTTGAAGCTGACAAAAATTGTTGATTGCCTAAATAAATTAATGATTAATATTTACTTTAATGTTTTCAATTGGTAATATCTATTTTATTTTGTAACAATAATGTGTTTTTATTTAGACTATTTAATATAATTTTTGTGGTTGCACTTGTGTTTCAAGAAGGAAACTAGCAATTCAGATTTGGTAAAGCGGACTATGATAGTGAGATGTTTTGGAAAAATTACTCTACTAAGATGCAAGGCATAGATAGTAGAGGTGAATTTTTGGTATTGTGAAGGCATATATAGAAAAATTTCAAGAAAGTTGCTAAATTTTGGAGTAATTGTATTCATACAGAGATTCGAAAAGATCTAGAAAATGAAAATCAAGAATTCAAATATTTTATGTAAAATGATGTAGATTTCTAACTATAGCATCTCAATTGAGATGAGAAGTGTATCTATTTATAAAATCTCAAGCTATAAAGAAGATATATGTAATTTTTTAAGGGTGGGAGACCCGAGTACAACCCCTTTTTATTAAGCAAAAAAAAAAATTATTTACATGAATTATATATATTACAATTTTTTAGTATGTCAATAGTTAACAATATTATTATTTACTATTTTATAAGTGTTTTCATGTACAAGTTTAAACTTGTAAGAATTTGGAGGATCACCAAGACATCTTAACCACCAAAATTAAAATGAAAACATAACAATTTTCCAATATAGGCTTTGATCCAATGAAGAGTAAACACTAATTGTCTAGTCAAAAAAGTACCTTTCAACTATATGTTGGGTGTTGGATCCTTTTGTCATTATTGTTTTTACTTTTGTAAAGCTATGAATGCTTTCAACACTCAACTTGACAATAGTTTTGTACGAATATTTTCAAGTATGGTGAGGATGAACACCTACCACAAATAATGGCTATATTCTCCTATTTTTGTTGATTTTACCCTCTCTTTGACTTGAATTTAAGAGTAGCTTATACTTAATTTTTTTAATGAAGAGAATGCTTTGTTTATATTGAGTTGAAGAAATAATAGGAATGATAATATGACAAATTTATGCAGGAGCATCCGGAGGTGGAAGAGCAATCTTGCATCATCCAAAAAAATATTTTTTTCTAAGTGCCAAAGCTGTCGCGATATCGCGACACTTTTTGAGAAAAGGCACCAAGGGGCCAAGTTGTTGCGATATCACAACACTTTTTGATAAAAGGCACCAAGGGGCAAAGTTTCCGTGAAATCGTGACACTTTCAGAGCAAAGGGGCCAAGGCACAAAGTGGTCGCAAAATCGTGACACTTTCGAAAGCAAAGGCTCAAAGGCGCAAAGTGGTCGCGAAATCGTGACACTTTCAGAGCAAAGGTGCCAAGGTGCAAAGTGGTCACGAAATCGTGACACTTTCGGAAGCGAAGGCTCAAAGGCACAAAGTGGTTGTGAAATCATGATACTTTCAGAGCAAAGGCACCAAGGCACAAAGTGGTCACAAAATCGTGACACTTTCGGAAGCAAAGGCTCAAAGGCGCAAAGTGGTCACAAAATCATGACACTTTTAGAGCAAAGGCGCCAAGGAGCAAAGTGGTCATGAAATCGTGACACTTTCAGAAGCAAAGGCTCAAAGGTGCAAAGTGGTCGTGAAATCGTGACACTTTCGGAGCAAAGGTGCCAAGGTGCAAAGTGGTTGCAAAATCGCGACACTTTCAGAAGCAAAGGCTCAAAGGTGCAAAGTGGTCACGAAATCGCAACACTTTCAGAGCAAAGGCTCCAAGGCATAAAGTTGTCACGAAATCATGACACTTTCAGAAGCAAAGGCTCCAAGGCGCAAAGTGGTCACGAAATTGTGACACGTTCAGAGCAAAGGCGCCAAGGTGCAAAGTGGTCATGAAATCGTGACACTTTCAGAGCAAAGGTGACAAGATGCAAAGTGGTTGCGAAATCACGACACTTTTGGAGCAAAGGCACCAAGGGGCAAAGTGGTCACAAAATCGTGACACTTTTTGAGAAAAGACGCCAGGGGACAAAGCTATCACGAAATCATGACACATTTTGTAAAGAAGCACCAAGGGTAACAGCTATCACGAAATCGTGACACATTTTGAAAAGAAGAGCCGAAAGGAGCAACTGTCGTAAAATCGTGACCCGAAGGCAGAAGACAAGGGTGGAAGGCAAAGACATCATGAAATCATGACATGTCGCGGTTGCATGACCCAAAGGCAGAAGACAAGTATGAAAGACTAAGATGTCGCAATTTTACGACGTGTCATGAAATCACGGCCTGAAGGAGAAAATAGAAGATGAATGCCAAAACGTCATGATATCGCAACCGAAGAGGAGAGAGAGAGTAAGGAAGCAAAATCGTTGCGATATCACGATAGAATGCTAATGACTCCAGACAGGCCGACGGTTGCAGAGGCCATTACAGAAGGGCACGTGGCAGCAAATTACAGGTGGCCATAGAGGACTAGACAATTACAGAGGCCATTGCAAAAGGGCACGTGGTAGCAGATTATAGATGGCTATAAAGCACTCTTATGAATGATGACCCGACGGGTTGATGGATAGGCAGCTATAGAGAATTCTACCACTCCATGCCATGATGATTGAAGACAACTGGAAGCAACATGCAGGTGGCGGTAGAACATTCATACGGGCGGTTACAGGAAACCCTGCATTCTGTGTAATGATGTCCAAAGGGGGTCGGGTCTATTATAAAAGGCAGTACATAGATTGTAAAAAGGGGTTGGCCATTTGTTACTTCTATAATTCAAATTTGAAGCTCTTAATGAAATTTTGTGATTTTTTTCCATGTTATTCTAGTCTTGCTTCAAGTGGTAGAGAAAGCAGCGGAGGGGGATTGTGGTTATGGGTTGTGAGGAAATGAGCGGATGCCTCCACGAAGGAACCATGGTGGTGCGAGGAATAGGGAGAAGGCAATCTTAGAGCCTTGGAGGCAAGTTCAAGCCGGGAGGAAATCGAAGAGGAGTTGAGCCAAGAAGGGAGGAACCTGGTGAAGATGAAGTTTGGGAAGAAGAGGGTCCATATGATGAGGAAGAAGCATTGGATCCAACAGAGGCTAGGCTATATAGGGCCATATCCCAGATCAGAAAGAAGATGAAGTTTGACATCTCCACCTATTCTGAGAATCTCAATCCTAAGGAATTGATAGATTGGATCAACAACATGGAGGAATACTTCGAGTATGAGGAGATCTCAGATCCAAATCGGATCAGGTTCGTAAAAACAAAGTTTAAGGGACATGCTAGCATCTGGTGGAAAGGAGTATAGCTAGAAAATAACAAGAGGGGAAAGGAAAAGATCACCAGGTGGGATAGGATGGTGGAGAAATTGAAGAGGCAATTCATCCCTATGGATTATGAGTTGGATTTTTTGAGGAAGATGCAGAGTCTTAGAAAAAAGTCAAGGAGTACAGAGGAGTTCTCAATATCTCAATTTGAATCGATCATTCGGAAAATAAGGAGAAAGTCGCCACATCAATGGATTGAGAACATCCAAGAAGAGCGAGTTTGGTTTGGATGAGCACGGTTGAGGATGCATACCTTGCATTAAAAGTAAAGAGAAATTGAATAGGAGATTTGATGGTAAGTAGAGAGGAAAGGATCGGGGTGGAAGAGCTAGTGGAAGGACCTGGAGGAAGAAAAGATCTAGAAAGAAAAAACCAAAAATAAGAGAAGGAGGAGAATAACCAATGCCCACACAATCAGAACAACAACTACCCGAGAGGAAGAGGTAGGCCTGGGTGTGGGTTTGGGAGAGGTGTCTTTCGAGGAACCTACTTCAACTATGGAGAGGAAGGACATCGACCACAAGAAAGGCCAAATCAAATACCGAGGCCAGCTATTGTAGAGAGAAGGTGTCGACGAGCACTCGAGGAGCAGAATGAGGAAGCGATGGTCATCGAAGAGTCTTGTTGAATGAGAAAGAAGTCAGACGAGGAACAACCTATTTTGCACAATATGAAGTGCATGGAAGGTCCAACATCATCATTGATAATGGAAGCTAGATAATTTGGTCTCGAGGAGATGGTTGCCAAGTTGTAGTTGGAAAGAAGAAGACTCCATCCATATCGGTTGCATGGTTACAAAAGACCATAGGGTTGAGCAATGCCTAGTGAAGTTCAACATTGGAACTTACCATGTGAGGTCCTATGTGACATCCTACCTATGGATACATGTCACATGTTGCTTGGGAGACCATGGGTTTGATCATATACATGATGGTCAGCCAATACATATTCCTTGTCAAAATGGAGTTTGCCACAAGTTGAAACCCCAAGGAGGTGGATAGAAGTATACAAGTCTTTATAGTTGATGGAAGAAGATTTTTAGATGCAAGCAGATCATATGTGCTATGCAATAATCCCTAGGTTCGGAAGAAGAATGCAGGAGACCCTGAAGTCAGGTCGTAGAGGAGTTTCTAGATATCACGATAATGCCAGGGTTTACCAAAGAAAGATCAACCACCATATAGATTTGGATCCAAATAAACACAATGACTCCTAAACGAGGAGAAAAGTTCAAGAGCCTAAAGAAGGGTTGATAGGGAGAGTCTTAGCCTAGAACAGACTAGCACCCAAGAAGTATGGGAGTGGAGAATGTGCTAGACTCTGAAATTAACAAGATCCCTATCAAATATAGATTCCCACTACCAAGGATGGATGATATCATGGCTGAGGAGTACTTCATGAAGATTGCCTAAAAGTGGTTACCAGATCGTAGAGAAGGGGATGAGTGGAAGACAACCTTCAAAACAGAGAGTGTAAGTGGTTGGTCATGCCATTTGGGCTAACCAACATGTACCTTCATGCGGTTAATGAATGAAGCGAAGGATTCAGAAATTTGTTATTGTCTACTTGGATGATATCTAATTTAGTAGAACCGGAGGAACACCTAAGCACATCGGGAGGGTTTTGGAGAATGGGAGGAGATAAAATAAGAAGTGTAACTTTGTGAAGAGGGAGTTAGTATAGGATTTGTTATCTCGGAGATGGTCTCAAAATGGCCTGAAAAGGTGAGGGATATCATAGAATGGCTGCCAAAAGCGTGAGCGAGGTAGAGCTCAGCAAAAATTCATTAGAAACTGGATATGCGATCTTACGGAGAGAATGAGGGGGCAAGAAGGAATTCAAGTGGGAGGGGGACAAAGGCTTGCTATGTTGAAGAAGAAGGTCAGAGCACATTAGCACTTCTAGATTTTAACAAGGGGAAGACTATGATGCGAGTGGTAGTGCGTAGGGATTGAGTCAAGAGGATAAGCCTATTGCCTATTTTAGTGAGAAGCTCAATGATGCGGGAATAAGTATTCGATGTATGATCGGGAGTTCTATGCCATAGTTAGCGCAAGAAATGGAGGCATTATTTGTTGCAAAGGAGTTTGTCCATAACGATAAGGAGATACAAGGAAGGCTAAAGCGCACAAATGGGTTGAGTTCCGAGCTACACCTTGGGCTAAAGACGGAGTGGAAGGTCAATAGAGTAGCGGATGCTTGAGTAGGAGGCAATGTCATTGATGGAAATGAAGGTGGAAGTTGTAGGGTGAGCTCAAGGGTTATACAACCGAAGAAGCTGGAAGGCCGTACTTTAGACAGACTAAGTGGTTAAATTTTCTAATTCAATATGGAATGTTTAGGGGGAAAATTATGATTTCGAGGAGCTCAATGAGGGGGAAATGATCAAGAAAAGCACAGGAGGTTTGTGGACACTTTGGTCGAGAAAGAATTTCCCTGTAATGAAAACACGGTGAACAAGATGTGGAAAATGTGCAAAGTTGTAGGATATGCGATGAAAGGTGTGAGGAGCCGTTTATATCAACCAAAAGGCCATGGGAGGATATTAGTATGGATTTTGTTCTTGGTTTACCAGGAGAAAGGGGATGACTCTATATTTGTGGTAGTGGAGGGTTTTCAAAAATGGCTCATTTATTCCGAAGACTAGTGATGCGGTCCATGTGGCTAGTTTATTCTTCAAGGAAGTGGTAGATCATGGTCACCAAGGAGATTATGTCGGATAGGGATAAAGTTTGTAGGGTATTCGGAGAACCTATGGAAGAACAAGAGAATTTAAAATTTAGTTCTAATATCACCCTCAAGGATGGCCAAATAGAGGTGGTAAATAGGAGTTTGGGAACGAGATGCTTGGTCGAAGAAAGCCAAGGGATGGGATTTAGTTTTGGGAGACGCACAAAACCGTAATAGGAGTACCAATAAATCGCCATTCCGGATAACCTATGGGAGTAGCCAAGAAATGCTTCGAGTTGAGAAGGATGGATACAAGAGAAAATGGAGCGAGGTGAAGACTTTGTGAACACCGAAGGGAGTGCATGAGAGGTGAAGGACATTGCTAAGATGAATACTCGATAAGGCCGGGGACCAAAAGCGTCGGGTAAGGAGTTTGAAGTAGGAGATCCTGTCATGGTCCATCTAAGAAAAAAAGGTTTCGCCAAGACCTATAAAAGTTGAAGATGAAGAAGTTTGGGCATGGGGGATCATTGGAAAATGGGATCGAGTAATGCATATGAGGTGAAATTGCCGAGTGAACTAACATCTCATCGATTTTAACATTTCAAATTTGGTTGAGTATATGAAGGAGATAGTAGTGAGAAACGTTTGTGGAGCATTCCCGCGGCCACTCTAGTCATAGACGAGATAGAAAAAGTCCTTGATACATGTGAGGGCCGAAGTACTCGAAATAGGTGTTATTCTAAATATTTGATCAAGTGGAAGGGTAGGCCCATAGAAGATGCGACTTGGTTGTCGAAGGAGAGGTTGACCGGGTCTACCTCGAAACAAGTGAAGGTCACCAACACCCGGGTGTCGATGTAGGAGATCCGAAGGTGGAAGAGCAATCTGACATCCAAAAATTATTTTTTCTAAGTTCCAAAGCTATCATGATATCGTGACACATTTTGAGAAAATCGCAAGGGAAGGCGCGCGATATCGCGACACTTGTTGAGAAAAGACACCAAGGGGCAAAGTTGTCGTGAAATCGTGACACTTTCAGAGCAAAGGGGCCAAGGTGCAAAGTGGTCATGAAATTGTGACACTTTCGGAAGCAAAGGCTCAAATGCACAAAGTGGTCGTGAAATTGTGACACTTTCGGAGCAAAGGCACCAAGGCGAAAGTGGTCATGAAATCGTGACTAGAAATGCTCAAAGGGAAAGTGTTCAGAAATCATGCACCGAGCAAAGGCACAAGGCGAAAGTGGTCATGAAATAACGACAATTTGAAAGCAAAGGCTCAAAGGCAAAGTGGTCACGAAATCGGACACTGACAAAGGAAAGGCGTGAAGTGGTCGCAAATAGACACTGAAGCAAGGGAAGGGGAAAGTGGTCGAAAATCATGACACTGGAGCAAAGGTGCTAAGGGGAAGTGGCGAAAATCGTGAACTGAAAGTAAAGGCAAAGGAAAAGTGGCAAAACGACACTTGAGCAAAGGCCCAAGGAAAAGGGTCACGAAATCGGAATTTGGAAGAAAGGCCCAAGGCGAAAGTGGTCGTGAAACGTGCACGTGGGAAAGGCACAAGGAAAAGTGGACGAAACGTGAACTGGAGAAAGGCAATAAGGTGCAAAGTGGGAAAATTGTGACACTTTGGAGCAAAGGCACAAGGGGAAAGTGGTCGAAATCGAGACACCGAGAAAAGATGCTAGGGGAAAACACACAAAACGGAAATCGAAAGAAGACAAGGGGAACAATATACGAAACAGCACATTTGAAAGAAGAGAAGGAGCAACAGAAATCGTGACCCAAAGGGAAGACAAGGGTGGAAGGAAAGACGCGGAAATCGTGGATGTCGGATTGCACGACAAAGGAAAGACAAGTATGGAAGAAAGAGACGATTGCGACGTGTCATGAAATCACGGCCCGAAGGAGAAAATAGAAGGAAGCCAAAACGCTGATATACGACCGAAGAGGAGAGAGAGTAAGGAAAAAAAGCACGATACGGACAACGCACGACCCGGACAGCGACGAGAGGCAAGCAAAAGAGCAGTGGCAAAAAATTATAGGTGGCAAGAGCACAGGCGGTCAGAGGCCATTGCGGAAGGGCACGTGGCAACAAATTACGGATGGCATAGAGCACCCATGAATGATGACCCCACGGGTGATGGCGAGAGAGCAACCGCCACCCATGCCATGATGATTGAAGAAGGCAAAACATGCGAGCGGCGGTAGAAATCATGCGGGCGGTTATAGGAAACGCATCGGTAATGATGTCCAAAGGGGTTGGGCGTTATAAAGGCGGTAATAGATTGTAAAAAGGTTGGCCATTTTTAACGAATATTTAACTCTTATAAATTGTTTTTTCCGTGTTATTCCTCGCTTCACAAATGGTTAGAGTTTTGTGGAGGAAAATATCAATTCTAGTTATAAAAATGACACTCGATGTTATTTCTATAATCTTTTAATGGATAGTGATGATGACCATAGAAGGTACATGGAAGATCTTTTATTATTCAAAGACACCATCGAACTTGAAAAAACAAAATTTCTATTGACTTGGAAAGTAGACACCCTAGACAATGTGTGCTAATTTTCTCTTGAACTTATTTTATGTTATTTCCATGGAAAAAACATCACATTGGAGGAGGGTCTAGTAGTGGAAGGTTCCACCATCAAACTATGTTTTATAAGTGAGTAACAATATGGTTTTCCAATCTTCAAAAGCACATAAATACATATGATTTTAGTGGTATTCTATATGTTTTATAGTACATATGTGCAAATGAATATATAAACAATACTTTCATATGATCTTATAACAATATCTAAGTGTTTGTATAGTTATAATCCTTAATTAATATATTTAAGCTAAAAAAAATTTATATGATATAAATTTCAAAATAGTCAATGAGCATAATTCTTCCAAAGGTCATCTCATAACAGATGTAGATAATAAACCATGAATTGTTTTCTCATATAAGGACTCCTATTGAGGTAAAAATAGGTCTAAGAGTGAAGTAATCATATGCAAGAAAATTAATTGTAAAAACTTGTTATTTTATAAAAACCCCCATGAGAGTAAAAATAGGTTTAAAAGTAAAATAAACATGCAAATGCTTTCTCATTCCTATAAATAAATGAGTGTAAATAAAATAATCAATTAAAATTAATTCATGTCTATCAAAATTTTCAATCAAATTAAAAGGCTTCAAGTATAGGTTTTTCTTATGTCATAGGATTA
This sequence comes from Wollemia nobilis, assembly GCA_028583015.1. Lineage (NCBI taxonomy): Eukaryota > Viridiplantae > Streptophyta > Pinopsida > Araucariales > Araucariaceae > Wollemia > Wollemia nobilis. The sequence goes on from JAQPPZ010003968.1 coordinate 882,846, forward strand.
TAATGTTCAAAGATTCATGTACCAAATTAATAGAGAACATAAGGTTGAGACTAGTGAATAATGTGTAGACTTTAACAAGTATAAAAATGCTCCAAAAATTATTTGAAATTGTGAAATAATCATTTTGGATTGACTCTTATCTTGTTAAATACATGTGAATATAGTTGTAATCTAGGTTATCAAGTTCTATTTTAACAACAATGAAAGTCAAAAGCATTAGAAGAAAAATCTTTGTTATAAAATTTATAACATAAAAATAAGTATAAAATAAAAATGTCTAAAAAATTATCTATGGATTTGGAATAATTAATGGGAACAAGGTTATAATTTTATGGATGAATCTTAATATTTTAACTTCTAAGGTCTAGAATAATTAATTAGGAGTAAAAATTTCACACCATAAACCAAGGTTAAATGACATCTATAAACCTTAACATTTTCCTTAGGGGTTTAGATCAAGTGGTGGGGCTCAAGAAAGATATTTACACCATACATGCCTTATATGGCATGAGCTCAATTGGTTAAAAATACGAGTTTCAAGGAGAATACCTAAGTTCGAATCTTGCTAGACAATACATGCAAAATTACCAAAAGTATTGTTGGAATAGCACTACATGGTCCTTAGGTAATATAGGTGGGTTCATTTAAATCCCATATAATGAATTTAAAAATATTTCTAAGACATTGTAGGGTAATAGTAAATGGTATTTATTTTAGTTTCATGTAACTTATTAAAACAAAAATATAATAAATAAAAAAATCTATGAAACAATTCATATTTCATATAAGATTTATATTGACATATAAATGACATTGCAAATGAGTTATCATAAAATTATTTTAATATATTGAAATTGTTTTTAAAAATCATGGTTTCATTTCACATATTAGTTTTCTAGATGGAGAAAGAAATCAAGTATATTTTTAGGAATGAGTTGCATAGATGAAATTTTTTAAATTTATTTAAAAACTATTATTCATTCAATTATATCCATACAATATGTTTGTGTAAGACATAAGGTCATCAAAATTTAAGCATCTTTGGAAACACAAAATTTGGCAACACTAATTGTGATTATCAAAATATGTTTGCATATCTACTAAAAATTACAATAAAGAGTCAAACATACATGTTATACACTGTGAATTGTGATTGTGAATAGTAATGAAAAGTTTGTAGAACCAAATTTCGTAGTCCTAGCCTCCATTACAAAATTCATGATATTACTATTTTAGTTTGAAATTGTTTTTTTTTCCATTAAAATTGTTAATGTATTTCATTTCTAAAATAAGGTAATGAGAAAATTCACTACCCCCTCTTGTAATCAACATAAATCAGTCCTCTTGTGAAGGAGGATTCATTTTTTGTTATAGAAAATTTGAAGATTCAAGTATTAAAATATCAAGATGAGGAAGATACTCTACTATTGAAAGGAGAGGAGAATGGGATTTTCTCGGTGAGTTGCTAGATTTAGCCAACCTTATTCCTCCCCCTCCCTTCAAAGTTTGGCAAAAAGACCTTACCCCTAAGATAAACATATTTTATTGGTTGGTTCTTCATAATAAAGTACTTACCATTGAAAATATTCAGAAGAGAGGGATGTATTTAATAAACATGTGCTTTCTATGTGGATCATGAGTTGAATTCTCACACCATCTCTTCTTTCAATGTATTTTTTTTAATGTTTTTTTGCATAAGTTTATGCAAATATTATGAGTTGGTTGCGTGGCTCCATGTTTTGTGACTGAATTTAGCCTCCAATGTTCACCATTTTTAGGCTTGAGGTTGAAACTAGTTTGGTATTTTGGTTTACCCCATCTCATGTGGAGAATTTGAAAAGAAAGAAACAATAAGAATTTAAAAAATAGAAAATAAGACGTAGTCACGATGTTTTCAAAAGCTATTTTTGTGGTGGTAGAAAACATCTCAAAGCTCCCTTTGGACTTGATGGTAGAGGATAAGAAGGAAGAGGATATTGAACTAAAAATTAGTTTTAAATTGAGGCCTAGAGGGCCTAATTTAATTCAACCTAAGTTGAGATCTCAAACTAAGTGGGTTCCCCCACATTTTGGTTGGATTAAATTCAATTTTGATGGTTCTTACAAAGGTAACCCAGGTTTTGCATGTGCTAGAGGACTATTCAAAGATGATAAGCGATAAATACTCCTTACCTTTGCAAAAATATTAGAGACCAAACTTACAATTTTGTTAAGTCCAGAGCATTATATCAGAGGATTTTATTACTGGAAAATGTGAATTGTCAAAAGCTAATTATTGAGGGGTACTCCCTATTCATAATAAATACTCTCAAAGATCTGACTCAGTCCAAATGGAAAATATTAAATATGATAACAGAGTCTAAAATATAATACCAATCAATGGAGTAGATTCAAATAGATTACACCTACAAGGAGGGAAATAGGGTTGTTGATGGCCTTGCCAACCTTGGAGTCCAGCAAAACAATCTTATAATATGGAGAAGTGATTTTCCCGTAGATATTGAGAGGGAAGATTATTAAGTCTTAGCTTGGGTATAAGCATGATATGGGGTTATTAAGGGCTATTATAAGTGATGAAACACCAAGCTCTTATGGGCTAAAATATGAATTTAATATTTGGTTTGATTCAAACTGGTATGGAGTGGAATACCTGGATAGAGCATGACAAATGCCTCATTTTTATTTGTTTTATCCTCAATTTTTAATAGTAATGTCCAGTTTTTAGATGCCAGCCTAGGAAAAGACTAGAAGTGGTGAAAGACTTGAAGAGGAAGATATTTCAAAACTATTGGGTTATGTCTCGATGGATTGTTTCGAGGAAGATTAATTATTAGGTTGGTTATGGATGCTTCTCAAGGGCCCTTGGTGGTTTATTAACTACTTGGTCTTATCTCTGCTTTTAGTTGTTCTGAAATCATGTAATCTCCTATGGATAGGCTGTTCTTTTTTATTTTCTTTTTATCTACCCTTTTTGGCCTCTTGTTGTCTTGGAGTATTTGACTACATGTCAAAATCCTATCTCAAAATTTTTGTACGAGGTTTGGGGTCTTTTCAACACCCTTATTTAATTTAATATAAAAAAAATCATTGAAATTAAAATTGTGGTAAACTAATATAATTCATATATCAATTTTTGTAGATGAAGAAAGAAATCAAGTAGATTTTTAGGAATGAATCGCATATATAAAAAATATTTAAATTTATTTGAAAACTATCATTTGTCCAATTATTTCCATACAACATGTTTGTGTAAGGTATGAGGTCACCAACATTTAAGCATATTTGAAAACATAGAATTTGGTAAAACTAATTGTGATTATCAAACTATATTTAGAAGTCTATTAAAAATTACAATAAAGAGTGAAACATACATGTTACACACTTTGTGAATTGTGATTGTAAATAAATAGTAATGAAACGTTTGTAGAAATAAATTTAGCAATCCTACTCTCCATTAAAAAATTATGATATTACTATTTTAGATTGAATGTTGGTTTTTTGCCATTAAATTTATTAATGTATTTTATTTTAAAGTAATAAATTGATAAAATTCACCACCCATGTGGTGATCAACAATTTTGTTTTGAAATCAAAATTGTAGCAAAGTAAGCCAAGTGTGCTCAATACTAGGATTTACAAAATTATTAAAAAATTACAAGCATCCAATAGGCCTACATTAGCTACTAGCATTTTTGTCCCTATACCAAGTTACATATCAATGGAAATAACAAGTTGTAAAAAGACAAGTTTGAGAAGAACAAAAAAGAACCAAAATTGACATAAACGGGATTCAATTTGAATGACAATCCTCACATCTATTATATATGATTGATAAATTGCCATACATACATTTTATGAGCTTACTTGTATCTTAAATTGTATTAATCACATCCATCATCATTCATACTCTTAATTATTAAATAATGAGCATGATACCCATCATCTTTGTTTGCAACATAGTGATATATTCACCTATTTAAGCTAATAGACAAATAATTTTATCATTATTTAACTCAAATAATAACCAATTGGCCTCCTATGATACCTACTCATATCTACAAACTTTAAAACAAAACCATATCTTAGGGAATTTTGCTCTTATTAAAAAATGATTGATTCTATGTTTCCATCCTAATAACTAATTGAAATTTTAATGTTATAACTCTTGCTAATGATAAATCCTTTCCATCACCTCCAAACATGTCATTGCACATTCCTAGGATAATAATTTCATCAGTTTTTTATATGTGGAAAGGCCTTCCATTGAATAAATACAAGCAACCCTCTTCTTAGAGTAGGATATTTTGACTTACTAAAAAAAAGTTTTATTTTGGTTTTCCCAACTATCTCCTCAAGATGCAACTAAGCAAATTTCTCATAGCACCTAGCACTTTAATCTCCTTAACTTTATGAATTTATATGATTCTTCCATATTATCCAAAAATTAAACCATTTTCCTTGTTCACACTTTCTTGGGGATGTTTCAAATCATTTCACTCTAAGCACCATGTTCCACTACGGCTACCAACAAATGTTCTTTCTTTGTATTATTGATGTTTTATATTATTGAATATTTAATTATTATGTATAATGAATACATGTTATTTTTATATTATGTCACTCCCATTAACATATTAAAATAAATTACATCTATTATGAGGTCGATTAAGTAATATTCAAAGCTTAATTTCATAGATATTTTTTGCCTTCTATGTAAATTTTTCTCTAGATTCCTATTATTTTAATTTTAAAAAATTGATTATATAGGATTCAAATTGGCCCCACCAATATTACATCATGACTATGTTACAATGATGGTTTAAGAAACACAAAGTGGTATTTACTATAATATTTTTACAGTTATGCATATATTGCTTGGTGTAACATCCCATGCCTTATAGATTTCAAAAATAGAGATATATAAAAAATCTTTCTTTTATAATGATATATAAGGTAATATTATAGATCTATTTTAAATTACGAGATAAGGCACTTCTAGTATTTTTTAAGTGCACTATCCCATGCTTAGAATCATTCAACAATTGTGCAACTCTTACCATGATCGAATTTCATTTAGGTAGTATCTTTAATATCCCTATTATAATTGGTGAGTCCATTCTTTTGAATTCTCAATAATTGGATAAACTAATAGGTCTAACTTCCTTCTATGCTCTTTATTGAACTATCACTTTTATGTCCTTGATTATGGTAGATGTCTTAGTTTATACTTAATGATCTAGTGAGATTTCATTCTTCCACTTTCTACATCATGATAGGGCTAATGATAAATTCATACGTTATTTATATATCTATAATTTAGATATATTTGGTTTGAAATATTTCCATTTTCTATGTTCAATTCCTAAACTAGGAAATCTATTTATCCATCTTCAAGATCTAAACTAAAATAGGTGAACTTATTTTACTCCCATCCATTGCCTTCCTAAAACTAGAAGTTAAAGTTATCACCCTCAATATATCAAAAGTAGACTAACAATTTTTTCTTTTTATACTCTCTTCAAATTCATCCCTAGGACTAAGTGTCGATTACCTCCTTTCCAAATTTATTTTTTTGAATAGTAATAATAGTCACTTCCTTTAATGTCCTTCACTAGGACATGGAATCTATTATCAATACATAACTATAACAACTCTATTGTTATTAATTTAAATTAGGTTCAATAATATCCATTAATGTGATACAATAGTATAAATCCATTACTAATATATATTAAACACATTATATTTATAGATACAAACATCAAAGACAATTTTATTTTTCTTACTACTATTTCTTGGAATTATGGATGAAGGATATTATCATAGTGCTTTACTACCCAACCAATTGGTATTCTACTAAACACCCCACCATAGCTTAACATATGAAGTTTTGACATTTTATGAAAGGATAAATATATGGAACCAATATAGTTAGAGATAAAAATTAGTATAAACCTACTCATGGATCATAAATACATGCATGAAATTCTAATAAACTTACAAGTATAAACTTACAATAATATTTAATGTGTAATGTAGTGAACTATTAGGTATATAATGAATCATGATGTAATCATTATTTAGTTCTAGGATTTATAGGTAGTTGATAAGTTAGTTATAATTAAAGGTCTCTTTGTTTTTTATTATCACTTGTATGCACACATCCATTGCATCAATGCAAAACATACCGCAACAAATCTATGATCATAACATTTAGTATTAGGCTTTTTATGTTGCAAAGGTGAAACCAATATTTTAGGGAGGAGACACATTTCAAAGCTTGATTCTATCCAATCCAATTCTATCATTGCAAACAAGAGTTGAAGACTTAGCCAACGGAAGAAGCAACCTAGAAATCATGAAGTTTATGTAAGGAGACCTTAGCAATTTAATTGTAAAGCATAATATTTTATTTTCCTATTGTTTTGTTATTCTTTTTGTTATTTTTGAAGTTAAACATGCTAAGGTATTATAACTTGCTAACATTATAACTATTATTTGTTCAATTATGTCCATACAACTTGTTTGTGTAAGGTATGAGGTCACCAACATTTAAGCATATTTGAAAACATAGAATTTGGTAAAACTAATTGTGATTATCAAACTATATTTAGAAGTCTATTAAAAATTACAATAAAGAGTGAAACATACATGTTACACACTTTGTGAATTGTGATTGTAAATAAATAGTAATAAAACGTTTGTAGAAGCAAATTTAGCAATCCTAGTCTCCATTAAAAAATTATGATATTACTATTTTAGATTGAATGTTGGTTTTTTGCCATTAAATTTATTAATGAATTTTATTTTTAAAGTAATAAATTGATAAAATTCACCACCCCATGTGGTGATCAACAATTTTGTTTTGAAATCAAAATTGTAGCAAAGTAAGCCAAGTGTGCTCAATACTAGGATTTAAAAATGTATTAAAAAATTACAAGCCTCCAATAGGCCTACATTAGCTACTAGCATTTTTGTCCCTATACCAAGTTACATATCAATGGAAATAACAAGTTGTAAAAAGACATGTTTGAGAAGAACAAAAAAGAACCAAAATTGACATAAAAGGGATTCAATTTGAATGACAATCCTCACATCTATTATATATGATTGATAAATTGCCATACATACATTTTATGAGCTTACTTGTATCTTAAATTGTATGAATCATATCCATCATCATTAATACTCTTAATTATTAAATAATGAGCATGATACCCATCATATTTGTTTGCAACATAGTGATATATTCACCTATTTAAGCTAATAGAAAAATAATTTTATCATGATTTAACTCAAATAATAACCAATTGGCCTCCTATGCTACTTCCTTTATTCTACAAACTTTAAAACAAAACCATATCTTAGGGAATTTTGCTCTTATTAAAAAATGATTGATTCTATGTTTCCATCCTAATAACTAATTGAAATTTTAATGTTATAACTCTTGCTAATGATAATTCCTTTCCATCACCTCCAAACATGTCATTGCACATTTCTAGGATCATAATTTCATCTTTTGTTTTATGTAGAAAGGCCTTCCATTTAATAAATACAAGCAACCCTCTTCTTAGAGTAGAATATTTTGACATACTAAAAAAAAGTTTTATTTTGGTTTTCCCTACTATTTTCCTCAAGATGCAACTAAGCAAATTTCTCATAGCACCAAGCACTTTAATCTCCTTAACTTTGTGAATTTATATGATTCTTCCATATTATCCAAAAATTAAACCATTTTCCTTGTTCACATTTTCTTGGGGATGTTTGAAATCATTTCACTCTAAGCACCATGTTCCACTACGGCTACCAATGAATGTTCTTTCTTTGTATTATTGATGTTTTATATTCTTGAATATTGAATTATTATGTATAATGAATACATGTTATTTTTATATTATGTCACTCCCATTAACATATTAAAATAAATTACATCTATTATGAGGTCGATTAAGTAATATTCAAAGCTTAATTTCATAGATATTTTTTGCCTTCTATGTAAATTTTTCTCTAGATTCCTATTATTTTTATTTTAAAAATTTGATTATATAGGATTCAAATTGGCCCCACCAATATTACATCATGACTATGTTACGACGATGGTTTAAGAAACACAAAGTGGTATTTACTGTAATTTTTTTACAGTTATGCATATATTGCTTGGTGTAACATCCCATGCCTTATAGATTTCAAAAATAGAGATATATATAAAATCTTTCTTTTATAATGATATATAAGGTAATATTATAGATCTATTCTAAATTACGAGATAAGGCACTTCTAGTATTTTTTAAGTGCACTATCCCATGCTTAGAATCATTCAACAATTGTGCAACTCTTACCATGATCGAATTTCATTTAGGTAGTATGTCCCTTTTCATTACTCACTTGAATATCCCTATTATAATTGGTGAGTTCATTCTTTTGAATTTTAAATAATTGGATAAACTAATAGGTCTAACTTCATTCTATGCTCTTTATTGAACTATAAATTTTATGTCCTTGATTATGGTAGATGGCTTAGTTTATACTTAATGATCCAGTGAGATTTCATTCTTCCACTTTCTACATCATGATAGGGCTAATGATAAATTGATACTTTATTTATATGTCTATAATTTAGATATATTTGGTTTGAAATATTTCCCTTTTCTATGTTCAATTCCTAAACTAGGAAATCTATTTATCCATCTTCAAGATCTAAACTAAAATAGGTGAACTTATTTTACTCCCATCCATTGCCTTCCTAAAACTAGAAGTTAAAATTATCACCCTCAATATATCAAAAGTAGACTAACAATATTTTTTGTTTATACTCTCTTCAAAGTCATCCCTAGGACTAAGTGTCGATTACCTCCTTTCCAAATTTATTTATTTGAATAGTAATAATAGTCACTTCCTTTAATGTCCTTCACTAGGACATGGAATCTATTATCAAGACATAACTATAACAACTCTATTGTTATTAATTTTAATTAGGTTCAATAATATTCACTAATGTGATACAATAGTATAAATCCATTACTAATATATATTAAACACATTATATTTATAGATACAAACATCAAAGACAATTTTATTTTTCTTACTACTATTTCTTGGAATTATGGATGAAGGATATTATCATAGTTCTTTACTACCCAACCAATTGGTATTCTACTAAACACCCCATCTTAGCTTAACATATGAAGTTTTGACATTTTATGAAAGGATAAATATATGGAACCAATATAGTTAGAGATACAAATTAGTATAAACCTACTCATGGATCATAAATACATGCATGAAATTCTAATAAACTTACAAGTATAAACTTACAATAATATTTAACGTGTAATGTAGTGAACTATTAGGTATATAATGAATCATGATGTAATCATTATTTAGTTCTAGGATTTATAGGTAGTTGATAAGTTAGTTATAATTAAAGGCCTCTTTATTTTTTATTATCACTTGTATACACACATCTATCACATCAATGCAAAACATACCGCAACAAATCTATCATCATAACATTTAGTATTAGGCCTTTTATGTTGAAAAGGTGAAACCAATATTTTAGGGAGGAGACACATTTCAAAGCTTGAGTCTATCCAATCCAATTCTATCATTGCAAACAAGATTTGAAGACTTAACCAACGCAAGAAGCAACCTAGAAATCATGAAGTTTGTGTAAGGAGACCTTAGCAATTTAATTGTAAAGCATAATATTTTGTTTTCCTATTGTTTTGTTATTCTTTTTGTTATTTTTGAAGCTAAATGTGCTAAGGTATTATAACTTGCTAACATTAGAATACCTATACAAATAAGCATAAATCAAGTCATTTAGTGAATTTTTTGAAGAACTATCATACAGGAATGTTGATCAAGTGCACATAAGTTTTATTTTAAATTTACCATTAAGTCTATGATTAGGATGAAATGTGATTTTTTTTTACAAGGAGACCATTATTGTGTTTGAGTAATTACCATCCAATATAATGAGAGAGACGTCTAAAAATAATATTTGCATTGAATTTTATCTTCACTACGAAGAACAATAATCCCAAGTGACAAGGTGGTATTTAAAAGAGTTGTTCATTCAAAGGTCATATGATACTATGTAAAATGAATTGAATATTTTTCACTATGATGTTGTGTTGTCATATTGAAGACAATAAAATTGCTAATGTTGTCTAAAGTAGAAACATACAAATTATTTGCATGTTGAAAAAGTATGGTATGTGTGATATATTAGCTATCAAATAAGGAGAGTGCACCGTCTCATACAATAGAATAAGTAATCTAAAGTATATGTCTTAGGCCACATCAATTGGAAAAGGGTCATCATAAAATTTTAGTTTTTACAACAAATTTAGGGGGCCATATCAAATTTTAAGAGTCCATGTAAGGTTATCTAATTGATTGCATGGGCCATATACATGATTAGTTTTGGATTTTTTTATTTATACTAAGCATAAAGTGCTTTTAACTACCTATATTGAAGAATATTATCATATTAAAGTGAAGCAAGGCCATCCTAGTCTATCACAAAGTTGAGCAATTATGCAATGTGAAGATAATAAGTAATCTATTAGATGAATATCATAATTTGAATGAGATTTATAGAGTTAAGAAAACTACTATATTGTGTATATAGTCTAGTGTTACTAAATTTATATTTTAATTTATTGGCCAAAGAAGGTGTTGTCACTGACATAATGGATACATTATGTGAATAGTGCATGCTAAGTGATGCATGCCAAAGGCTCTAGAATTACTAAAATGAAGAGAGGATTGGTGTTTCTAAAGTGAAAATAGTATCATTGTTGTGATATGCTATGAGGAAACATATTCCTTGATGTTGGTTCATGTGGTGGTTAAGAGTTAAAGCAAGTTACTGAAGGATATTGCTCACATTAACTCTCTTTATAAGAAAAAAATGAGATGTGTCATGCCAAAGACTATTATGACAAGCAATGGTACTATTGAATGGAGGAACCAGAATACAATGACATTGATGGAAGACACTAAGGGTTAGAGCATTATTAAATATTTTTCTCTAAGGTTTGAAAAACCCTAACATGCATTCAATCTAAGCCAATAGATAAGAAATATCAACGACATAATAAGTGATCATATTGTATTTAAATGTGAATTGTTCATTTGATAATCAATAAAGGAGATGCCATTAAATTCTAATTTCCTATCATAAAATTAAGGAATAACATCATTATGTTAAGACATGAGTTTTTTAATAGGGGAAAACAAAGTTTTTGTCCCACATGCATGAGTGGGTGACCACTTTGATCATTTAAAATTGGTTACACCACTCTCAATACGTGAAATGATGAAAAATAAGTATGTTGAATATTCTTCCATTTTAAAAATTGATTCAAATATTTTTTGATTGATTTCACATGTGAATGAACTAAAGTCCCTATATTTTTCTTGGCAAAACAAACAGTTTTTTATCACAATTGAAGGTACTTCACTTTTTGTGAGTATAAGTGTGTAAATACTTATCAAAAATTTATTTTGGATCCAAAACCAAAATTTTCAATTTTATGAAGGTTGATTATGGCTATTAATACCCCAAAGATGATATTTATTGATTCATAGTTATTAAAGGGTAAAAATAATTGTGCATGGAAGATGAAGTTGAAAATTCGTCTTAAGTACAAGGATTTGTAGGAGTGGCATTTGATAATATGTATAGACATGCCATGGACCCTAGGGAGTAAATGGGTAGTTACAAATTTTTACCTCATGTAATTGTATTATTGGTCACATTGTAGGACATATATCTAGAATTGATAAAAAAAAAAGTTATTGGATACTCTATTAGGAGTTTTATAAGAAAAATAGAAGTGGGTAATGGACTGTCAATTGTTCTTATCATTTCATCCAACTACAATAGGAATAATTTTATGTGACACATATTTAAATATTGCTAAATATATGGTGATTGAATTGTGCAAGGGGAGTTTTCCAATTAAAAATGAGGAGTTAAGGAAGAGGGATTGTGCATATGTTCAACTCAACGCATACATATTGGGCATATTATACGACTTTGATTTAAATATTAACCTCTTGATCATCTAACTTATATTATATTAATTATTTTTCTATACACATTAGGTTTGTATTAGATACTAATTTTTTGATTAAAAAAGCAATGATAAAAATGAAAGGTCATCCCTTATTCTTAACTCATGCAATATAATATTAGATATTTTTATGGTCTACAATGACCATTAGATCAAGGATATACATAATATACAACCAACATATAGTTAATCCACATGTAATATGTGACCTATATTGTTATAGATGAAGTTGTAAAAAATGAATAGGCGAAAAATGGTGTTCCTTGACTATTCTCTACTCATCCAACTATAGTATCACTATGGAATATAAAGTATGAAATCGAACAATATTTATTAGACATGTATTCTAAGATTTATATGAAAATATATAGTAATAATGGTCACCTTATATAACATACAACTAGTTTTGATTATCACATAGTACTAGGCTTGTACTTTTATATTTTTATGAGAGAAAAAAATGTTTAGAATAAACTTGGTTTCTCTTTCTTCTCAACACATGAAAATTTACTATCCTTCGGTTTGGTTTGATGTTCTAGATTTCTTATAGTCATTATTTAAGTTGCATTAATAAAGTTATTTTTCATGTGTTGATAATATAGAGAGTCTATGAGGTAATAAGTCGATTTCACAGTATAGAGGCCTCCTTTGTGCATCTTCCAAAATAAGGAGTCCTCTTCTCTTTTCAGGTTTAGGATCATAAATCTTAGCCTTTATTGCGCTCTATGATATCTTGTCCTCTTTGTTGGTCCAAGCCATTGATATGGATGGATTTCCATCTCCTTCCACCTTCTTCCTCCAAAAAGTAATAAAAAATAAGATTACCAAATTGATGAGATAGTATGGGCTCAAGGGGAGCCAAATCTAGGTCTTCAATTAGTGATGTTTGCTTGAGCCAATAGTCCTTTCAAAAGTGAATTTTACTACCATACCCAACCTTACATTTGACTCCTTTCAAAAAAAGAGACTTGGTTTTGTGGAGATCTTTCCAAAGGTAAGATCTCTTTGGTGGGTTCTACTCCTTCACAATATTTCTTCCATTTTAAGATATTTTTCTTTAAGGATTTGGATCCACCCTACTTTTTTTTTTTATTAATAGTCTCCAACCTATCTTAGCCATGAGTGCTTTTTTCATTGTATGTAGTTTTATAAACTTGAAGTCTCCCTCTTATTTCCTAGAGCATACCTGGTCCCAAGACACTAGGGCTAGCCTCCTTATATATTGCATATCAGACCATAGAAAGGATTTTTAAATTTTTTCTATTTGTTCATAAATCTTGATAGGCATTTTAAACAAAGATATGAAATAAACTAGGATGCTTTGAAGCACTAATTTTAGCAATTAGACTTTCTCGACTTGACTAATGAGAGAACCCTTTCATCCTTCCAATTTATTCCTTATTATCTCAATCATTGTGTTCCCCTTCATTCTCCATTTGAAGAGAGGCATTCCCAAGTATGAAGCAGGAAATTCCCCTATTTCACACCCATAAAGTTTCACTATTATGCTTTGTCTCCTTGGGGGAGTGTTGAGAAATAACAATTTAATCTTTGTGTAGTTTAATTTTTGACCAACAACATTTTCATAGTAACACATCAAAGAATTTATCTCATTATCTTGAGGGACTAAAGAGGAAGTGGCTAGTATGGTATCATCAATAAATTGCTGATGAGATACTAGAACAAGTGTGGTAGTAGGTTGAATACCATCAATAGAACCATCTAAGTCAGAAGCTAAAATCATACTTCCCATATCCTCTACCATAATTATGAATAGGTAGGGGATAGATACTCCCCTTGATATAAACCTCTATGGCTCTTAGAATACCCAATAACTACCCCATTCACCAAGACCAAAAACATAGTTGAAATGATGCATTCACTAGTTAGGTTGATCTAGTCCTGATGAATTCTAAATTTGGTCATGAATTTGAGCAAAAATTCCTAATACATCCTATCATAAGCCTTATTCATGTCTAATTTCAAAAATAAGCTAGATTTATCACTTTTTATAATGGAATATTTTACCTCATACATCCTATCATAAGCCTTCTTGATTGGGATCAATGATGAATGGAATAAAAACTTTAATTATGTTATCCATTACATTGGTAAGAATTTTGTATAGTGTATTACAAAGGCTAATGGGACCCAAATATATAAATTTATTAGACTCAACCACTTTGGGAATGAGTGTTAGAAAAGTAGAATTGACTTCATAAGGGATATGGTGGGTCCTTTGAAACTCGTATATTGATGCATACACCTCAAAACTAACTATATGCAAAAATATTTGAAAGAAGATTGTCAATAATCCATCAGGTTCTAGAGCTTTCTCTCGAGCCAATCAAAAAACAATACTTTTGACATCATCTTCCTTAAAGGGGCTAACTAGATAAGAGTTATTTTATTTAGTAACTAGAGGAGGTATGTAATGTAGAAGATTGTTCTTAGTATTTTCTTCCACCCTCTCTGATGTTCTAATGAGATTCATGAAAACTTTACCACTTCCTCTCTAATATCAATAATATCATCAATACTTGAACTATCTTCTCTAGCATTTATTTTATTCTATTGTGACTTCAATGTCTAAGGGTAGTGTTGAGTGGTATTTTCACCCGATTGTGAAAACACACTCTCCGATAGGATTTGAGTTCCAAATCCCCTCTTGCAAAGAAATTAAACAAATAATTTCTCCAAGGTCTCCGCTATGTTAGCATTTTGCACAAATAATATTGTTCAATTTGAATGCTTGGAATACCTTAGTGATTGCAAGTAACTGTTAACAAGGGGCACTGTGGTTTATTTTATTATGAAATTGTAATGATTGCTCATTTAATCAGAATGAACTCAATGTGAATTAATCTTAATGATGAATTTATTTTTGATTTCGGTCGATTTTCAAGTATTTTATTTCAATGACTATAAATTTGACTAAAGTTAGATTTTCGGGAAAATAAAAGTGCAGAGAATAAAAGAAATGAAAATAAAATGCAAAGAAACTAAAATTAAAGTACATTCAGAGTGCTACGATCCTATTTTGACAAAACCGAAGATAATGAGGTTTTCCGCATACAACCTAACCTATTGAACCTGCAAAACTCGCACAATCCAGATAAGTTAGGTGCTGGTTTCTGGGGTTTTAACTATGGTTTTTAGATTTAGACATTCGCATGAAGCAACCAAGAGAACTTGCATTAAACTTCACCTATAAGCCTAAAAATTTGAAAGGGGAAAAATAAACATTCAATCTTGCATGCAAAAAATAACTCCTTCTTTCTTGCCCATGAGATGCAACTCTCTGTAATTCTGTATTAAAAAGAATGTATCAGTTTACAATGACAGAATGTTTCCAGTTTTGACAAAACCAGAACAAGTGGAGGAAAATGCTCCAAAAGCAGGCCCAGAATGGCCTATCGCCTTCAGCTCTGCAACCTTGCCCGCAGTGGTTTTCGACCCCTGTACCTATCTTCGGCTTCTACTTTTAAACCCTCTGGTGTGGCTCTCTGTTTCGCTCTGTGACGCTTCGTTTCATTTCCCAGGTCTCGTCGTTTCATCTTCCCTGCCTCTTCGTCGTTTTTGACTTTCTGCTCGACGTCGAAACATTTGATCTTCTCTGTGAACTATAACGCTTCCCATAGCTCTGACATCTTCGTGCCACGTGTTCTATGCCTCCCCTGTATATTCTGTAATGGCCCGCCATGAATCACGACAAAAATAGCATGTCGCGATATCGCGACGTCTTTATGTCTGTAGCTTTGCTCCTCTACCTGCATCGCAAAAATGGGACATGTCGCGATATCGCGACATTTTTTTGTCCGTAGCCTTGTTCACCTTCATGCACCATGAAAATGAGACATGTCGTGACATCGCGACATTTTTCTCTTTCGGGCTGCGCAGATGCAACTTGTCACGAAATCGCGACGTTTTTCTCTCTCGGGCTGTCTCGCTGCACTTGGCCGCGAAAACGCGACATGTCGCGAAATCGTGACACCTTTTCATTCTGCACCATCTTCTTGCTTTCTGTCGCGAAATCGTGACACTTTTCCTCTACATCCACTTTGGTTGCTTCGGGTCATGAAACTCTGACATGTCGCGATATCGTGACATTTTTCTTGTTTGCCCTTCATCTCGTCTTCAGATCGTGAAAACACGACATGTCGCGATATCGCGACAACTCTAGCACCTTGCCTCTGTTTGACCACTTTGACCATGATTTCACAACATGTCACGATATCGCGACATTCTAACACCTGGTCTTTCTCTCTCTTCTATGAACCGCGATTTCATGACATGTCGCGATATCGCGACGTTTTTCACTTCATGTTGCATCCTGTTGCTCTTAGCCGCGAAAGCGCGACATGTCACGATATCGCGACATTTTTCTATTTACTGTACTTTGCTATTTTGACCTACGAAAACACGACATGTCGCGATATCACGACATTTTTATTTCCACTATACTTTTGCTATTTTGAACCATGAAAACGTGACATGTCGCGATATCGTGACATTTTTCTTTTCGTTGTACTTTTGCTATTTTGAACCGCGAAAACGCGACATGTCGCGATATCGCGACATTTTTCTTTACACTTAGCCTTTTCACCCGCCAGACATCGCAAAAACATGACATGTCACGATATCGTGACAATTTTGAGTCTTCAACTTGGTTCTTTGTCTTGCACCGTGATTTCACGACATGTCGCGATATCATGACATTTTAGCCTCTTGTCCTGTTTGACCACTTTGACCGCGATTTCACGACATGTCGCGATATCGTGACACTTTTGGCATCCGGTTCTGTTTGTCCACTTTGACCGTGATTTCATGACATGTCGTGATATCGCGACACTTTTCATTTTCTCAGCTGCGACAGAGCAACATGTCGCGATATCGCGACGTTTCTTCATTTTTGGTCGTGACAGAGCAACATGTCGCGATATCGCGACGTTTTTTCATGTTTGTTGTTTTTCTTTGATCTTTAGCATCTGGGCTCCTACAGTCTTCTTGGAAAGCATATAAAAAAGGTGGGTCCCCAATTTTGGGGTGTGTTGTGGAGCAGCCACAACAAATGGCGACTCTGCTGGGAAATGCTCTTGAGCATTTCGGTGAGAACCTGACCTAGAAATATACATACTCAGAAACAGGCGTTAGCACATAAAAAATATAAACAAATGCCGATAGATCAGAAATACATGAAACATCAGAATCGTTAAGTATCAGCTCGGTGTGTGCAGTGTGTTCCATTTTCCATCATTTGAAATTGATCCGCATTCCATTGTCCGTTTTACATGAATGCATATGAATGATTTTCGTAGCCTGATAAATATGTTTAGGGATATAGCAATCTGCTTTACAAAAACTTAAACTTTCTGGTATAATACACAAACATTTAAAATAATCAAACCCTCTTAGGATCAGCTATATGGATAATGAATTATTTTATTAGATCCCAAAGTTGGTTATGAGTCACTACTATCTTGAACCCATGTGCAAGTGAAAGTGAAATCAGAGCTTTGGGGAATCAGATTCCCAACCTAAGAGAATGGGAATTTAACCCTATCCTTACTACTCTGATTTGGAATTCATTACCTCACTTTGAGCAAAATGATTTAACCAGTTATGGATGAAATTGTCAAGCTAGTCTATCCATTTGAGCAGTCAGTGGTCTTGTTTTTTAGACAAGACATGCTGCCACGCATGAGCATACTCCACTGCCAGTCAGGCGTCTATAGCCCCGGTGAAGATTAACTCCATAATCCATTATCTGGCTTCATTCATTCATTTTTATTTTTATTTTTTATTTTTTTATCTTATATATATATTTTTTTCTCTTGGACCTTTGGGATGACTACCCATCCTTGCGAGGGACATGTAGTACGATCCTTCCAATCCAATATTAAGATGAAATGGGAAAAATTAATTTTACTTTTGGACCTTTGGGATGACTATCCATCCTTGCGAGGGACGTATAGTACGATCCTTCCAATCCAATGATAAAATGGAAAATATTGATTTATTTTATTTCTTGGACCTTTGGGATGACTACCCATCCTTTGTAGAGGACATGTAGTACGATCCTTCCAATCCAATACTTATGATGAAATGGAAAAAAATGAAGCTTTGGGGAATCGGATTCTCAACCTAAGCGAGATGAGAATTATGCCCTATCCTTACTACTCCATGTAGGTCAAATCAGAGCTTTGGGGAATTGGATCCTCAACCTAAGTTTGATGAGGATTTAGTCCTATCCTTACTACTCTGATTTTAGACTTTAAGCTTGATGGAAGTGGTAAAAACCACTGTTTTAAGGATCATGTTGCATGATAGGATAGACCCGAAATATTCCTTTCGCCTAACCTTTTCTTCCAAGTATGGTTTTGATCATTTTGCTCAAGATCATTTTAATGTGTATGAAACGTGCTTGGTTCAAGATAATTAAAAAAAAATGACATCAGTTCCCAACCTTAGGATTTTTTTTTTTTTATGTTATAGAATAATCCTAAGAGGATTTGACATATTTTCAATGATTGTATTTGAAATGGATATGCAATTAAAATATCATGTGTATGCAAAGCGGGATGTAATATGAATGCGTTGTTTTTCTAACTTGCGGATGGAGTAAAACTGACTACTTTATGCATCACAAGTTTCAAACGATATTATTAAACTGTGTTTTATATGCGGAGCTTTCTACAACACAATTCAATGTTTCATATTTCCCTGATCTAAAGCATAAGTTATCATCTCAAAGAACAATTTTTTTTCATCATTTTTTTTTTTTAGACAAACCACAATATATCAAATAAACACACAACTTAACTCCTAATCAAACTAATGAATCCTAAAGTAAAAACAAAACTTGAAAATCCGCACTAAACCGAAAAATAATACCAAACTCATATGGCTTAAGGGCTAAAATAGTGCTTTAAAACATGCCCATTAACTGGTAACGTCAGATCCTTCCCGTCCAAAGCTCTTAACTTGAAGGTATTCTTCCCTAGGATTTCTGAAATTTGGTAAGGGCCTAACCAAAGACAATCAAATTTTTGGTGATTCCCCTTCTCTTCGTGTCTTTTGTCCCATAGTAAGACCAAATCCAAAATTCTGAAGGACTTAACTTTAGCTCTTTTGTCGAACCATCTCTTAACAACCTCTTGGTGTTTACTCATGTGAAGCATAGCTTCTTCCCTTTTTTCATCGAGGTGCAGTAAATGACTTAATCTGGCTTCAATGTGGTTATCTGTTCCTAGGTATTCGTGTATGAAATGCAGGGTTTGAAGCTTCAAGTTTGCTAGAAAAATTGGGTCTTGCCCATAAACCAAATGATAGGGAGTATTCCCTATTGATTCTTTTACTCTGGTTCTATCTGCCCATAGAGCAAACTTTAACTGGCTGTGCCAATCTCGAGGGTTCTTTTCCAGTAATTTCTTAATGATATTCAACAAATTTTTGTTTGAGGATTCTGCCAAACCATTTCCTTGAGGGTAATAGTTAGATGCAAATTTTAAACTCACTTTATTGTCGTATGCCCAATTTGCAAATTGCGTGGAAACAAAAGCTTTACCATTATCACTAACGATAGAATCGGGCATTCCGAATCTTGTTATGATGTGATCCTCAAGGAATTTTATTACAACGTCTATAGTGGCATGTTTTGTAGGAACTGCTTTCGTCCACCTTGTACAATAATCTGTAGCTGTTAGTATGAATTTATGGGAATCTAAAGAATTTGGGTTAATAACCCCAATGAAATCTAATCCCCATTGTGCGAATGGTCTCATCTCAACTACAGGTTGTAATGGCATGGCTGCGTTTCTTTCTCTGTTGGCAGCTACTTGACAAATGTGGCAAGATCTCACATGGGCATGTGCATCTTTAAAAATGTGAGGCCAATAGTATCCTGCTCTCAGGATTTGATGTGCTGTGGCATTTTCCGCACCGTGGCCAGTTCCATATTTCCCATGAAATTCCTGCAGAACCTTGGCAGCTTCTTCTTTATTCAGGCATCTCAAGTAGATCCCCTCATGATTTTTCCTATATAGAACACCAGATCTAATCAGATAATTAACAGATTTAAGTCTTAAAGCCCTTCTTTGAGTGGAATTCAAATTGGATGGACACTTACCATTTAATAGAAAATGCACAATGTCAACATACCAGTCATCCTTAGAAATGTATTCTGCATTTGAATATTGGCATGTCATTTGCGGATTATTCTCAGCGATCGCCTTCACAAGTCCCTGTCCTCGAACTAGTTTCATGGGTTGGATTTCAAGATCAAATTCTTGGATGGTAGAAATCCATTTACCTCTTTTCTCACCTAGCTCGTTATGTAAAAACATAGTTTTGATAGCAAGGTCAGGCACAATGGCAAAAACTTCTGTTGTGCACAATGTAATGTCAAATTTTTTTACCGTTTTAAAGAGTGCGTACATCTGCTTATCGAGGATGGAATACCTCAATTGAGCATCTTTTAAAGGAGCACTTAAAAATGCTATGGGATTTTCTGCGCTATCCTCACCTTTCTAGGTCAAGACACTCGCAAAAGAGTGTTCCGATGCGAAAGCATAAATATAGAAAGGTTTAGAATAGTTTGGACTTATGAGGGCAGGGGCTCTGGAAATGGCATCCTTAATGTTTTGAAAGGCCACCCTACTTTCCTCATTCCATCTGACATCTACATCCTTCTTGAGCATCTTGTTCAACGGTTTGGCTATCTCAGTGAAGCTTGAAATAAACTTCCTCACAAAATTAATTTGCCCGAAGAAAGATCTCAACTCCTTTTTACTACCCGGGAGAGGCAAGTTTTGGATAGCTTCTATCCTTTATGGGTCAATGGATATACCTTCTTTTGAAATGATGTGACCAAGTAGTCTTCCTTCTATTACTCCAAAGATGCATTTTTTGGGATTTAAAGAAATTCCATGCTCTCTGCATCTTTGAAGAACCTTTTTCAAATCCTTGACATGGTCTTCTCTTTTCTTTGAAAATACTGGAATATCATCCACATACACAATGATACACTTGCCTATAAGCCCTTTGAATGCATAGTCCATGGCACGTTGAAATGTTGCACCAAGCATTTAACAGTCCAAACGACATTCTTTTGTAGGCAAATGTCCCCCATTTGGTTGTGAAGGTTGTTTTCATCCTATCATTGGGATGAATAAGAATTTGGTTATATCCAGAATATCCATCAAGAAAAGACATCATTTCAGATCCATTCACTGTTTGTAAAATTTCATCAATGGATGGCAATGGATAGTTATCCTTTTGAGAGGCCTTGTTAAGATTTCAAAAATCTATACATAGCCTAATCTCTCCGCTCTTCTTTCTTACTAGGAACGAGGTTAGCAACCCGAGGTTGAGTGCCTAACAGGAAAAATAATCTTTGCTTCCAATAATCTCTTGACCTCCTTTTCTATTAAGGGCTCCAATAGCGGGTTAACAACTCGTTGTCTTTGTCTGAAAGGCTTGGAGTCCGGCTTTAGAGGGATGGTATGTGTAATGACATTTTGGTTGTATGTTTTCAATTCATTATAATTCCAAGCAATGCAATCCACGTAGTGTTTTAGTGCATGTATTATATTTTCTCTTTCTTCAGTTGTACATGCCTTTGCGATGTACACTTCCCGTGGATTGTCTGCACTCCCTAGATTAATTAGATCACATGCATCTTTGGGGAGTGGAACCTTTTTTTCTTTTTTGGCCTTGTATCCCATATCGAACATTTTCTCCAATGAAACTATGTCTTTAGGTATTTTGTTGGATTGACATGTAGTTTCACTTTCATTTTTTGCTTCTTCTTGCCATCTTTGCTCCTCATCAATCACCTGGTTTTCAAAAATACCTGAGTTCGTGACAAATTTGAATATGTGTCTGTCGTTTTCAAAAACTTGGAAATTCTTGACATTATCAGGTATCGATGGACAAGGAACTAATTCGATGGAGAACTTTTTACACCTTTTTATATCAACTGGATTTAACATGCTCGCGACGATTGCAAGAGAATCTGCTATGCGATTTCCTTTTCTAGAAATAAGGGCTATATTGAAAGCGTCAAATTCCTCAATGAGGTCCATTACCCTAGTTCTATAAAGGCTCAGTCTCTTATCGCGGCATGTATATTGTCCTTTAATCTATTTGACTACCAGTTCAGAATCTCCCAATACTTTCAAGCATTTAACCTTTTTGCTCAACGCCAGTTGTAAACCAAAAATCGGTGCTTCATACTCTACCATGTTATTCGTGCAAGGAAAATGTAACCTATAGGCAGCAAGTAATGGCTTACCTCCCGGACAAGTGAGCTCGACTCCGGCTCCTGCTCCCTGTTTGGATTTGGATCCATCAAACCTAAGCAACCATATGAAATCATTTCCCTCAAGAGAGCTACCATGAAATGTTTCCCTTTTAGGCTCTTCGGTAGCCTCTTCAACATCAAATGCATAAACCCCCAACTCTGGCTCAGAAAACTGAACTTCATTTGGCTTATTAAATTATGTTATGATTTCCTTAAGCCTCGGTTCATTTTCTACTCTGATTTGATTTGCGATTCCTTTCCAGGGTAGCCACATATGTGAGCAATCGGTTGAAAAATAGCCATTCAAAGTTTTCATCCAATCCCTTGCAAGTAGCATTCCATATCTACTTGGGATATTAACAACCAGAATGTCGACCACTTGTTGGACCCTGGGTTCAGAATTTAGTTGAATTTTGACATCATATAGGGTCCCTACCACATTTACCTCAGATCGGTCCAATTGCAAAACCTTGCATTTGGATGAAATAGGCTATAGACCTAGCATTTGACATATCTCTGAAGGCATGAGATTGCTCGTGGCACCCGTGTCCACCAAACAATTATGCAAATTCTTACCAGCAATTCTCAGAGTCAATAAGAATGGCGGGACATCCCGTCTCTCCTTTCGTAAAATCAAATGAGACTCAACTTCCTTTCCCTTCCATACTTGATTAGGTGAGTCCAGAGCCTTTATCAATGCTTCTTTTTGGCCAGGCAACCTGGCCGCTTCTAAAATTGAAAGGTTTGATTTGGACTTCCTTAGATCCTCCACTATGTCATAGGTTGACCTCTCAAGTTTGACTGTCTTTTGCGTGTCATTAGACATTTCTCTTCTAAGTGGAGGAGGAGGATTATTATCTGCCTTAGTATCCGGAGGAAGGATAGAGTTATTGGGTGGTGTTGATGATGTTTTAGGGGCTTTAGATTTACTTCTCAAATGATATCCGTGATTCCCCTTTCTAAACTCTCAAAAAGCTTGCACCTCCTGTTCCAAAATTTCATCTTCCTCTTCCTCACTCTCACCTTCTTGACGGTATAAAGTTTCCACCACCATAATGTTGTCATCTTGATGTTGGGGTGGACCCTCATTTGGCACAAGTTCCGGGTCATCTACTTGGGCTTGGAGACAATGAGTGTATCTAGTGATTTCAGGACAATTCCTCTCATTGTGCTCCTTTGTATTGTGCAATCTGCACCCCTTTTCCCATGCAAAATCGGAAAGATTCAAAAGGGAAGCTGGATTGACTAGGTCCTGTGGAAGTATCTAGTTGATTGGCAATAGGGGCAGGTACTCCTCCATTGTTTGGCTTCGTGTTCCAATGTCTCCCTCTATTGTTAAAATTTTGATTTGAGTGAGGGGCATGGGACTCATACTTCTATTTTTGAACCATGTCATTACTCAATTTATGAACTATCTTCTTGAGCTCTTCAACATCCGAATAAATCTCTTTCGGAGGAGGTACATTATTGTTAGTTCCCGTTGGGTTTGCATAATTCGTGGGATCTTGATTTAACATTTGAGTCAGATTTTGAGGAATTTGATTCATATATGGATTTACACTTTGGATCGGAGTTGGATTTGGGAAAGGAACTATAGCCTGAGAATTAACTTGGCTGGTTCCTTGCATAGTCGATTGACTATTTTGCAAAAATGCGAGAACGGGTGGAATGGATGTGATCGGTTGGATCGGAATGGGTGCATAGGCAGGTGTTGGTGGATATGGTTGTTGATATGGGAAAGCATTCATGTTTGGCATTTGCGGTGCCATGATCTGATTTACCATGGGAGCTTGACCATATGGAGCATATTGTCCCATCATAGGCATCTAGGGAAACCCATAGCCCTGTGGTGTCATTTGTTGCTCGATGGTCATAGCTTCGTTGTAAGCTAAGGTGAGCGTGGTGACTTGAGGATTTTTCCTGGCAAACATCATTGTCATCAGATCCAATGCCCCAAAATAGATTTGTAAAGCTACTGTGGGGTCTATGGCAAAATGTCGAACTGCTCTATTATAACATTTTTGGAATCTCTGATTAAAGGTTCTGATTGGCTCACCTTGGCCCCTTTTGCAAGTAATGAATTGATTGTAGATGGTTGCGGGATCCAAAGGTGACCTAAACTGATTGACAAAGGCGTTCTCCATTTGTGTCCATGAAGTGATCGAGCCAGTAGGTAGGCAAATATACCATTCATAGGCCACTGGGTCTAGGCTCATGGGAAAAAGTCTGCAAGCCACATCTTCATGTTGAACTTGCAATCTTATCAGAACGTCCCTATAGGCCTGGATATGCTCCTCTGCGGTCCTTGGGCCATCTGGTTTATATTTGGGCAAGAATATTTCTATGTTCTTAGGGATTTCATGGATATCCCCTGCAATATTCAAAGGAATATTATTAGCTCCGTACCAAGGAGCTGCTAGAGGTTGGGCCATCTGATTTAAGATTGATGAGGATAACCCTACAAGAGCGGTGGAAATGGTACTGACAATAGGTACACTAGTGGCAATTGATACCACCGGTGTAGGTCCGCTCGGTGTTCCTGAAACAGAAAGATCTTTTGTGACAAGGCTATCTGGTAGGTTCACAGCTTGCTTGGTTTTATTTTTTGGAGTACAAGTGAGTGTAAGGTCATGGAATATGGTTTCCCCAGTTGTTCTGGACCTAGTTGCGATCCGACATGGTGGGTCCAGCTTGCCTGACGAAACTCTCGATATCTCCAAGAAAACTTGCAACACAAAAAATGCTGTGGTTTAGCCGTTAATGAGATTTAAGAAATAATTTCAAAATCGAATCAAAAACACATTATTTCTGTATGAAAATCAAAATAAAGTAAACCAATTCGGCCCTCCTTCTAGCGCCAATCTGTTGAGTGGTATTTTCACCCAATTGTGAAAACACACTCTCCGATAGGATTTGGGTTCCAAATCCCCTCTTGCAAAGAAATTAAATAAATAATTTCTCCAAGGTCTCCGCTATGTTAGCATTTTGCACAAATAATATTGTTCAATTTGAATGCTTGGAATACCTTAGTGGTTGCAAGTAACTGTTAACAAGGGGCACTGTGGTTTATTTTATTCTGAAATTGTAATGATTGTTCATTTAATCAGAATGAACTCAATGTGAATTAATCTTAATGATGAAATTATTTTATTTTCGATTTCGTCGATTTTCAAGTATTTTATTTCAATGACTGTAAATTAGACTAAAGTTAGATTTTCGGGAAAATAAAAGTGCGAGAGAATTAAAAGAAATGAAAATAAAATGCAAAGAAACTAAAACTAAAGTACATTAAGAGTGTTACGATTCCTATTTTGACAAAACCAAAGATAATGAGGTTTTACGCATACAACCTAACCTATTGAACCTGCAAAACTCGCACAATCCAGATAAGCTAGGTGTTGGTTTCTAGGGTTTTAACTATGGTTTTCAGATTTAGACATTCGCATGAAGCAACCAAGAGAACTTGCATTAAACTTCACCTATAAGCCTAAAAATCCGAAAAGGGGAAAGATAAACATTCAATCTTGCATGCAAAAAATAACTCCTTCTTTCTTGCCCATGAGATGCAACTCTCTGTAATTATGTATTAAAAAGAATGTATCAGTTTACAATGACAGAATGTTTCCAATTTTGACAAAACCAGAACAAGTGGAGGAAAACGCTCCAAAAGCAGGCCCAGAATGGCCTATCGCCTTCAGCTCTGCAACCTTGCCCATAGCGGTTTTTGACCCCTGTACCTATCTTCGGCTTCTTCTTTTAAACCCTCTAGTGTGGCTCTCTGTTTTGCTCTGTGACGCTTCGTTTCATTTCCCAGGTCTCATCGTTTCATCTTCCTCGCCTCTTCATCGTTTTTGACTTTCTACTCGACGTTGAAATGTTTGATCTTCTCTATGAACTGTAACGCTTCCCATAGCTCTGACATCTCTGTGCCACGTGTTCTGTGCCTCCCCTGTATATTCTGTAATGGCCCGCCATGAATCATGACAAAAATAGCATGTCACGATATCGCGACGTCTTTATGTCTGTAGCTTTGCTCCTCTACCTGCATCGCAAAAATGGGACATGTCGCGATATCGTGACATTTTTCTATCTGCAACCTTGTTCACCTTCATGCACCGTGAAAATGAGACATGTCGCGACATCATGACATTTTTCTCTTTCGGGCTGCGTAGATGCAACCTGTCACGAAATCATGACGTTTTTCTCTCTCGAGCTGTCTCGCTGCACTTGGCCATGAAAACGCGACATGTCACGAAATCGCGACACCTTTTCATTCTGCACCATCTTCTTGCTTTCTGTCGCGAAATCGTGACACTTTTCCTCTACATCCACTTTGGTTGCTTTGGGTCGCGAAACTCTGACATGTCACGATATCGCGATGTTTTTCTTGTTTGCCCTTCATCTCGTCTTCAGATCACGAAAACACGACATGTCGCGATATCGCGACAACTCTAGCACCTTGCCTCTGTTTGACCACTTTGACCATGATTTCACAACATGTCACGATATCGCGACATTCTAACACCTGGTCTTTCTCTCTCTTCTATGAACCGTGATTTCATGACATGTCGCGATATCGTGACGTTTTTCACTTCATGCTGCATCCTGTTGCTCTTAGCCGTGAAAGTGCGACATGTCGCGATATCGTGACATTTTTCTTTCTGTTGTACTTTTGCTATTTTGACCCGTGAAAACGTGACATGTTGCGATATCATGACATTTTTATTTTCGCTATACTTTTGCTATTTTGAACCACAAAAACATGACATGCCACGATATCACGACATTTTTCTTTTCACTATACTTTTGCTATTTTTAACCGAAAACGCGACATGTCGCGATATCGCGATATTTTTGCACTTAGCCTTTTCACCCGCCAGACATCGCGAAAACATGACATGTCACGATATCGCGACAATTTTGAGTCTTCAACTTGGTTCTTTGTCTTGCACCGCGATTTCACGACATGTCATGATATCGCAACATTTTAGCCTCTTGTCTTGTTTGACCACTTTGACCGCGATTTCATGACATGTCGCGATATCGCGACACTTTTGGCGTCCGGTTCTGTTTGTCCACTTTGACCACGATTTCATGACATGTCGCGATATCGTGACACTTTTCATTTTCTCAGCCGCGACAGAGCAACATGTCGCGATATCACGACGTTTCTTCATTTTTGGCCGCGACAGAGCAACATGTCGCGATATCGCGACATTTTTTCATGTTTGCTATTTTTCTTTGATCTTTAGCATCTGGGCTACTACAGTCTTCTTGGAAAGCATATAAAAAAGGTGGGTCCCCAATTTTGGGGTGTGTTGTGGAGCAGCCACAACAGGTAGTAACATGGAAAAACTTGGTGTTATAGTCTCGTTATTTAAACCACATGGCTTTGGATTTTTATCTCAAAAAAATTTCCTCATAGGCCAATTAGTTATGATAATAAAAAAGGAGCTAACTTTCTTTATCTTTGACTTCTTGTGAGAAGTGCCCCTCATTTTCCATGGTTTCAATGTTCGTTAGCTAATATTTCAGCTTTGATTTCCTCTAGAATAGGTTTCCAAAAGCATTCTTGTTCCAATATTTGATTTTTTATTTTATCAATTTGGGCCATCAATGATCTAGTGAATTTTTTCCTCCACCATTCCTCAATGCAATGTTCAAGGATTTCATTTCTAAGCCACATTTCCTCAAACCTAAAAGGCTTGTAAAACCTCCTTCTATAATTTTGGGAATCTAACACGAAAGGGTTATGGTCAAATCCTACTTTGGATAGTGTAGTTAGAGTGGCATATTGAAATTTAATTAACCCTTCTTGATATATTAAAAATCTATCAAGTCTTATTTGGATCAATTATTTACCAAGTCTTCTATTACTCCATATATACTTAACCCCTCTAAGGTCAACATCCGTCAATCCATTCTCTATGACAAAATGCTCAAAATCTTCCATACCTTCTAAACTATTAGGATTTTTGCCCTTATTTTTTGATGGACACAAAGAGGTATTTAATTACTTAGCTATAACCCAGGTAATGTTATGGAAATCCTTCCTCAATGAATTTAAATCTATCCATAATTTTCTTTGCCCTATATAGGTGTTTGGGGTATAGATATTGGTCAAAACCAGACTAATTTTGGTTTCTTTATCGTGGAAGAGCACATTGATCAATATATCTGAATTTGAGATGATCCTCCCTTCAAAAAATTTGTCATCCCACATACACAAAATCCCTCTTGCAGCACCCTTCGTTTCATTGGCAATAAAATTCCAAATACTTCTAATTCTTTCCAACTTTTGACTATCCAACTTGGTTTCTTGTAACATCATATAATAGAAAAATATAACATAATGAAATATATTTATATCAAAGAGTATTAGTTTAACCACTTTTTTACACTTTAAGGAGACTTAGTTTTACAAATTAATTATAATATCAAAGTGTGGGGTCATGATGTTATTAATATTGAGCCTTTTTCAATCTCATATAACCAAATTTTTAAATAATAATATTAAACATATTAACAAATTTTGTTATTTAAAAAAGTTAGGACACCCTAATGGCATGTCTTTGGACTGTTATCCAAGCTATCCAAGTTCAAATTATGATTAAGGATATCCCCATTGTGCCATAATGGAGTGTGGCCTCCAGTTATTCCACTCATTGTATTCTACCTTCAACAAAATAAATAAATTTAATAATATATAATTAGTTCATCTAATTTAAAATAATTAATATACAAATTAGATATTGGAAAAGAAAGGTGTAATAATTATGAGATATATTTTGATAATAGACAAAGGGGTTTCAAAGGTGATTGTGTGAGGGTTTCATCTGTGGGTAAGCACAAGCGGTGATAGAGGCTATTTTTAGGGCCTATGGACCCTAGCATCCAGTTTGTTTTTTATTTTGTTTTTTGCCCAAGATAAACATTGGATATGTTGCATGAGACTCACAATGGATTAGGAATATATCATTCAACAAGTTTTTATGCTACGAACTTGATTGAAAATTACTTCCAATTTGTTGCCTAGGAAAAAAGAAAAAGTTAGACCTTTCTTTGATGTCCAACTCATGGATTAAAGAGACCCAGAAAAAAGTTTCAAGTTGTAGATCAAATATGAGAAGCCTTGTTATAAAAAGAAAAAATGGTTAAGAACTCAAGCAATCTTGAGGCTAAGGACTAACCCCAAAACATATCCACTATGGAAACCCCTTTTAAGGGTAAGGGTATCAAACATTTTGCCCCAAAAATGAATTTTATGAATTTCCTCCATGGTGATCATTCCTAGACTAATGCTAAAATTAATCTTAAGGCTTCTCATAGTCCTCTAAGAATTCCTAAGATTTATCCTAAAAAAACTGTGTGTGGATGTCTAAGAGCAACTAATGGAACCCTAATTGTTAAGCTAAAAATGGGTGACATTTAGGATGGCATAGAAGATCTGGAGGGAAGAGGATTGATTTATCGTTTCTTGGGTTTTTATTTGAGTTTATCTTATTTCAAAGTGTGGGCTAAAAAATACTAAAAAACACAAGGTGAGATACAAATCTCTATTTATCACAATGGTTATTTTCTTGTTTTTTTTGCTAATGATGAAGATAGAGAGAAAATATTTCAAGGGGTTCCCTAGTTATTTGGAAGTGCAAGGCTTAATGAAGCCTTAGCACACTAAATTTAGAGTCGGAGAAGAGATACCTTATACAAGATATGTGTGGATTAGACTCTTTGGACTCCCAGTTAAATTTTGGAATTTGGCTATATTTTCTACAATTGAAAACTACCATCCAAACATGAGGGCCAAGAAGACCACCTTGGACAAGTTTATGAAGTGTCCATGACTTGTCCAAATGTAAATGCATCTTCTCATGAGTTTGTGGGAATGATCAATGTGATGACAGGGAACCAAAGTCCTTTGAATCCCTCCATGCAACTTATGACTCCATCAAACAATCCATCCATACCACAAGTGTTACCATAATTCAATTCATTCATACCTATTCCATCTCACTCAACATATCTACAAAATCAAGAATAGGTGTACCCCTTGCACCAAAGTGGGGATAATCTAGCTACCATAACTGAACACTCTAATTTGGAACAAGAGAATGAGGTAAATCAATAACAAAATCATATGAATATACTCACTATCCATAATCATAATGAACCATCAATATCTACTCAGATATTGAGAACTTTTTATCCACATCTAATCAATTGTCTCTTGGATCCCACACTCAATCCACCTCCATTACCTATCAGTTGTCATCCAATTTCATCAAAAACCATCCAAGTCATCATCTCCACTAGTTTCACAACATATCTTGGAAAGGCTAGCCAATATTGAGTTACAAGTGAGTCACCAACACAATTATTTACAATAGATATTGAATCGACTCACAAGCATGGAGTTACGGTTGAGTCATCCAAAATCTCAACCCCTTGATTATCAGGACCAACCCTCACCTATGTAGTACAAAGTTAAATCTCAAAAGAATCAAAGGCAAAAGCAACAAAACCATCAATATCATACTTATACACCATTTCCTGAATCTTTGGTATCACTATTTAATCAATTATGTGAGGCTAAGGCTATCACATCGCCAAATATTCACCCATGGGATCCCAAAAATCCCAAACCAATGTGGTATCAAGAGGAAAAATACTATCCTTATCATAAAGTAAATGGTCATGAAATTCAGTCATGTATCATATTTAATAATAAGGTACAAGATATGCTTGACAAGAATGATCTTCAAATCAGAAATCAATAAATTGACATATTTTAGGAGTTGTTACCTACAGATGGGAGTCAAGAAGAGCAATCTAAATAGGTGACTGAGACACATACACCCCCACTATCTCATAAATGAGTTTACTGCATTCACCTCATTTAAAACATCAACTTTGTACCTGCACTCTATTATCTGAGCCCATGTCAACCATTTTTTACAACCTTCAAGAAACAAAGACAATTGTCTTGCCAGACCTCCTCCTATTCAACCCGAACAGGTCTAGATATAGATAATACAGTGAGGATCATTATTACCTCTATCACCAAAGAAGAGGGTATGGCATTAGAAATTTTTATGTTTTTAAACACATGGTCCAAGATCTTATTGATAAGAAAGCTTCTTACACAAATAGGTCACTCATTTTACCCCATCAAGACATTGACATTACCTACAATTCCCCGCCACAATAGGGGGATTCAATTCCTATCACTCCTCCTAGACAAGACAATAACATTGCATCAGTCATAGTACATACTGGGGGTATCCATGGTGTCACACCTTCCCCACTATTTACATCACAATAAATGAAGCAAATTGAGGATTCTAAAGGTATCGCATCTTCCTCGCTTCCATTCATCACCACAAATATTAGGGGTACATAAGGTATCATACCTTCTTCCTAAATTCATAAAATAATCCAAGTTTCAAAAGGCCCCAAAGGTATATTTAAACCCTTTGGTCACCCAAAAAGCCCTAAAGGTATCTATAAACCCTTTGGTCACCCAAAAAGCTCCAAAGGTATCTACAAAATCCTTTGGTCATCCAAAAATATCCAAAGGTATCCACAAAACTCTTTGGTCATCCAAAAAGCTCCAAATGTGCCTAAAAAACCCTTTGGTCACCCAAAAATCCCCAAAGGTATCTAAAAAACCTTTTGGTCACCCAAAAATATCCAAAGGTGCCTACAAAACCCTTTGGTCACCCAAAAAGACCCAAAAGTATCTATAAACCCTTTGGTCATCCAAAAAACTCCAAAGGCACTTTCAAACCCTTTGGTCACCCAAAAAGTCCCAAAGGTATCTACAAAACCCTTTGGTCACCCAAAAAGCTCCAAAGGTATCTATGAACACTTTAATCACCCAAAAATTCCCAAAGGTATCTACAAACCCTTTGGTTACCCAAAAAGCTCCAAAGGCACTTACAAACCCTTTGGTCAACCAAAAATCTCCAAAGGTATATATAAACCCTTTGGTCACCCAAAAATTCCCAAAGGTATCTATAAACCCTTTGGTCACCGATGCAGGAGCATCCGGTGGCGAAGCTGCAATCTTGCATCACCCAAAATGTATTTTTTTTGTTAAGTACTAAAACTATCGCGATATCGCGATGCTTTTTGAAGAAGGGCGCCAGTGGGCCAAACTGTCGCGATATCACGACACTTTTTCATGGAAAGGGCCAAGGCGTGAAACTGTCACGAAATCGTGACATTTTTGAAGAAAGCAGCTTCAGCGCCAAACGATCGTGAAATCGTGACAATTTCGGAGGAAAGCAGCTTCAGCGCCCAATGGTCGTGAAATCGCGAGAGCTCCGGCAAAATTACTTAAGTGCCAAATGGTCGTGAAATCGCAACACATCCAGGAAGCAAGATTTGAAAGCACAGGAACATCTTTGGCAAAAAGTTCTAAGGCACAAGAATCGTCGCGAAATCGCGACACCTTCGAAGACAAAGTTCAAGGACGTCATGAAATCACGACACCTTCGAGGACAAGGCTCAAAGACGTCGTGAAATCATGACATATCCGGAGGCAAGGTTCCAAAATGCAAAGTGGTCGCGAAATCACGACGCTTTCGGTGCAAAGACTCAACAGCGCAAGGTCACGAAATCGCAACACTTCCGAGCCAAAGACTCAAGGACGTGAAATGGTCACGAAATCGTGACATGTCATGGTTTCGAGACCCGAAATGAAGCTGCAAGTACGGAATGCAAATATGTCGCAAAATCATGACATGTCGCGATTTCGCGGCCCAAAGGAGGAAAGCGAGTAAGAAAGGCCTAGACGTCACGATTTTGCGACATGTCACGGAATCGCGGTCCCAAGGAGGAGAGAGAAGCCTAACGCCAAAAATGTCGTGATATCGTGACCAAAGAGGAGAGAGAAAGTATTGGAGCAAAAACGTCGTGATATCGCGACCAGAGCTCTCACGATGTTGACCAGCCGGCGATTGCAGATATCAGTGCAGAGGGACACGTGGCGTGAAGTTACAGGTGGCCCGAGAGTATGGAGCGGTTATAAGGATTCTGGCAATGGGACGCGTGGCATCAAATTACAAGCGGCTGTGACACATCCCTTTGAATGATGAATTGGTGAAAGGATTGACAGGCGATCGCAGCGCACTCCGCCACCCCAGACCATGATAATACCGGGAACCGGGCAGCATGTTGCAAGCGGTCACAGGACATTCATGCGAAGGGTTATAGGGAATCCTGCACTTGATGTAATGATGGAAAGGAGTTGGGGCCGGTGATATAAAAAGACCGCGCATGCATTGTATTGGGGGACTCCTGGCCATTTATTTTGAAATTGCTGTGTATTCGAATGAAGACCGCTGTTTAATGAAACTTGTTGGAATTTTTGGCCTGTGCATTGTTGATCTCAGCACTCTTATTGTGTGTTATTTATAGCCCTATATCA